>BGPR01000048.1:686019-823531 GCA_013235015.1 Araneus ventricosus | reverse complement strand
TACTCAGAAGATATATTTACTATGAACAAGTAACTTAATAACTTCTGACTGAGATTTATGTCAAACTTACTGTAAAAAATTATTAAAAAAATTTAAGATAAAGTTCAAAATCTTTTTTTCTTCATCGAAGAAAACCCTGATTATATTAGTATTAGTTAAAAAATCAACGTTGGATTGATTATCCGTTACTCAGTGAAAAGAACTTCATGACAAAAATAAACTCTTTTGTATCTAGGCACCCAATTATTTGATAACTATTATGATAAATCGAGGTTTATGACAAATTTATCAAAGAGAAAATAATTTTCCCTGCAGTTCGCCACAATATCCTTTACGCTTTATACCCCCGTTATTAATGGATTCTATTAAGAAATATATCACTCAGAAAGCTAACTTTTATTTTAAAAAAAAGTTAAATACAATTTTTCACAATGAATTACGCGCCGACTGAATGCATGGACTTTGGCGTTAGGGGAAATTGATTGCCCAGGCAAAGGGACAATCCTAGTAAGAGTGACAAATTAACGTACATTCCTGAACGCGACAGTTAAAAGGGGGACCGTTTTTCAAGCAGACATTTATTTCCTGGTAACACGAAGATGCTTCCCTGAATTACAGTTGGGCCATTTTATGCCATGGCCATTTTACTGGGTGGAAAACGTGAGATATTGCATGACAAAGATTATCAGGGGGAGATGTATATCGCAAATTTTTCATCAGCTTTAAGTATATGGGAGTTGTTTACTGAGGTCTTAAAGACGGCGAGTTTGGGTTTCTTTAGATACTGATAAACTTGACGTTTAAGAAAATGGGATTTTTCAAAATATATTTCATAAGCGCGCATTTAAAAGCTTTTGCCTGACTGCTTGAAATAGATATTTTCACGACTGGCAAGATTCCAATACATTTAATGTTTGTTAATGCGCATATTCCGTAATATCTTCTAAAAATCTGACATTTATCTTATAAATGGAGTTATTGTAACGGTGTAATTTTGTCTGGAAGGAAAAAATGGTAATATATCGCTCCATTTTTTCTTCCTTTAAGATATTTAACAAAAGCATTTTAGGATGAAACCTTTCTAATATTGATTTATGGTAAATACGGCGTTAGCATGGAGAACGAAAATGTTTCCGAATTAAATGAATTTTTACTTTATCGTATAAAAAGCATACAGAGAGAAAGTATTGTAATCGGTAAAAACTTTTGAATATTTTTAATAATTTTTAATCATTATTGAATGTGCGAAAGTAACATCCGTATATTTATTAGTTCAACTTATAAGAAAAAAAAAAGTTTTAAAAGACCAATTTTCAGCGGAAATAAGAGGGCGCTGTAGCCTCGAGGTTAGGTCCCAAACTGGAGGGTTCGAAGTTCGTAACTAGATTTCACCAAAGATAGGTCGTGTTTGTAGGGCTAGTGCACGTAATATCTGACATTGTGGATCAAACGCCCTTGCTCTATGTAGTGCTGACTTCTGTAGAAGGTGGTTGCCAGCCTAGGTATCGTCCTCGTCATCTGACCGTGGTTCAGAATTACGAGGTCCGCCTCAAAATAAACCGCATTTTGCTTCAAAATTGGACGTGGAAATTAATGTAACTAAACTGATAAAGAAGAAATAGGATTATTTTGGATGTTAATATGATTGTGGATTTAATTACCATGTTATAGTCGCCCATCTGATAATTTAGAAATGCCACCATAAAGTAGAATTCACCACAGAATCGGAATTTGAAATCACTTATCTCCTAGTATCAGAAATCATCAGGGATAATCATTTTAATAATTTGTAATCACTTGTCGAAAATTATACCGGATCATATGCTTGATACACTTCATTAAGAGAGATTTCTAAAAGCAACATATTTCATTTACTCTTTTACGAGCAAAATTTTAATATGCCATGCCATATGAAATCACACCACCAGTGATTTTGTCATATTGTATACAACAGACTGACGCTGTCACTTAAATGATGACACAACAGCAGAACCTATTATGCAATGATATTGCAAAAAGATCAAAATTACCTTCTTTTCAAAGGTTGTTTTTGCTCATTTTGAATTTATAAAGCCTTATTTATAAAATATGCAAGTGATGCGTTTTCACTAGCCATTATTACATATCTGATGCTACTCTTTCATAACATTCTTCGCATTAAAAAAGCAATTATAAATGAAGGTGGGTATCTACTTTCTCTGAAGCGTACGTTTGGCAGACATACTAGCGTAACTTTAGCTTGAAAATATTACACCTTTTTATTCCATGCTCTCGCATCCGTACACCCACCGATCATCTACTCAAAACAACATCATGTTGATTCTTCATACTAAGCTTCTCAAGTTAAGTATTTCTTAAGGATGAGAAGCTTAGTATGAAGAATCAACATGATGTTGTTTTGAGTAGATGATCGGTGGGTGTACGGATGCGAGAGCATGGAATAAAAAGGTGTAATATTTTCAAGCTAAAGTTACGCTAGTATGTCTGCCAAACGTACGCTTCAGAGAAAGTAGATACCCACCTTCATTTATAATTGCTTTAATCTCTTCCTTAAGAAATACTTAAACTACTTTCAATAATTGCAGGAACTACGTGCCTTCTCGATTCATTAAAGATTCGGGATCTCTTTATTAAATATAATTTGTTGTTGTATTATTACGTATTATTTGTATTTGAATTTATTATATTGGGATTATAATTTATTTATTTGTCTTTCAACAAGTTAGCCATAAGGTGCAGTATTTCCTAATAATACTATAAAAATTAACAATCGAGATGAGGTATTTTCGCAAGACAAAGCAGCTTATACATTTATGTAATTAAATTAGTATGCTCTCTCCTTAGTATATTATATATTAGCAAGAATATTTTATGTTTACTTTCGACCCTGATTAATCCCCATAAAATTGGTAATTAAGTATACGATTAAATCAGTCGATTTCAGGAGCACCTGGGTTTATGGACAACATATACCCTACCATACACTCAAAAATTCTCATGAATAATAGAGTTTGTTTACAAAATCAATCCATTGTATAGAATATACATATGCCCTATCATACCACCCACAGATTCTTGTGAGCACCTGGGTGCGTACGCAAAAACAATACATTGTATACAACGTGCGCATACCTTGCTATGCCACTCACAGAAATTCACAAACACCTGAGTTTGTGGACAAAAACAATTGATTATATACGATGTAGAAATTTTAATTAGATTTACTTTGATTGCAATATGTTCATAACCGTCAAATAATTAATTATCTTCATTACCAGAATCCATTGGCACACTCTGGATGGATGGGCAATCCAGAATAACACAACAAATACTCGTCGATGAACATCTGGGTCCAAGTAAAACACGCACAGTAGAAGGACAAGTACAATTATGCCATTGCTGTCTTTGGTACTCATCCAAACCTTCGGAATGCATCTTGTTTATTGCGGTTCACTCCCAGCTAATCGCATCACTTTGTCTCCAGCACACCCCCATCGCTAGTAACTGGATAAAACAAATGCAAAAGGGGTGGCCGAAAGCGGGGTGGGAGGCTGTCGTCTAAAACTAGTGCTTCTGTATTCCTAGTTGCACGCAACGTTAACGGACAGAAGGGGGCTTTTCTCACTTGCCAGTCTCTAATCAAATTGGCCCCGCGATTCATTTGTCACCACGTGCCTGTTGGGGGGTGTGCAAACGCAATTAGCCAAATGTCCACCTGCCTCCAGTATGATTCAAGTGTGAATGTGTCTGACGAGGATATTACATTCGGAGGCCAAGCTGTATTAATAAGTGAATGATTAGTATGTCTGCAATATACATTGTTCGCAGGATTCTGCAGTGTTTATGCTGAATAACTGTCGCTTATTATTACATGGGTCACGTGACTCATGTTAATGTCCAATCAGATGAGTGATTGCCTTTACGGTAAGGGTCCTCATATTTGTTCGCTCCTCATCGAGGAAGTTGCAAAAATGATTCTCGAGTGCTTTTGGGGGATTGAGGGATATTAGGGATAGTGGGGTATTGTGTTATCGAGTACTGCGGGAAGTAGATGTAATCTTGAGTGCTGAGGGTCTGAAAGAATTAATTTTAATCTTATAATGAAACTTGATTGAGTATGCAGAGTCACGTAATGTTGAGGGGTAAAAGGGTTGTAAGGGGATGGAGGATAATAGAACAAGAAATCGGCGAGGATGGTTGAAGTGCGTTTTAATGCAGAAAAACTGCCTTTATCGTCAAATTTGCTTCCGAATAATGTTTTAAATTTTTAGATATTTTATGTAGATTTCACATAGATTAGTATTTTGTATCAGAAAATGGTTCAGAAGGCATTTAAATTTTTACTTCATACAAAGGAGGAGCAACTCATACAATTGTGATTAATTGAAAAACTGGACAAATGACACCGAAATATAATTATCAATTATAAATTTCGCAACATTTTGTAAAACTAGTTAGGAATAGGTAATTTTTAATTTTTGTACCATTAGCAAAGAGAAAGTTTCTTTAAATTTAATGAGCATCAGTGTAAAAGTGAATTAATACAAGTTTAAATGAAACCATTAAAGTTTGTTGAAACTCATATACAAAATATTTTTAATCTAGCAACCGAAAAATAATTGTTTTATAAAAATCATTAAAATTATGGTATGATTAAGTTTCCTATTAACGAAATATAGGCATACCATATATCAAACAATAAACGAGAGCACTCAAAATGTCGAACATTATTTTCACACAGCCGGTCTTTTGTTTAAAATTCACCTAGAACTCAACTATACCGCTAAATTTCATGAGCACCTGACCAATATTATATACCCTACCATACTACCCACAAATTCTCTTGAACACGGGTTCGTAGACAAAAACAATAAATTACTTACAATGTGTGCATATTTTGCCATATCACTCACACATAATAACAAACACCTGAGTTTGAATATAATAAATTGTTTTTGTCCACAAAGTAGAAACTTTAATCAGACTCATTTTGTTAAAAAAATGTTCATCACTGTCAAATAATCAATTATCTTCCTTAGCAGAGTCTATATAGAACAATTCAATGAATAATCATCGATGAACATCGGTGTCCAAATAAAATATACACAGTGAAGGTAATTTTTCTGACATGAAACAAAGTTATGCATTTTAATGCAAAGTATAAAATTTGAAACTTTTTAACACTCAGAAAAGAAAAGGTAGATCCGCTTTGAGTCCTGAAAAACATGTATTATGCTTTATACAGCATACGCTATTATTTATTATTATTATTAATATTTGTTAATTCACAGTTGCTCTTAGCAGAACTTTTTCACAGAAAGAGAAAGAAATCATAAAAATATGTATATTGCTTTCTACAACACACGCTAACTTTTTGTTACTTCACAGTTCCTCTTCGTAAAACTTTTTTCACAAGAAGAGGAAGAAATCGGAAAAATACGTATATTGCTTTATAGAACATATGCTAAAATTTTCTGTTCATTCGCAGTTCCTCTTCACTAAGATACTGAAAACTTTTTCCCAGAAAGAGAAAGAAATCAGAAAATAATTACTACCAAGTCCATCTTTCAGCAGCTTTAGACGAAATATAGACGAGCTTTATATCAAATAATACACGAGAGCATTCAAAAAGTCGAACATTATTTTCGTGCAGCCGGTCTTTCTTTAAAATTCACCTAGAAAGGCAGGAGAAAGAACAAAGCCCGTGTGTCTATCCCGCTCCAAGATCTAGATTCCATTCTTCTGTTTCAATACTTAAGGGATATATTACGTTTTGCCTTATTCATACCACTTTTTTCTTTCGATTCTCTTCTTGTTCGGCCCCGCAGTGCGAAATATCTTTTGTATTTTTCAGCTTTATAATATATGAATCTTATTCTGCGCCGTATATTTTATACTCTGCAGGGGATCAGCGAAATATAAGATATCTGGAGCTTTCTTTTTCCGAGGTTGGGATACTTGTCAACGCTTTTTCCATCGGCTGGAAGTGACGTTTTAATGAAACACAGTCTACCGTATGAAAAAGTAAATGCGCATTCTGTGGAGGTTTGTTTACAGAATGCTTGTTTGCTGTTATTACTTTTAATGAGCAAATAAAAAG
Source organism: Araneus ventricosus (assembly GCA_013235015.1). Taxonomy (NCBI): domain Eukaryota; kingdom Metazoa; phylum Arthropoda; class Arachnida; order Araneae; family Araneidae; genus Araneus; species Araneus ventricosus. The sequence goes on along the minus strand of BGPR01000048.1, from coordinate 817,431 downwards.
TCAGAGAAAAAGTACGTAATGTTACACGAATGCAGAAGAGATCCGTAGAATCTTGGATAATCAGTCAAAAATATAACCTATGGCCAATGATCTGAAATTATTTTTATTCTTATTACAAAATAAGAAATATGTAGCACTCATTTAGCCAAATGAAAAACATTGGATAATCAGACGAAAAATATCCCTTACCTAAATTTAGTAAACTATGTATATTTCCATCCCACAATGTGTACATAAACTTTAATATTAATTAACAACTGTTTATCCCTTTTTTGTATAATTATGAAATTTAAAATTTAAGGGATGCCGTATACAGTGCGTATTTAAATACTATTATTCGAATATTATTTATGAACTTATAACTTGACTCAGTTATACAACTGGGGATCATTTCTAAGATAAATCTTTGAAGGTAGAGCTGCTTTCGTAAAGCAATACAAATTAAATTCTTATGCTAGACGAAAGGGCCAAAACAAATCAATTATTTCGTTATAAAACTAGTCTATTTTGTGATAGATTTAAGTTGGGTTTTTTTTGCATAGCAAATTTCACACATTTAGGTACAATTTTCAATAAGGTACCTAAATCCATAAATTAATGCTTAGTTCATGATTGCAAAACAACATCCCGCTTTGTTCCGGATTAGCTATGCATTTAAGATCAGGGTTCTCCAATCTCTATTCCCTCGCGTAACCCTTGATTAATCTTAATATTTTCGCGTACTCCCTACTGTCATATAACCCCACCAACCATCCATCTATGCGGAGAAATTTTTATCAATAATGTTGAGGGATTACGTTAGGTTAAGTGTCAAATGACCCGAATTAATAATATTTGCTAGACTTACTTTTTATTTTGCATTTTATTGCATTTTTACAATAGCATTAGTTCAAAGCGAAAACAAATGAAATCAGTATTGTAATAACTTCGCCTTAACTTACAAGGACGGCTAAAAATTACACTCTTTACAGCGGCAGATTTTGACAATATGAGGCCACATTCTCAAAATTGTTTTAAAGGTCCTTCTACCCAATGTCGTAAATTCTGTGTCCGTTTAACATTGCAATATACTTAAAATGGATTTTGAGGCCCTCCAAGGATCTCGAGACACGAGGCGAGCGCCTCTAACGCATGTGCAAAAACCGCTACTGACTCTGTAGTAATCAACTTTTCAAGTGGTATAGTTATGAAATGACAATTATTAACTAGGGGAAACAAAATTTTGTAACTTTTTTAATTCCTTATATTTTCTTGTTTCCGCCATTACCAACTCTGATTTCTCATACCCCCAGGGGTGCTCATATACCCAGGGGTACGCGTACCACAGGTTGGGAACCTTCGATTCAGATTACACAAAAACAAAAGAGAAGGATAAAATTAACCTTCCAACGGGCGCGCTCAAACGTTTTACACGAGCGGGCGTGCGTCGTACTTTTTACGACACAATAAGTTTCTTCATTTTTACGCTTGCAGTTGTAAGTTACTTCATTATAGTAATAAGAGACGCATCAGAAAAGCAAATACTTTCATCCAGAGTGAAAATTAATTTTTACATTATTTTCAAAATCTAAAATTATACTGAAATCAGAGAAAGCAATGGGATTTAACACTATTATTTTCTGAAAAAGGTATTATGCAATATATAATAAAAAATAGTATAAGACCAACTAAGATCGTATAAAACAGGCTTTCTTCTTAGTTTCTAATCATTATCCTAGCATTCGAAACATTGAACGTGACGCTTACAAGTATATTATATATTGCACCTACTGTATTTCATGGATTTTGATGATCGTTTTATTTTTTCAAACACAAACCACAAGCTCTTTTTCTCAATGCTGGTTGCTGTTCACTTGCTTTTTTCAGGTTGTGATGCATAATTTAGATTTAAAGACATGGTAATGTCATTTGACGATTATAAGATTTTTTGGGCTCGAGTAGTGAGGTGTTTTCATAAGATTGAGGTTTCTGAAGAAAATTCTTCGGCTTGGTGGATTATTGGGAGGCTTATTACATATTAAATATCTTTCACAATGTAAAATGAAATATTAAATCGCTGTAATGCGCACTAGATATATAATTATCAAACTGAAACGTTAAGACGTGAAAAATATTTTCAAATTGCACGAGCGGGCGCGCGTCGTATTTTTTACGACAGAAGCATAAAATAGTATGAAAGCACCTTTAAACTTGGGCAAACGCATTTAATCCTGAAGAGAAGTGTCGCATGAAGGAATAGCAATGACCTTCAGACAGTTTCGACTCCGAATGTGAGAACAGGGCATGAAAAATTCCGTTTGTCGTAAAATTTGCGCAGGCGCGCCCGCTGGAAGGTTAAGTCAATATAAATGTTAAAAGCAATATATTTTTTGAAATAAAACGGTGTTAAAATATTTATCATTTGCTTTGTCTCATTGACGCAACTTACCCAGGGGATGATCTCTCTCGATACATTAATACTTGATCAGTTAATGTCCAAACCATGTTCACACAATAACCTTTCACACACTATATTACAGTGTGTATCAAATTCAGGTTATGAAGGGTGATTTGATATATGATTTGGGCTGTATAGTCCCAATACTATCAAATGGGATTACGCAATTTCGTTCTTTAGCTCAAAATCTTGCTTTGAAATATCTTATGATTATTGTTAATGAACCTAGTTAACTTTAAGATGCAGAATAATTCCTGAAAAGGACGTGAGCAATATCTTTATATCTTAGTTTCAGACATTATGTAAATACGTATCCTAGATTCATTCTTTTACTATGGACAACACATCATTATCGGAGTAATCAAAAATTGGTAAATTCCATCCATGTTCCTCTCAAAAATCCATCGATTCCTTTTAACACAATCCCTAACTTCTTCATTACCTCAAATCTTAGATTTCTCAGACATCTTTACTCATCTTGGCGGAGAATTAAACTTTCTTTCTAATGACAAAAATTCGTGCCTCTCCTTTCCACATAATGGATTTTTCCAGAAAAGGAGTTGAGATGAATGATGCTCAGCCGCACGATTAACTCAACGAGCGAAAAATTGTTAATGATTATCAGGAATGAGATATTTCCATGGTCATCCCTCAATCCCTGGACGGGATTTAAAATGCTGCGCCAGAGATAAAGGCGAGAGTTCACGGTTCAAGAACGTTGTCTTATCATGGACGGAATTAATTTAACACTCGCTGAATAAATTCACTGTAACCTCCGCTCTCATATCGCGTCACTCATAAAACTTATTTCGGGAAGGTCTGATTACCATGGCAGATAGTTCCCTGCGCGTGGCGTCTGCAGAAATGGGGATGGCTTGGATTGTTTGTCGTAGGTATAAGCACTTAAGCGTAAAATCGTAATTAAATTCGTCAATAAATGTACCAAGAAATGTTAGGGCAAAGTATTCAGATACAGCAAATTATAGGTTTTTGCTTAAGTGGGAACGCATTTTTCAGATGTGAATCGTAAATATTGTGCAGATGAGTTTTGGGAAATTTTGTTGCATATATTATCATTTGCTCTAAATTTATACAGAGTAATTATTTTATATTTTGCCTTAAATAACTCCACGAAGTTTAGTAAAAAGATAATATAATGCAGCAGCTATAGACTGGCTTGCATTGTTTGTCGTAAATATAAGCAATTCCGCAAGAAGAATGGTGTTTAATTTTGTCGATAAATGTACCGAGATAACTTAAGATAAAATACATATGGCAAATTGTAGGTTTTCTTTTAAAGAGAAACATATACACAGTGTCCCAAAAAAGTGGAACAAGCATTTATTTCCTTAAATATTGCACATGGACATATACTTTCAATTACAAAGTTTCATCAAATAAGATAGGAATTTGTGTGAAAACACTTTGACTTCTGAGGAAGTTGAAAATAAAAAGTTAAGAAAATTAAATTTTTATACGTGCCTCATAGAGCAAAAGTATCAATGAATGAAATGTTTTACCCTCGTGTATCCATAAACTTAGTTTCACAGATCTGTCTGCAAAACTAAGAGATAGGTTAATTTTATAATTTCAAGGGGGTGCTCATAAATTTATATGGAGATCTTTATTTCAGAAATGCAGATTTCTTCAACACAGAAAAACAGCGAAATGTAAATATTTGTTAAGTAGTATATCATCCAATCATCATGGATTGAAAAAATTTGCTAATGGCGCATACTGTTACTCAATTTCATTTGCAGATAGTTGCAACTGTCGACTTGATAAAAAAAATGAAGGGCAACTTCTGAAAATAAAAATTTAAGGTATAAGAGAAAAATAGCCTAATATTGAACCAGAATACTGAATTATTTGCTCGTAGCGTTGTGAGTATTATTAATATTTACCTAAGAACAGTGGCACTCGTCCTTTAGGTCTGCAGAGTTTCAGAACTCACTAAAATTATTTTAAAGATTGATAATTTTGTTTTCATTCTTATTTGCATACTTCCCCACTCTGAGAGTTCAATTATTAACGAAAAAAAGATAAAATAGAGAAAAGAAGACAGAAAATGAATGAAAATTACGACAGACACAGAATTGGACTACACACCAAATATTTTTGGAAAGCACTAAGATTCCCTCATTGCGTACAACTGAGTGACATAATGGACGAAGACAAATAGCTATTCTTTCTGTCATAGAACTTAGCCGGAACTGGATTTTAGGATGCTCCTGTTTTGCGCTACAGAGCAACTAATTTTCTTTTTTCCCCATTAAATCTCACACATGGTTCTTCTCGCGTTCTTGATTTTTTTTCAGTGACTGTTCTCAGGTTTCAGATTCACTTTCATGTTGCCTCAACGGGAAGTGGCTGATTCCTACACATTCGATTTCTCTTATTAAAACGGAACTCACCGAGAAAAAAGAACTGTAATTTTCGAAAATACAATTCAGATAATTACAACTGCAAGTTTGATCTATTTGAAGATAACGCTCTATTTGAAAAATTGCATTTCAATCGTATTCTAGTAATATTTTTATAACATTGCTCGTTTCTGGGAAGATGTACCTCACTACTGTATGTCACAGAGAATATTTTTTGAAGGTTCGCAAGATGAAATATTTTTGTAAATACATCAAGTAATTTATTATTTCACTAGTTTTTAGGTTTAAGAAGAGTTAACAAATAGATTGTTCTTTCATGATTCCGCCCTTTAATTATTTTTAATGTGCATATTATCCCTAAATTGTACGTCGAAAGACTGGATCAAACAGTAGTGAGGGGTATGGAAAAGTGGTCTAAGTCAACAACTTTGTCTTCTTATATATCTGCAAGGTGTGCTGATAGAAGCGTGCAACTTTGTATGCGAATAGATGAATGTAAAAGAAACAGTTCACTAATTGACAGTGTTTTCTTTGGGGCCTTATAAAAAATTTAATTTTTGTAACTTTTCATTATCACTCCCCTTGGATATCAAAGTATTTTCTTACAACATCTTACCTTATTTTATGAAAATTTGTAATTAAAAATATATACGCCTAAAATCAATATTTAAGGAAACAAACGCTTGTTCCACCTTTTTGGAACACCCTGTATTTAAGAAATGTTGTACAGTTAAGTTTTTGTAAACTTTCGTTGCATAAAATAATACTTGCATTTAACTCGTGTAGCCCTAGTTGCTGCACTATGTGCCAAAAGAACTAAACAAATTTTGGTAAAAAATAGAATAAGTAAAATAATTCTGTAAAAATGGACTAGCATGACATGTTTGTTCTAAGTATAAGCAATCTCACTTAATTGAAATACAGGATGTCCGAGAATTGATGGACACATTTCAAAAATTAATTTGAAAAACTAATAAAGTTACAACTACGTTTTTATTAAAAAATGAAAGAGCATTTTAATTTTTTTTCAGATAGGTTTTGAGCCGTTACGGTGCTTTAGGTGGTAGTAAATTACTTTAAATCCAATCAAAACTTTAATCTCCAATTTCTGAAAACCATTATCCGCGAATATATTAAAGCTAGAAGAAAGATAAAAGCATGTATTTGTAGGGAATTTAACGTTCTTTAATTTGTTATATCAATTTTATTCCGAAAACACTGAAGAGTTTTCAAGATACTCAAGAAAAACTAAAAAATGAAACCAGAAAACGCGCATCGGGTTTTGCCGATCGGCAACCATTGAGAATGGAAATCTCTCGCTGTAGCAAATTTAGAACTTCGTAACGGCACGCAATCTATCGAGAAAAAAAACACTTTTTTAAAATGTGCTCTCATTTTTAAAAGAACACCATTGTTGTTACATTATTAGTTTAATTTTTTATTAATTTTTGAAAACTCTAAATTTTCGTTACGTCTTGGTAAAAACTGTTCTACCTAGTACATGTATTAAACTAGTTTAGTTCTAAATCTTTCGATAGTTGCAAATAATCTAAATATTTTAGTAATTAAAGAAAATCTTTGCCGAAGAATTTGAAGTAAAAGCTGTTTCGGGGATGGGATATCCATTCATTCCCGAATATCTTATGATAAATTGTGTTTTAAATAAAATTTAAAAAAATAGAATAAATTATAGTAATACTGAAACTAAACTGCATAACTAAAGGGGTGAATTAGTTTGAATCATTTACTGTGAGAATAATCGCTTACCCTAAGGATTTTATTTAAATTTGTAGATAAATGTACTAAACTGCGTTTGGATTTCGGTTTTAGATAGAATAGGATCTAGTCCATTAATCAAGTTATAACTTATTTATAGAAGTAATTCGTAAATTCTGTGATGTAGAGTTTCAGAAATATTAAATATATTTAACTGGTTTAGTTGTGTTTTTCCTGAAACTTCTAAAAGAAAATTATTTTTTTGAAGAATTTTGTGTATTCTGCAGTAAACTGTACATTTTCATTACGATCAAAAATCATTAGATGAATAAATATTCATTAAGTTATTATCTTTCAAGAAAAACACCAAACTTTATTCATCATAATGGCAATTTCTAATGTCAAAAATCATACTGTTAACTTACGGATTTAAAAGCTATTGCTCTGAATAATATTAACTTTTATTTAATAAGCAAGAATACAAGTTATAAAACTGGTATCGATACCAGTTTTATATTAATATAATTTTAGATTACTTAAACATAATTGCAGAATCGACATAATTCCAAATTCTTATCTATGCTTTTATGCATTGAAATAAATTCGTAAAACAAATTATTCGTATAATAAACAATGAAACGTATTCTTTGCAATTTAATGGATCAATCTTCTATCCGATAAATGGCATTAAATATCTCCAAAATATTTTGAAAAGTCCCTTTATTTATTTCGTACTTAACTTTATTTTTTAATCTAAAGAACATGCAATATTCTTGGTGTTAGATATTCCCGTAGCACTGTTTAAAAGCGTGGAATATCCCCTGAACTATTTACAAGGAATTGATAATAATAAGTTACTTCGAAATTCTTATTTAAAGTGATAATGATGTAAAATTCCTTTGGGATAATTTTCCTGCTCCAGGCAATCTGTTCAAATCAGTGCATTTTCGCATGAAGTCAAAATCGTTTGCTCAAGTAGTCGATGGTGTTTCCTTCTGCAAATCAGATACTCATAAAATTTCTTGAATGTATTCCTTTAGATTATTGCTTCTTGCTTTTGTAAAAATATGATTACCGGACTATTTAAAACTTTCAAAAGAATCGGAAGAATTCAAGATTATTCTGCCTTTAAAGAATCTCAGCTATTATAAAATGGTAGAAATAAAGCAGATATTGATATAATCAAAAATGAATTACATTAGTTTCTTATTAAAATGGAAATTGAATGTTGCTGCACTAAAACTTTTAGCCTTAAACGTTTTGCTATTTCTCGTAGCGCTGGCAGACTTTATAATCTGGCTTGTTTCAACATGGGGTAAATTTTTGATTTTACCTTATGAAAGCTTATTAATTAAGCTTGATGGCTAATATTTTGTTCTTCTTATTAGCGTTTTTAATGTTATTTCCTTTTTCTTTTGATGTTTGTTCTTGTGGAATTGCTACCTGGGTTTCTCTGTTTTGGGGAGTTCGGGCTTTGAGAAGCTCTGTATTAGCCTAATGGCTTGCTTCTTACAGAAAATTTCCCAAATATTCTTTTGAATCCATTTCGAAATAGTTCTTAGCCCTTGAAAAAGTGAATTAGAATGGATTCCTTGTTTTGTTCTTTGCTTTTCGTTTACTTCAAATTACTCTAGGATTGCTTGGATTACCTCCCTTTTTTTAATTTTGGCTTTATTTGTTTATCTGTCTATTGTTTTCTGTTTTGCTGCTGCAATGACGCGCATCTTAAACACTGTCGTAATTTTTCTAACTTCATTTCTTTTTACAATAAAATTCTTTTGTTCTTTTACTTTTCAAATATTTTTTCTTGCTCCCGTTTTAAATTTTACCTCCTTTTTTAAAAAAAAAAATTAAAATCTTTTTAAATTTGCTATATTTTTTCTTGTTAATTGTTTACATACTTTTAGCCTTAAAGGTGTTTTTCGCTAAGCATAAAACACCTTTATAACACCAACCATAAACACCAACATAAAATTTTCAAAGTTTACATTTTTAAATTCTGTATACTTTCCATTTGATTTGTCAATGGTTACTCTATTTTTAACACGATTCTGAGAAAAAAGTAAGCATCTTGAAATTTCTTCTGATTACGAAGGCATTACCCATTCCTTTTTAATTTAAAATCAAAACAATGTCTGGCTATATCCCAACGAATACATTTAATATCTTCTAACATTCAAACATATAAATTCGAATTTTCCAATTGCAACTTTAGTATGACAGGGATATGAATAAACTCTTCACCAACCATAATGCTGATTCTTTGATTCATTTATGTTCCGTTTTAAAGTTTTTTGAAAGCCATTCTGGAAGGAACATTTTAATTTTGAACCGTGGTCAGATGATGTTTACAACACAAACTCTAACCTCATCTCCAAAATTCCACGCGAAAGGGATGAATTTTGTTCCTGAAGAATTTAACATTTATACGTTGGATCTTTGAAGGATTCGGATCTCGAAATCGCAACCTTTCGATCCAAACTTGAGACACTGGCACAAAATTTTAATGATTCTGAAGCACTGCGGCAGGGTTCTTGGTGGACAGTCACAATCATCATGACACGAGTATAATTCGGAAGCTTATTGCCTTGACTTATTAGCTAGTTTCGTTTCAATTGGCTTGTGAATCGAATGAAATAAAAGCCATATAGTAAAGTTCCGATACAGATACGTAATTTTAATGTTTAGTCCACATACCAAATTTCATCTGTCTAGTCATTTCGCTTTTAAAGTTTTCGAGTTTAAAGATAGATAATCTGAAATATGTCCAAACATGATTTTTCACTCATGGAAGTTTAAAGCGCATATATTCTTCTAAATATCGTGGTCATATTATTTGATTACACTACATTATCTTTGTCCGTTTCGTATAGAAGAAAATAAGAAGTTATGAATTCAAATTAATTAAATTGATTTCATTGAGTATTGATTGCATCAGAAAAATTACCAAATTCATAGTTTAATTTGTTTTTTCAGAAAAGAAATGTAAGTGTTCACTGGAAGTTTGCTTTTCTAAATAATAAATGGAACGAAGAAAAGGGTGGGTGGGTGGAAGAATTTAGAATGCTCTAACTCTGAATGAAAAAAAATACCAAAATCTTTTTACGCTATATTTAAATTCCTTAGAAATGAAATATTGTTTTCTACAAAATTAAATCTCGTGATTAAATTTTTTTATTACATTACCCTCTCTTTGTATTCGTAAGCAATAATCTAAATATTGCTAAATTTAAATTATTTAGTTATAGGGAATGCACCGAATATTTGCAACATGGGGAAAATTCCAAAATTCTTTATTTACCTGAGAAAGAGACCTAGGTGTTTACTGGGAGTTTATCTAAATAATAGATTGAACGGAGAAAGGGGTTCGGACGAAATTTAAAACGCTCGAAAAAACTGCTTTGAAAAGAATATTCCCATAGATCTTCTTACTCCACATTTAAATTCTTTAGAAACGGAATATTGTTTTCTACAAACGCAAGCAAGATTTTATTTTTTCATCTTCTTTCTGGAGAAAAACATTGTGTACCATTTTTTTCTTCGGCCAAACTTTTATTGGGTTCCCTACTAGAAGTTCACGAATTTAATCTCTTTTCAGAATATTTGTCACCTCCATTCATATCGCAACCTGCTCCCGAATTCTTCAGTGTCAACCTCTTTCAGGTATTTATTGAAAGGGTCCGCTTGATAAATTGTATCGGCCTTTCCCTAAAACGTTTATAGAGAAATTCTGTCCGAACCGTTGCCTAAGGGACAGGAGCTTTTACTTCCCTCTGAATGGCAACGGGTGCCAAAGTAAGGGATGGGGGGTTAGGGCTAGAGACAGGGGTAGACTCACTCTTTGTGAAATTCTGTTTTGTTCAGATTTCATCGTCTATCGTGTATATAAATTTTGAATGTCTGAAAAAGTTGATAAAGGAAATGGTAGTTTTTAAGTATTGGAAGATATGATATAAGTGATTTTTTTCTTCGCTTTTCTAAATTCTTCGACTTGTTGAAAAATGGTGTGGAAGGAACTTGAAAGGAAGCCTAAAGTGAGTAATTTTACCTGTCATCGGTAGTTAAAGTTGAAAAATAAATTCATTTTTAAACTTATGATTGTAGGCTAGAATGCAGAAGTTTCGTTTAAACTTTGCTCGCCGAAAACTTCTCCAAAATATTGTAGCAATTTTAATAATAAACTGGTGCCACTAGAAAAAAAGAAAGAATGTCTGTTTTAGATCGTTTAGTATATATTATATTAAACCTAAAAATAAAATTAATGAACTTTACCCAATTTATATTATTTAATTTAATAATATCGTGAGATAAAACAGACTTATTAAAATACCTTTTATCGAAAAAGTTGTGTTTGAAAATTTAAAAAAATAATTTTTGTTTGAGACGTTTTAAAAATAGATTTAATACGATGAAACCTTCTCGAAAGTATTCGCTAGGAATTCTATTAATAAACTGTAACCATGTTTTTGATTGAAATTGTGAAAAAAATCACAAGAATTTTGGGAAATGACATGTGTAGATCTTTTAGAACATATTATATTAATTCTAAAATTATTAAGTATTTGCTTTTCCGATTTTACATTATTTAGATTAAGAATAAATTGAAAGAAAATGGACTTAAAATCCATTTAATCGAAACAGTTGTGTTTAAAAATAAATAAAAATTAAAAAAAAAACCCTTTCCAAAAATGGTTTTATTTCTCAACTTTTATCAAATAGATTTGAAATGTTGTTAAAATAAGTAATATTTTCTTCATCATTGTGGTACTTTATTTAACTCATTCAGGCGAAGAAATGCTAATCAATCATAAGAATTGCATGCATTAATCAATAATTTATCTGTTAAGTAATATTCTCTTCGTGTTTCAGGAACCAGATATCACATATGTCAATACAAACACTAACAATGCACATGTCCCTCAGTATTGTCGAAGAAGTGTTCCCATTCTTTTACAAAGAACACTCTGCGAAAGAAATACTTTTTCTCTTCCCCGTCGCTACAGGAAATAGAATATCATCTGAATATCGGGCAAGAACTGTTTCTATTTCCTTCTGCCTCGCAAAAAAGAGAAAAAAGAACGGTGAAGATCGAAGAACCCCTGTTCGCAATAACAAGGTCAGGTTCTTTCTGAACTCCTTTCGTTTACGGCCAAATAAACACCGAGTTTATCGTATCATCTACGACCATACCTGGTATTTTGTCTCGTAGATTGGCCTCGAGCACTGTCTCATGAACTGCATTACGGGAAACAACGCTTTACCTCCTGGGCCCTCCAGGTGCCGAATGGGTTGGCGAATATATTTATGTACCTTTGGAGATCTAAGTGTGCATAAGAAGAGAGAGAAATGGGTTTAGTGCTTTGTACGAACGAGTTTCATTGTTGTATATAAAGAGGGAATATATTTCTATAAATGATTTTGCATTCTGTGAGCTGTGAATCTATTACTGTTTCTGTTTTGTTTCGTTGAGTTCAACTGCTTTTTGATGATCTTCAAGTTATGATTCCAAAATGAAATTTTTGCCGAATTATGGGTGCAAGCAGTTTCCTTAAATTTTTACTTTTTCGAAAACAAGAAAAATACATTCAGTAACTAAATGAATGTTCATTTAAAATTAACATTTAAACAAATACCAAGCCCTAAATACAGAATTCTCGAGAATAGTTGGACACATTTCAAAAATTAATAAAAAAAAATCCAATAATGTTACAGCTGCGGGGTTTTCTTCAAGGGAGAGCGCATTTGAAAAAGTCTTTTTTTCAGATAGGTAACACGCCGATATGGTGGTCTAGGTGGTTGTAAATTATTGGATATCTCCCATTTTTGAGAGCCATTATCTGCGAAAACATTAAAGCTAGAAGAAAAATAAAAGCATGTATTTGTAATTAATTTTACGCCCTTTAATTCGTTAAATCAATCGTAAATCGAAGACTGAATAGTTTTCAAGATATTCAAGAAAAGCTGAACAAGGAAACCAGAAAACTCGCATCGGCTTCTGCTGATAGGTGGCTATTCCGAATGGAAATCTCTCGCTGAAGCAAATTTAGAACGTCGTAATGGTACGCCATCTATCTGAAAAACACTTTTTAAAATGCACTCTCATTTGAAAGAAAAACCGTAGTTGTAACATTAGTAGTATTTTCAATTTTTTAAATGTGTTTAACAAATCTCGGACACCCTGTACATAAACAGTATTATTATTGATTTTATTTTCTGAAAGCAAAGAATTCATAGCTGAAAATATAATATAAGAGAAATATCTCCCTTAAAGCTTAAGATCATTAGGGCCCGTAAAGGGAAGACTGATATTGCCTCTAAGATGTCTACATGCTTTAAACGGACATAATGGTATAACCTTCACGCATAGGGTGACTTTTCCTGGAGTATGTATTTCCGACGTACTTAACCAATTTCGTCCAAGGACATCCTCTTGCCATGGTGAGGAAGCGTGATTAGATCTGGATAGAAGTACCTGGACGAACAGAGCTATTTCGCTCATCCGTGCATCCTAATAAGGCACCTCTTTCTTCTAATTCCAACGCCGACCCAGCTTATACAAATGGAGTAAACTTTGATTCGAGTTGTTGGAAAGACAAAAATTCCCTCAACCAACGGTATTTAGCGTCGGCAAGGCGAGGTATTGGAAAAAGTTTTCAACTACTATCAATAGTCACGTCGCGTTGAACATCATTAGTTATCCCACTACCTCTGCGCAGAAGCAGGAACCTTGCAAATGTTCTCCCACATGTGAAGCTTAGAAATATTTCCTGTTGACCATTAAAACACTATAAGCCCACTTGTTGAATGTGCCGACGTAAGTTTAACTCTTTAAACCCGATGCGATTTTTTTCTTCTACCCCCCTTTAAAACCGGGACTTTTTGGGAGGAAACGAAAACGATATGAATTGGATTCTTCCAAACAGGGTGCTCATTTTCCCCACCACCTAACCCTCCGTTATAACATTCCCTTAAGGCGCACGGAAATGGGCTGTGGTTGGCAAGGATAATTGGACTCCCCTATTGCGCTTATCTCCTAAGCGATCTCAGAACCTCACCTTGCCTTAAAAAAAGCCAACAACCTCACACCGTCCTTTGCCGCTGTTAATGGGAAATTTTTAGACCGCCCGGGACTGCCTCGTTCGGTGCGAGAGGGTTAACGGGGAAAATGCTTGGAAACCAGATGACTGTTATTTGCAGATTAATAAGTGGTTAAACTAGATCAATTACAGGTTCCTTTGCTTATCGCATGTGTGCAACATGCGAGACTTACGGCCTTATTCACCATCCATGGTTAAACCATGATCAGCGGTTAAATGATGGTTCTGCTACAATAATGCGAAAGGTGACCGAAATGCATTGCCAAATGTATACTTTATTGGGTTGCTATATTGGCATGGTATCTCAATTTCTCTGTTGTTGGCGATTTTTAAAATTACCCTCAGCCTTCGAACCAAACGAGTTTCTCGCCAACTCGCCAGTTAGGGGATACATCCAGCCGATCATTTCGGTCAGCATTCGCTTGTTCGTGTAAATTCCCTTTTAACCGCTGATCAGGATTTAACCATGGATGGTGAATAAGGCCGTTAGTTGAAGTACATTCAGTCTTGTCAGGAACTAGAAGATCTGGCTTGCATAAATATCCTTCGTTTTAACAGGCTTGGTCTATTTTTGCCAATATCAAGAAAAAATGGCAACGACAACAACTTACTTCCTCATATACAAAATCCCTGGTGGTGTGATCGTTAATAAATCAGATTATGAGAATTTGATGAATATTGGGATTTTAAATCTCCTTAAGTTCCTAAAGATATTTTAATATGACACTTGTGGCCTGATCGCTCATTGTTTTTGATAAATCAAAACAGCTAAAAATGAATCCGATTTAGTATGTGCTTCCGAAACCAAACCTGACATCAAGAATTCAATCCAACAATATACCAGGCTCTCTACTTGAACAAAGTCATGACTTTCTTCCTATAAACTATGGCATTTCTAAGGCTTGAGTCCTTAGATTGGACAAGGTAGAAGTATGCGACTAGACAATGTCACAAACATTTTACGTGGTAGTAGAAGCTATTTAATGATTTTTATTATAAGAATAGCAATATAGTTATAATATGTTGATAAAAATATCTGCTTAAGAAATTAGAGATATAAGGAAAGAAATGTCGTTAAATTTCTGTGTGAATGGCATCATTAATCATAAAATTATTAGGAATCAAGTGTGATTAAAAGTTGTACTCCTTGGACAATATTTTCAGGAATCATGAAACAACCAATATTTTTTTTTTGAAAAACAAAACGAACAAACTGTAAAGCTGTCAGTAGGAAAGATCTTAAACCCTTTAACAATTTCATATCCTTTTTATCTAATAAGATAAAACCTTCAGTTTTGGAAAGGGTTTGTCATTTAAATTCATCTAAGAAGCCATAGAGGACTTGGGATGTTTATGTATTCCATGTAATTTTTGCGTCAATTTATAAAGCTAATTTATTATTACATTTTAGTTTATAAGGCTAAAAATACGATAATTCGACGCACGTACTACGTATGGGTAAAAAGTTTTAGAGTTTAATGAATTTAGAGAGCTTTTACTGATGTCACTTGAGAGTACTTGGTTTTCCAACATTACAGGAACACACATTTTTGTACACACTGTGCAGATCATACACTTATCCGGGAGTAAACGAAAGAATTAAAGAGAAAACCATCATACGTCTTTTTGAGGAGGAGGGTAATGTACAATAAGCTTTATTTCACACTTCTAAAATTACCCTTGCAAATGTTCTCCTATCACGCATTTTAAGCTTAAATGCCTTAAGAATAACACACGAATATTATATACGGCATAATTAAAATAGCTGTATAGTAGTTCTCTAAGGAATGTAAGAGCATAACTGAATTTTCACACGCGAGTATTTACTCTTAGAGAATTAATATGTAAAACTGAATAAATAACATATAAATATTTTATTTACTCTTGCTATCATTTGCTCGATAGTATTAACGGAGGAAATAGTCACTATTCCTTTGTTTACCTTCTACAACTAAACAAAATGATTATTTCCTTCAGAAATTTCATTTACATACGAGTTCTTACTAGCTTCGAAAGTAATATTTTCACTAAGTAGAGAGTAATTTACTCTAAGTAATAACTTGATTATGATTATTATCATTGGTGTACTTCTGAATTAATAAGGCATTAAACAAATTTGATTCAGGTCCCATATGGTAAGATTTTCCTTTGCTTTAACACTTTAATCGTGGTTCAGTAGCTGATTTGTAAACTGTTAGAGAAAGACATATACTTCCAATCGTAAAACTGTTTTAAAAGAAGTAAGGAATTATATTTTAAGTTGTTTCAGCCTACATTTTTATACAGTCTTCTGGTCTCATTAGTCATATTTAGTAAAATATTTTTGACAAACTGACAATTTAAACATTTAAGTTCCACTCTTTTGTGGTTAAAACTGACTGAGTTAGGAATCTTTGAATTTCATTATTTTAAGCCAATCAAAGGCACTCTCGAACAAACATAGCCCGCTGATTGGCAATTCATCCAGAGGCGACTATTTAAATGGTCTGAAATCGTCTAAAATTGTGCTATTCATAGTTTCATAACTCGGCCAATTTTAGTCGTATAAAAGTGGAACTTTATTGTTACTGCTAATTTCAGTATGGCTGTATTAAAAACTCGGCATGAGTTTACTAAACAATATGTTCAATGTCAGCATTTAAGACATTAATAATTATGAAATTACTCCCGAAAATTCTTATTAAGCATGGAAATGCCATATTAAGCATGACTTATAATCAAAAACGTTTTTAAGTATTTGATATTTTGAAAAGTAAAAGCCACTAAATATTCCTAGAAATAGTTAAGATGACTTAGCTAACGACAAATTTGGAACTTCCTGAATAAAAAGAAAACTTTTCCATTCTGTGATAATTTATAACAATTTTAATGTAACTTAGAACATTCAAATCATCAAATTTAAGATATTATTGGCGTTTGCAGTATTTGATTTTTTTACAACCAGTTCCTTCATATTTATACAAAATGATTGCACAAATATTTGAAAACCAGAGTTGATTTCAGAAAATCGGAATCTTCAAAATCATTTAAGGATTTATAGCCGTGAATGTGTGCCTACATTATGTATTAACAGAGCAAAGCTAAAAACAGCAATTAAGATTCAGATCATTAAAGCTGCACTGATATTATTTGCATTCAAGTTATAACTACCTTTCCAAGGGTAACGTAAAATATTTCAATGAAACATGTTTTTAATCTTTCAAAAGGAGGCGAATCCCTTTGAAGAAATGCCTTCCTTTAATTTCCGAGGCAAATATTTACTAAAACCTTAGACCCATTCTTTTCATTATGATGTTTGAGCTGCCATGCTTAAGAAACTTCAATTGATGCAGATAAATACACTCTTAATTAAAATCAAGCTTCCGCTCTATAAGTTAATGATTATTTGCCCATACAAAATGCGTTTGATGCAGATATTTCGCTTGAATAAGCAGATCCATTAAATGAAAGGTTGATTGTTTGAATGTATATGTAGCGATGAAGCATTTGATTGTTTCGATAAAAACGATGCATTAAATGTATCAGAAGAGAAGCTTTGAAGATTGTTGAATAGCATCAATTTCAATTGGAAAGCACGAATTTATATTCAGATATAAATTTAATTGGTGGCTGCTTTACATTTAAAATGATAAGTATGTTATTTATTTCGTTTCAATTGAAGTGATCTGTCAACAGATATGTTTACAAATAATATTAATGTGATCTGTGTCTATAAAGCACCTTTAATATGCTTGTAGACTTACATGAAAGCAATATGAGGATAAGATTTTATACAAATTTAACAAACCTAATCATATAACAGTTAATTAATTTGTTAAAAACGGTCTTTTTTGTAGCCATTAAGAAAATTACTGCTTTAATCTCATTTACATCATTTGCACAGAGACTGATATTCAATATGAAAACAGGCCATGTTGGCCTAGTGGTAAGGTGTCGACTTCGGGGTCAGAGGATTCTAGGTTCGAAACCCGATTCCACTGAAGATCCGCCATCTATGGGGCCTGTTGCACGTTGAATCATACGTAGTGGCCACACGTCCTCCCGTTGGTGTGGCGTGGAAGTTTGGAGAGGGGGTGCCAGCTCAGATGTCATCCTCGTCGTCTGATACGGTTCAAAATTACGAGTTCTGTTCCAAAATAGCCCTCTTGTTTCTTTAAAACGGGTCGTTAATATAACTAAACTCAATATGAAAAAGTTTTTGCTCATGGCTCTAAACACGGGGATGCAGGTGGTGTAATGCACTTGAAAGTTGCAAATTACGAAATTAGTGCCGAAACAGTTTAACCAGCACTTTCAATTTTACTAACTTGTTTTAAATCTTTCCGACTTTCTTTAAATACCACTAACAATACAAAAATATGCTACATATTTATTTGTGTAAAACGTACATGATGGTTATAATTAAAATATTTCCCAATATTGTTTTGAAAGACTGACGAGCATTTTTTCGTTTAATTTTGATTCACTCGTCCTCGTAAACTGATTCTAAACTAGTGATAACGCATATTAAGCATTTTAATTTGCATGGGAGTTTAGTAATGACTGAAAATTGTCATAAACACCTGATCAGGAATTACTGATTTAAAGCACCAAGTCGTAAGGCAAAGATAAGAAATTTTTATCAGATATTATCTTTCACATATTTTTTGTTTTGTTTTATGAATCAATCGTTTACCATGTTCTGAATTGTAAATCAAAAACGTTTGAGGTTCTTGCTAAAAGTGACTTTCTTTTATATTTCCCCAAACATATTTCAAAATCCAAAAAAAAAAGATTTAAAAAATTTCCAAAGAAATCGAAATAAATGCAAGTTGGCTTTTTCAAGCTAACCGAATCTCTGACTGTGCAACGCAAAACAGAATAACATGATATGTGAATGTTACAAAGCACAACACGATCTTATTTTCTCTATTGCTCGCTGAAGATATCTGAAGGAAAGAGTTTCAGACTAAGTTTGAGCTTTATGGGAAAGTGGGGTGAAACGGGATACTTTGATTTTGGCCTTATTAGTTCTTCTTTCTAGTGGACAAATACTAGATTATTCTCCACTAGGGAAGAAAAAAGAAAGGTCATAGTTTCCATTTTGTTGTTAAATTCACTTCTTCTGTGACTTTTTATTTGTTCCTTACGTCACTTCTCCAATGTTCGTATGATTTTAAACTATCTTTATTTAAAAATCATTATACTTTTAGAAACCATTTTTAGTCCAGCTTATTATGCGCTTACTAAGGATTTATACCCTATCGAAGAATAAGGATTCACTCCAATAATTACGATGTTCTATTTCGTTTCTTATGACCTCTGCACTCGGGGTAAAACGGGATGCTGGGGAAGCTATGGATACCCGACCGAAGAGGATTTTCTTAGGTTGTGAGATAGTCGGTAGTTTGTGAGGGCCATTCTTATTTGACCTTTGAGTCAAATGATCTGATGGAAAGCATTTCCAACAGTTAGAAGAAAAGAAAAGAGAAATGAAAAAAATGCTATTAAAGAAGAGAAAATTTTTTTGTGGTCACTCAAAAAACAGAAAACCTCAAAACAATCAAAAAGAGAAGAGTATGAAGAACCAATACTGCAAAACCATCTCATTGAAAAACCTAGATGAGTCCATTAAATCTCCAGTGGAGCGGAGAATAAAGACAACTACGTTATGATGAATTATTACTATTCTTACTAACTTATTACTATTCTTAAACTAACCGTCTTTATTCTTAAATTGTCAACTTCTGTAACTATTGTTAAATCTTAAAACATTGTCAATATTCTTAAATTGTAAAAATTTTAACTATTGATAAATCCTTAATCCTTAATAATATAATAAATGCGAAAGTGTTTCTGTCTGTCAGTTTGTCACGCTTTCACGACCAAAGAACGGACATAAGGTAGGTGAAATCACGTTAAATAAATTATTTTTGACTACAGATAACAATTAAATAATTAGCAAAGAAATCCCATTGACTCGGCGATTCGCGATGAAGATTATTTTATTTTTTCAATCAACTGTCACGTGATCCTTCAGGAAAGCGAAAGCATGTGGAATAAATTATTTTTAAAATCAACTGTCACGTGATCCTTCAGGAAAGCGAAAGCATGTGGAATAAATTATTTTTAAAATCAATTATCACGTGATCCTTTTTTCCACTGTAACTTCGGAACAAATTGTTCGATAAAAATTATTTTTATACCATCTTAAAGCCCAAGATTTTACCTTTTCAGTGATACCAATTGTATTTCTGTGACAATTTTACTTCAATTCTTATTAATTTTTTAATATTTAATAACTTTAATTACGTGCAGACGATTTGGAAATAACGCAAATTTATAGCTACTCCGTTGCTAGGCAACGGTTAGACTTTGAACTAATTTACATTTATTTCTGAAAATTTTGCTTATCTTTATAAATATCTATAAAATAAGGCAGAAATTACATGTATTTGTCTGTCTGTCGGTCGGTCACAAGAACTCCTCCTAAACGGTGAACGGTAGCGACATGAAATTTGCATACGACATTTTAGAGCATATTTCTAGGTCAACGGTGCTATTTTCAACTTTCAGAGTTAATTAGTTCTTAAGATATTTAATTAAATAACGAAAATTAGCCGCTTTTAAGCATAATGCTTAGACGTATTTTGCCAAAAACTTCTGAAATATTTATTAGACAACAATTATTTTTACGCCATTTTAAATACCAGAAAATTATCTTTTCAATGCTATTAATTCCATTGCGATGAAATGTTTTCTCCGATTGTTATTAAGGTTTAAAAATATGTTTAACGTAATTTCTAACAATACTTTTTGTTCTTATAGAAATAAATTCAAGCCAAATTACTGTTTCTCGCGCTGACTTTTGCCAGTGTTAAAGTTAATATAAGAAAATATTGCTTTCTTTGACCATAAACAACAAAGGAGACTTTACATTTCCGGTTTCCGGTTGTCGTAACATTTACAGCTTTTAATACGGTTACATAGTGATCCAATGACGTTAGTGAATTATTCTCTCGATGTTTTGTTTAATTTTCACAGTGAGATATTACAGAATATCCATTTGGAGATACGGTAACGGGCATTAACAAGGAACATCATATTCTGTAGAGCTCTTCAAGATCTTAGAATTGTCAGGGGCACCTTCCGACAAGCCGAGATTGAATGTCGGTGTGTCAGTACTAATAATACTTAACCTCGATACACCGAGACTGCGCAATGGCACGCGGTTACAAATTACACACCTAGGTCCAAACGTCATGTAAGCTACCGTTATGACTGATGTAGGGAGAAGAGAGAGTGTTTTAATTCCGCGCCTTCCGATAATACCGAAGGTTTTGTCATCTCAGTTCAAAAGGTAACAAATCCTTTTAAAAATATCATTTGCCAGGCTCAGGGCCAGTCATTGAAAGTGGCAGGAATACATTTGAAAAAACCATATTTTTCGCATGGGCAACTATGCATGGCGTGTTCACGTGTGTCCAGCCCACACAACCTCTACATCCGTGCAAATAACGTGGTATACAAAAGTATATTAGCATAGATAAACAATTTACATAACTATATCAGCATGCATGTACAGTACACTCCTGTCAGCCGTCCAATTATTAAAGTATTATCAACCGTCAGAACTTTTACTTTTCCCTTTCAAAATACAACAAAACATTTACATTCGTGAGTTAAAAAAAGAATAATTCAAATTCTTTGCGCACGAAGTCGCGGGTAACAGCTAGTCTTAAAATAAAAACTGTCTTGATTCTGAAATTGTCAACTATGGTAATTGTTAATTTTTTTTAAAAAAATCATCTTTTTTTTTAAATTGCCAACTGTTATAACTATTGTTAAATCTTAGGAAATTGTTTTAAACTCAAATTATCACATAAAATAAAAAATATGCTACTTTTCCACTGAAGGTATAGTTTTCCCTAATTTCCAATAGAGTTAACATGTGTATCCCGTAGATACTTTGACTTTTTCTACAAAAAAAATCATTCAAGAAAAAAGTAATGAAATTTCGACTTTTCCTGAAAGATATATTAAACTCTGATAAATAAAGAATATTTTAGTAAAATTTGACAAGCTTTATGTCGAATAGTTTAGCTTCAACAGGCCTTCAAACTTTGGGTATCCCGTTTTATCCCACTTTCCCCTATACAAATTTTGAAAAAACAGTCGTCATGATTCACTTGAAATATTTTTTAGCTCGATTGCGTATTTAACGCAGATGAACATTAAGCGAATGAAAGTTTACCAGAAGAGCAATGAATCTGGCCTGCATAAGCATAGTAAGTTTTATCCTTTATTTTAATCATCACATGTGTACTTTATATTTCTAAAATGCACAATGTTTTCGAATGGTTGGACATCTGTAAGCAAGATTTTACTACATAAGATCACCATCATTGAATTGTTAAATATTTTTTTAGAATATTATATAGTTTTTGTAGATTCCTTCGCTTTTCTATAAACAACAACAACAAAAATTTAAAGAATGCAAGACATTTAAATCTTTACTATAATATTCTTTTTACCATGATATTGGAACATTGTTTCAAGTAATTCTTTTCATTACAGAGTGTTTAAATATCGCGAAAAAACATTTGTCTTACAGATAATTTTTCATAAAGAGAAACGGTGATAATTTTTATTTTTTTACGCTTAAAGGTACTATAAATCAAAAACATGTTATATCATCTTAAAGGATCAATGTGCCTTTAGATCTTAAGTCTTTGATTTGCTAATGAACCAAAGACATGCTTTTTAAGGCTACATTTGGCGATAAAAAGGTAAAACAAGTTGAAATACCACATCTGCTCAACCTTCCCTTCACAATAAAAGAAGAAATACGTCTAAGCCCTTACTTCACTTATATAAGTACTTAAAAGGGAAAGGATCAACTTCAGAGCTTAGATTCTCAAGGTATTAACTCCGTTATTCGTAGAAAAACCAGATTCTTCGAATTCTCCGCATTGAAATCCCAGACGATGTTTCTCTCAATTATGCTTGAAAGTAATATTTTACAAATTATTTCGAATCATAGTTTAAAACTGAAATTGAATTTTCGTGAAGATATTCAAACTTCTGACTTAAGAAATCAGAGATTTCAAGCAACTCTTTTTGTCTCTGATGTGTAGTAAATTCAAAAATTATTTACCCATAATCCATCAAAATTTTGCATAAGATACTAAAAAATAATGCTGAGTAACTCAGAAACAAAGTATAACCATCTGAGTCAATACTCAAGCCTTTAAAGAAATTATTTGAGCAGTGTAAATATCAGTATTTTCAACAAAAATGAAATTTAAATATTATGTAGGAAGAAAAATTTAATCGTTTGTACTTCTAGATAAGTTAATCTCTTTCTGGTTTCTTATGAGATTTATCACTTTTCTTTCCAAAAATTATTTCATTCTTACATGATACATTCCCCTGAAATAGAAAAAACAGAATTGTGAGAGCATAATAGTCACATTACGCATGCGCTTGTAATGGCGAATGGATTGAGTGAAGTGTTTGTTTGAAAATTATCTCAAAGATTTGAATCAAGAACAAATTGTGAGTTCTGTCTATAATAAGTATCTTGTTTATCCAAAAAAGTATAAAAACCGCAAGTTCAAACACTTTCTTTAAGAAATATTCTGTACTGCTTTTACATTTGTATAAATACAGATTTTTAAAAAAATCTATTTTGTTTTTATATTTATATATACATGGTATCAATAGTTAGAAATACATTTGTACACAGGTTTAAAAATATTTTAAGGGCATTTGCATTTTTATTTGTAATCGAATATATGACTTTACTTCACTTTTTAAAAACACCTGTGAATTTTTGATTGGGAATACATTTTCTCGGCTAGAGTTTCAACATTTTAACCGTTATTGTACTTATGTTTGTGACGGATACTTTTTATTAATGTTAAAATACATTTTAATCAAACATCTCAGCTCTTGCACACAACTCTTCAGCTGATATTTCGATGCAACAACGAATTAAAATTTATTATTTAAAAAAAAGACCGATAGATTAAAATCGATCATAAACATACTATAAATTGTGTACTTCCAGCATATTTTCTGGATTGACTTTATATTAGAGATTTGGGTACATATATCTAAATAATAGTATTTAATTTCAATTTCTATTATACTTTTCTTTCGGACAGCCGCTATTTTTCTTGTTAACACAGGCTATAAAGAAACGTTACAAGTTCTGATAATTCACAGACATCTCTTGATCCAACAAAATATTAAAATTCAATATTTAAAACAAGGCCGTTAGATGAAAATCGATCATAAACATACTCAACATTGTGTACCCTCAGCATATTTGCTCGATGGCTTTCTTATTAAAGTTTGGGTACATATATCTAAATAACAGTATTTAATTTCAATTTCTATTATACTTTTCTTTCCGACAGCCGCTATTTTTATTGTTAACACAGGCTGTAAAGAAACGTTACAACTTCTGATCATTCACAGACATCTCTTGATCCAACAAAAGATTAAAATTCAATATTTAAAAATAAACATACCGCACAATAAATAAATTGATCTTCAACATACACGGCATTGTTTACCTTGAGAGCAATTTCTTGAATAAAGTTTAAATAACAGAAAGACTTTTTTCTTGAAAGAAAAAGTAACGTACAGCTGCAAGCGACGGTCGTTACCACAAAAATGTAGCCAGTGTATAAAAATTTAGAAGATAACGCAGAGATTTCATGCAAGAGAAAATCGCGCGCATAACTCTCGATAAAAACCATCTTTGTTTGTCAATCGATAAAAATCCCTTCGCCTTCTCTCTATACTGTTTTTTTTTTGTTATTATATTTTAGGCTTCACGTTAGCTTGCTGGAAACTTTTCTATCTAGTTTTAGTGATTACATTCATTGATTTTTTTCTGAGCAAAACAGATAAGACTCATCGATTCTAAACGTCACCATCTATATGATGACTTAATAAATGTATGTTTATTTATTTAGTTATTTTCTTCCGTTTTTCATTTTTGCTGTTTATATATTTATTTTGAGGGGAGAGAAAAAAACGCATCAAAATGTTACGAAAATCTCTTTATTTATTTTTCCATCGATTTAATACTTAAGTTTATTTACTGGGTATACTTGCTATTGATTGTGAGTTTTATTTTATATCTTCGGTAAAGCGTGCTAACTCTTGTATCTTGAAATATACCGGATTTTTATTTGGTGATGAATAAGATTCTTTTGAAACTATTGCGTTATGTAAGAAATGATAAATTTCTAAAGTGGTTTATGATTTGCGATAAAATAAAGCAGTGTGTAAAGATTTAAATCATTCTTATTCCTGAATAAAAAATTCTGGATTTTGCTAAATTTTAGTCAGAGTGTCCTTAGTAGATTTTGTAAAACTATTTCTTATGTAATGTACATTGTTTCGTGCTACTTAAAATTAATGCTAGTGCATTTCCTACACTTTTAAAACGATTATAAGTTAAATTTTATATAATAATATTTCACTTTATTATTATAAAATTATTCTATATGCATTTATTGCAAAATTTATGAATTATTAAGTTTAGCTTTACCGTAACAAATTTCATTTTATAATGCTTAAAAATCATTCTTTGTATATTTACTACATTATGTACATAAGTTTTTTTATAAGGATGTGCTTCTGTATTTGCTATAAAGACGTATGTCATAAAAGTGTTCTTGCTTGAAGTCTTTAGAAATGGAAATATTTCTTTTAAAATTATACAAATAGTTTTTAAAAATATATATATTAGTTGTGAAGCGTAAAAATTATATTTACGACGAAAAATACATCCGTGAAAACATATGCTACACATGCATGCCCTTAAATAATTCACATTTATGACATTAATCAAAAAATAAGTTTAAAGATACTGTTTAGTATGCTATTTAGCATTTTTTATCTTATTGAACGAGATGAAGACTAAGCAGGAATCTATTGAAAATCTTATTTGATTTCTTTTATTCAAAGTCTTGCGTAACGTCTAATTCAAATTTTTGGGGTTTTGTGTTGTAGATGTACACATGTTTTTCATTTACATATTGATGACTAGTGTAATCACAGTCAGGAACATAACTCATAAAAAATTCCCATATTTAATCTCCTATCTTTCTTTTCCTACATATACATCATCATGAAAAACATCTGTTGATGAGCCATATAACGTGGTTGAATCGACAATAGGTAAAACCTAGATTCCTACGAAAATGGAATCTAGGTTTTCACAATAAATTACTTAACCAATTTTGAGAAAAATTAAGGATATATTTACCGAACATTTGTATAGTGGTCTTGCTAATGTAGCAGAGAGAAAATAATCATGAATTTAAATCTATCACTGACAAAAGCAAGTGTAACCAACAATTATGAATATTTAAAATGAAATGCATTGTCAATTAACTGAAAAATAATATATTTGTTTTCATAATTTCAAACCAAAAGCTTTGAGGCTCAGAAGTATTTAGCTGTTTTTCCCAACCGTATTAAGTTTGTGTCTTATTAGTTACTTTTAAAGCTATTCACTGCTCTAATAATGTAAATTGCAGAAAGAACTTAATATGTATTTAATTGTTTTAACACTTAAACGGGCCATTTAATTAATTCATCTCTCCTCTACATTTATAAAGGAATAACACAATTTTACTATTTCAATCAGTGAACCCCATCAGCTAAAATACAGAATTCCGAAGCGTACTAAAAGCATCTCATGTTTTGTAGTAGCATTAATTAATTTTAAATTACACTTTCAGTGTACCTTCCCCAATATAAATCGAATCGAAATCCTTTATTCCGAAACAACAACGTTTGTTCAATTAACGGCCACCGTTGATTGCCAGCATTCAAACGACGCAAACTCATGATCGAGTGAACCGCAATTTAATGGCAATTTTAAAAACAAAAGAGTTTTTCAATAAGTAATTTTAAAGAAAAGGATAAAAGCAATTGATTCAAGAAAGGAGATAGATTACGTTAGATTTCCTAGATTAGAAATCCAATTGAAAGGGACCCAATCTTCTCCTGGAATGGAGATAATTCCTGCCTCTCATTGAAAAGGGCTTGTCAAGGATTCTTTTCATTCCGCTACTTTTGTCAATAATTATCCCGGCAAGCTGTTCCGGAAAGCATGGCTTTCACACCTAAATAAGAATTAATTGGCCCATTTTCATCTAATACGTTTACCACGCTTTTAACGATAGAGGAATAGATTAATTTCTCATGTAGAAGATAGGTTCTTTATCGAAGTATATATACGGCCATGTACCTATTTAAGCTAAACAAAAAGCTTAATTTATAGCGATAAATAAAATGTTTAAATATATAGAATGCATGATTATATTGAATGAATTTATCATATACAATGTATGATCATATTCAATGATTAATCGTATAGAATATATATGCACGATTGTATAAAATGCTTAATCATATAGAATGCATGCTTATATAAGATGTTTAATCATATAGAATACAAGATCATATAAAATGATTAATCATATAAAATGCACGATAGCATATATTGTTGATAATATGGAACGATTTGATCATAAAGATTGTAAAAAAAGTAATTTAAAACAAGGCAATAACAAGAGGATCAAACAAAATTTTCAACTGTTATACATGTTTCACAATGAGTTACAAATCGTAGGTGTATGTCCTAACTATTTAAATCCCTGTCTAGCTGTCAATCGACATGGCTAGTAGAGTTGGCCGATTTCTTTGATTAGCGTGATTATCTCTTCCATATTTTGAAACCCTGGTATTTGTTTATCATTGTTAGGTAGATTAGCGTCCCGTTTTGAAGATAGAGCAAGAGCCAATTTCGGGGGACGAACCTCATAATATTAGGTGGTGATTACGTGGTAAGGACGAAACATTTTCCATTACATCCCTTTTAAACTTCCATACCACATAAGGACGCGAGTAACTGAAGACATATTGTGGATGTAACCAAAACACTCAATCGTAGTTAAAGTAGCTTAGTATCTTAGCCATTCTCCCACCCATCAAATATGTAGCGGTTCCAGATCAGGATGTTCGGAACTCGATGTTGAAAACCATTATTCCAGTCTACTTTATGCCTGTTGTGCTGTATTTGGAATGGTCTCATGCTGTATTTGGAATGGTCTCATGCTGTATTTGGAATGGTCTCATGCTGTATTTGGAATGGTCTCATGCTGAATTTGGAATGGTCTCATGCTGTATTTGGAATGGTCTCATGCTGTATTTGGAATGGTCTCATGCTGTATTTGGAATGGTCTCATGCTGTATTTGGAATGGTCTCATGCTGTATTTGGAATGGTCTCATGCTGTATTTGGAATGGTCTCATGCTGTGCAGAAATGGACGCATGCTGTGGCTTTGAAATGGTCTCATGCTGTTTTTGAAATGGTCTCATGCTGTATTTGAAATGGTCTCATGCTGTTTTTGAAATGGTCTCATGCTGTATTTGGAATGGTCTTATGGAATGGTTTGCATTTTGTGCTGTATTTGGAATGGTCTTGTGATAACAGTATCAGGATCTGAAGATACCACCGATGGGTATATAGAGAGAAGCTAGACAAGAATTTTCTCTCTTTACTGTGGTTCCTTTTCAGGTTGCCTTCTTCCTGTTACTGAAGGTCAACATCAGTATCTTCGTCGTCTGATATCCACTTTGATATCCCGGAGTCTATGCGACCTCCATGTGAAGAGGCTAACCATAATTGGATGTTATTGTTATGATATTTTAATTTAAATTAGTTTTTACTGTCTGTAAAATAAACCCTTTAGTCATCCAGCAGTGTCCTCTGATTTTATGTTATCGGATCATACGCAAAGAGCCACACATATACATATTAAGCCAGTAAAAAGACGTTTGTAAAAGTACAGTCTCGTATGTACAGCGAATCTGCTTGCGAAGATGACGTTTGAGCTAGCACATCACTCTCCGGATATTTCAAAACAAACAACATGAAAGAACTTATTCACGACGACGGATTTGAAATACAAAAAACACACATTCTTGGAGCCACAGGTTTAGTGTAGCATAGCCAGTCGTTTTTCAAACTAAAAAATAACTCATAATCGCATATAGCCTTTTTCCGTACATAAGATGAGGATTCCCATATCACCGCTTCTTTGAAATCCATAATCAGTGACAACTCAAGGTGAAAGTACTAAGACACGAGTATCGAAGCGGGCATTGGTAAAAATCACCGATGAATTCCGGAGTGTGTGTTTCTACACGTCTATGAACTATGGAAAGAGATCTGTAATATTCAGTAATTTTCATTATCATTAAATCTTTTACGCACGATACCGAATATTGATGGTTCATCCCTGGACTAATGAATTTATTCAACCCTGTAGTAAGAAGGCACATGCCATTGGGAAAATATATGCTTATTTCAGTCAAAATAAGAATGTACAGGATACACGAGATCCTTTAACGTATCCGATCGATTTTTATATTTTAAATTAAATGCTTGTTTGACTTAATTAAGAGTTCAAACATTAAAAATTCTAAAATTCGATGACCATACCTTTTATGTTATGCGAAAGGATTAAACTTAAATTCAGTTAAAATGTATCAAATACTATCTATAAATTAGGTACATATCAATATAGGTATCTTTAATCTTCTTTAACAAGACGAACTTTCCTATTTTTTGAACTTGAACTGCTAATATCTATAATATTTACATTCATTTAGCTTAGAGATAAAGCAACCATAAAATTATAAATCTTTTTCAAACTATATAAGAGCCAATTTTAATTGTCAGTATTCTAAACTAAGGGAACATAGAATAGAACGAAATAGAGGTTTCATGAAAATATTAAAAACGCTATACTTTTTCAATAAATAGTGTAAAAAATGGATAAAAGGAATTGATTCTCTAAAGAAGATAAATTACATGACAAATCTAATTGAGAAGGTCCTAATCTTCTTCGGGACAGGGATAATACCTGCTGCTCATTGAAAGAGACTTGTCAAGGATCCTTTTCATTCCACTACTTTTGTCAATAATTATCTGTTCCGGAAAGCATGGCTTTCACACCTAAATAAGAATTAATTGGCCCATTTTCGGCTAATTCGTTTACTACGCTTTTACGACGGCTGGAAGGCTCAATTTCTCATGTAAGAGGCAGGTTCCTTTCGAAAAGGATTTAGATCGCAGCCCATGTACCTATTTAGGTTTCGGCATGAGAGAATAATATTAGGTACGGTTTTATCGTTTTCTTTACGAAGAGTGTGCAATGATTTCGCCAATGGAAAAGCCGGCGATGTTATTTTCCTAAATCACCTTAGATAATAGGCCTCCTTTTCTCAGCGGTATTAAGGAGAAGAAATAGTCGCTGCAATAAAGAACAAAAACAACAGGAAGTAGGCACGGGCTAGAATATTTTGAGAATAAATGGCCTTTTATTCTAGTAGTTCTCAGGTTATCGTTGCTCAGTGGATATCCTTGCCTTAGCTTCTCGCAGTTTCTTTGTTTAGTTTCTCTTCAGTTTATGGTTGTTTATAGGGAATATCATAGCATTTGAGAAAATTTTTATAGCTCAATATATAAGTTTATGTTGATTTATCTGAATAACGTGTTCGCTTATATCCCTTAAGAACTGGGAGGGATACGTTGAAATACTTCTGGAGAGGCAATGAAAATGTTTCAGCAGAAAATTTGTTTTCCCGTCTGTTTCTGTGCGATTTAACCTTTTCCAGCAGCATGGTACAAATTCTGTTTCGATAAGATTTCTCACATTACGGGCGGGAAGATACCTATAACTGCCTCACTAAACTCTTTGTATTTAATTCTCTGTTGTTTTACATCACCACACGGGCGAGCTCTAGTTATTTATAATGAGGAAAAGACAAGAATATGCACAAATCCTCGGATCTATATGATTAGTTCACTCTGATTTTCTCAACTGTTACTTGCGACGCTCTATTTAACCTTTTTATTCAGCATGGTAAAGATTCTATTTCGAGAGGAGTTTTTATTTTGGATTTGGGATGGTACAGATACTATCCATTAAACTTCTTGGATTTACTTTTCTGTTGTTTTTTTATCATCGCATGTGTGAATTCTAGAATATTTTTAATCATGAAAAGATAAGAATATGTAACCCCCACGTATATTTTTATCCGTTTCTGTGTGATTGATTGCCTATTTGTCTTTCTCATTTGTTACTGTGCTACTCACTCTTGAGCTTTTTCCTTTAGCTTCGTACAGATTCTGTTCCGAGAGGAGTTTTTACTTTCCGATGGTACAGATGCTTTCTCGCTAAACTCTTTGTATTTACTTCTCTGTTGATTTATATCACCACATGTTCGATTTCTGGTTACTTTTAATGAGAACACACACAGATATGTAAACCCTCGGATCTTATTTACCGGTTTCTATATGATTAGTTGCCTATCTGTCTATCTCATTTTTTACTGTGCCATGCAATATTGAACTTTTTCCTTCAGCGTAGTACAGATTTTGTTTTGAGAGGAGTGTTTACTTTCAGTGCAGGATGGTACAGTATACTATCTCATTAAACACTTTGGATTTATATTTCTGTTCTTTTATATATCTGCATGTGTGAATTATAGAGTTATTTTTAATCAGAAAGATACAACAATATTTAAACCCACAGATTTTATTTATCTGTTTCTGTTTGATAGGTTGTCATTCTGTTTTCCCTATGTGTTACTGTGAAACGCACTATTGGACTTTTTAATTCAGCGTGGAACACATTCCGTAGTATATTTTACTTTACGTAATGGATGGTACAGATAACTGTTCTACTAAATTTTTTGGACTTCATTTCCGGCTGTCTTATATCATCTACTGCGTGAATTCTAGAGTTATTTTTAATGAGAAGAATACAAGAATATATAATCCCAGGTGTCTTGTTCATTCCTTTCCTGTGAGATTGTTTGGCCACCTATTTTTGTTTCTCATCTGTTACTCATTGTGTGATGCATCATTGAACTTTTCCGTTCAGCGTTATATAGATTTTGGTTCGGTGGAATTTTTTATTTTCCGTGTACAATATTACAAATATTCTTCCTCTAAATATTTTGGATTTACTTCTCTTTTCTTTTATATCACAATATTTTTAAATTATAGTGTTATTTTTAATAAGGAAAAGACATAGATAGATGAAAGTAACCGAAGGTGTTACGAACATTTGAAAGAAAAAAAACACTTCCCTGTATCTTCAATAAGGATCTTCCTATAATTTAAATACTGAAAGAAAGAGGAAGCTTTTGAAGTTTTTTGTTGATAATTTGTTGAAAACTTTGTTATTTGTTTGTAACAAGTTCTCTACAGAATTTCCAGCGACAATAAAGCAAATTCTGTACAACGGTAAAAATGTATTTTTCAACCCCTGTAAAGTATGACGACAGTAGACTGTTCTGTAATCTATTGATTAAATAAACATGGATTGACCTTGACAACTTTCATACTAAATAACATGCAACCTTTACATACTTTTTAATCCATTTTGATGCAAAGGAAAGCATTTTCTAATTTTTTATGACTGCATAGACATATATATATATATACACATATACACACATGCACATACATACACATACACACACATATATACATAGTTAAATATTTTACAAGCAATTAAAATTCAAATAACATTTTCAGTATATATATCTATTAAATTAATATATATATATATATATATATATATATATATATATATATATATATATATATATATATATATATATATATATATATATATATATATATATATAGCTCATTGCTTGGAAGCAATATATATTTACTGATGTCCCTTCTCGTGAATGTAAAGAAAGAATATGCACAAATAATGAATTTGAACAATTAGTATCTTCATAAATTTTTTGAGCAAGTTTAGTGTAGCATTTCTATTTTAAATTGATAAGTGCGATTTATCTCAAATTAAACAAGTCTCAGATTTTTGTTTTTCCGAATAATGGTCCAAAAAATGGAACTATTTTAATGTAATTGTTTAATTTACTAAATATTAAACAGGCTTTAAAGTAAATTCAGTTATAAATTTATATTTAGTTCATTCGCTGCATATTTTGTAGAAAATTAAGAAAATTCAATCGAGGACAACAACAGTATATATATTCTTTTAGAATCATAATTATTCAAAAATTATATTCTTGATCTTAATTATTTGTGATAATTCTGATAAAGTTAGAAAATTTTTGGATCTTTTTTGCAATGGTCATAAAAATGTTAAATAGCAGAAAAGCTAAATGATGATTTATTTAATATAAATATTAGGATTTTGCAATTTAAAAATTTTGTCTTATTAATTTATAAACTGGTTTTCTTCGAAATTTTATGTCCTCGAAAAGGAAAAATTATGTTTATTAACACAAGTATCAAATTAAAGTATTTAAAAAAAATGTATAAACTGTGTGTATTCATTTTTTGTTAATTGGCTAAAACTCTGACACAATGGTTTTAATTATGATGTTGCGAAGAAGCTCAACTCGACGTCTTCTGGCGCTGTTTAACCCATCTTGAATACGTGCAGCCTCGATGAAAATTTTGTGCAACAAATGGATCTATGTAAAGAAACCGGTTTTACAGAGATTTTCCCTGAATAGCTTGAACAGGTTTGAAACCATTGAAGCTCTAAGTGAAAAAATAATATTTTATAGCATATTGCCTTAAAATATTCTATTAGCAGTTTATTGGAATTGATATTGAGTTTAGATATATTAGGAATTTCTTAGATGAAGAGAACGTCTGTTTGGTTTGAAATATTTGGTTTCATAGAGCAATCATAATATTTTTTCAATTAAAGAACTTTTAATACTAGCTTGTGATTAAAAGAAAATATTTATTTGGAAGTTTATTTAAAGAAAACGATGATAAAAAAGAACATAGAAAAGATGATTTTTCTAGAAGTGCAATATGCACTTTTAAAATTCGTCCGGTTACAAAGAATAAAGCAAACAATTTAAAAATAGATAATATTTTCAATTTCCATTTTTCCTGGCTTAATTATTATTTTAGAATATTAGCAATTCGTAATGCGAATAATTTCTAAAATTTAATTATTATCTATTAAGGAAAATCTGCAAAATCTTTATGATAGTTAAAATATAGCTTTAAATATTATTTCCCGGTAATTTCAAAGGATTAAAACATCCATCCTAAAAACAAGATATTCTATGAGAATCTTTCTGCTTCATTTTCACTTCTAAACTCTTTCACTAATTAAACATTATGAGAACCGAATCATCTGTATATCTTATAATTATTTATTCTCTACATTCCTTTTCTGTCAATTTGGAAAGCATATAATGGCATATTCCTTGGAAAATAAATTACTTAACGTAAATGCTTACTTATAAATAAACAAAATTCGACAAACTAAATATTTTTCATGTGAAAAAAAAAGATAATGTCATTTGTCAACCAAATTGGATCAACTAATTAATAAATTTCTAAGAACAGGTTTTTGTTACCAAACTGTCTGCAACTATATTCTGTCGAAACTTAAAAAAGTCTCATAGTTTATTTGCTGAGGTATCCAAATAATTAAATTTTCGCAAGGAATCGGCAGTAACTGTAATAAGCCGAAATTCTTCTATCCGTTTATTATTATTATATTTGGTGAATTTCTGTTGAAAATTGGATTACGTGGAATAAAATAATTCACTTATTTCTCAACATCAAATCACATCAGTCTTTATTCGATTAAATACTTAGTCATGATAACGTATCTCGTATAGTTGGAAGGATACTGGAGCGGAATTTAAAAATAAAACCATACTGAAACACCACTGAAATACAATTCGTTTTTGTTTTAAATTTATTCGACATAGTAATAAAAGTTTACAAAGAAAATCAAGAATAAAATTAAATGTAAAAAGAAATTTAAAAAAATAGGAAAGAATAGAATATACCAGGGATATAAATAAAACTAAGCAAATAATTTATAGAAATAAAAACAAGAAATCTAAAAGAAGATAAATAAAGAATATAAATAAATACAGTTCAACCCCGAAATAAAATAAATACAGTCTACAGAACTAAAGAGGGGGGGGGGGGCCGTTTCGGATAATGATTTTTTCGGTTAAGCCATGAACATCTATTACTATTTTGTATCCAATTACAGTATGCAATTCTGAAAAGTTCCGAGTGCGAAACGAATTCAAAATCACATTGCTGGCTATGCTTATGTTATTTTTATTTAAGTTAACCCTCCGTCTGGCGCAATATTCGCACCAGATAGTTTGGGCACAATGCGAATATTGTTTACACAAGTAAACACTATTCAATTAATATTGTTAATATTCATTAACCCTTTGCGGTCGATACCGCCACAGTGGCGGCATTCGCAAGTCGTCGTAGAAGTCGTTTTTTTCAATTCCTACTATTAGTTCACACTCTCCCTATATTGTTCAAATTTTGCAATCGATTTTAAACTAACTTCCCGATGAGCTGGGGACTTGAAACTTTAAACATAGCTCAGAACTAGAAGACAATGCAATATTAATTCGCTTTCTTGTGTGTCTGTCTGTCTGTCTGTCATTTCATATTTTGCATGACGCATGCGCAGTACGTTTTCATTATCTCGAAAACTATTAACATTACAGACTTGGTTCTTGGGTATATGGATGGCCCGTGGGATCATCGAAGCACCTCCATTTTTCATCCGCATCTTTGCGCATGCGCAGTACATTTTTCATTATATTTCGAATCACCTAAGTAGGAATTGACTTAAAAATTTTTTTTATATAACTTGTTGTTTTTTAGTATTCTAAAATTAAACACTGATCTTCTTGGGGAGGGTTAGAAGAAAAAGTGGAGATACAGTAGCGAAAAATCTCTTCATCGCGTTTATTTCCTTGCAGTGCACTACTACTTTTGGATTTGTGATTTCGGAGGCAATTCGGATAACCCGGGTTGCGGTTAACCAGAGTTTGATTAACCGAGGTTTTACTGTAAGCATAAATAAATGTAAAGGGCGTTTATTTCACATATCAATATCAGTCAAAGAAACTAAAGAAAGACTATTCCTTTAGTTAAAAGTAAAAGTCTTATTGATTTGCACAGCTAAATGTTTACAACTATTTGTAGTTCAATCTGAGCAACATTTGACCGCAACAAACAATTCGCATAATCTTATCTTAAAACTATTTTAATAAAATTATTGTAGTTAATTGCATCAAACGAATTTCCTCTCCGAGGATATAATAAAATATGTTGCAACTAACTTCAAAACTGCTGAAGAACCAGTAATATTTTATTAAATATTTAATTGATGATGTATAAATGTAAACATTTGTTCTCTAACTGCAACTACGTTGCTCTTTGTCAAAAAGGTGTTTCCGTGAACTACATTTACATCTTTGTAAATGTAGTTCGTTGCAATATAAGTTGCTTATTTAAAGGTCTAAATGATTAACACCTTAACAGGTTTGTTTTCTTAACTATCTAATTAGATGACATCTTCTATTTTGGGAATGCCCCGTTATTTTAATGACATGATCCATTGAAAACCTAAAGGACAATTGAAATGTTGTATGGATTCCACGTAATTTTTGTAGCGAATTGTAATGTCTGTTTTAGTTTATATGTATAATATTGCGCTAATTCGATGCAGGTAGGCGTACGGCCAAACCAGTTAAGGGGTTAACAGAAATGAGGTTATGATGCCGGCCCAGTCTAGGCGAGGATCCAAAATCGACAACTCTCCCCTACATAGATAGATGGGTATAATACCACACCACCTCTATTTTCCTAATACCACCAAGTGAAATTACCGTTAATTGTGGTCAATTTTTAACAAATATTTTTTTAAAAAACTGAATACCAATTTTTTTATAAACAATGATCTTCTGAACGTAGAAACCTGTTTATAAACTATTTCAAAGAAATTCAGCAACTATGAGCTTCTTGGAGGGAAACAAGTTCAGACTAAATCATCACCTCAAGATACTTAGTTCTACGAAATACTGTGTTTAAACGCTTTGCTCATTAGGAATCTCCGTAATTCCTTCTACACTGAGAAGATCTTTCTCGGAGAACAGTTAAAATCCCATTTTAATTCCCTGCTGCGTAGCATTACGCTTTAAATCGAAACACAGTTGGACTTGCATTATGTAAGCTCTGAATATAACGCAGTCGTAAAGAACTTGGATTTCTGCACTCGCTGCACTGTTTGAGAGATATGTAAGGAAAATTATATTTTAACCCTTCAGCACACGCACCCATTTTTGGAACATTAGCACACGCGCGGGGTCATTTTCACCCAAATTGTTCGACACTTGCTCCTTATTTTCTTGGCTATTTGCACAGAAATAAAATATGGTCAAAGTATAAGAATGCTTTTTCGTATAAATAACTTTTATTTAAGACACAAGTGCGATTTTAATAGGAAAAAGGAAATCTGAACTTATGTCCTTTTCTCATACCTTTCTTGTATTCTTTTCTTCACTTCTGTGCACGTTCGTACGCTGTCTTATCCATAGCGTTAAATGAATCCGAACGTTAGCACACGCACGGGCCAATACGATACCAACCCTCCAGGGTAAAAAGTGAAAAACCCCGTTTCACTGGTTTCTACTGCTATTCTCATTTTCTTCTAGCTCCCCCATGAAGGTACATGATGTAAAAGGGGCAAGAGTTTAGAAATTCTTAGAATATCTTAACAAAAGAGAAAGGGAGGCGTCAAGAAGACTCCGTGCGTATGCTGACGTGTTAAAATCTAAAGATGATAATTGATATAAAAATGGTGGTAAAACTTCTGATAGTATGTGGAAAAGCCTACAAACAGAATTATCCTGCTCACGGGTGGTAAGCAGGGAAAAATTTTTTGTTACGCTTTAAAACTTTTTTAATTAATTGAAAAGAATGCCTTCTTTTCAATATTATCAGAAATATTTTGTGTTTTTAGTTTGTTGGATTCATATCCATGTTCTGAGGCTGCACAACGGCAACTCTGTCCTAACGCCGGAGTACCAACAGGAGCAACAATAAATCCATCAAAATTAAGCATATTTCTCCTGGTGAGTAAAACGCCACTCCGACCCAGCCAACCCGAAAGGGTGTGTGGAAGGAGAAGAGCTAAGTGGGAACCTAAAATGAGTCCCTGCCTTTAGCATCCGGTTCAAACTGAATAACAGCCTCTGCAATAACTTGAATACTAAGACTCGAGCCCTAATGTCCATGACCGGACCGGCCCGACCCCTCCCCGTAAGAGGTAAGAACTATCACTGCAGGAGGGGACTCACCCTCCAATTTCTGCACCCACGTCCAAGAGTGAGAGCCAACTTACTTATTCGGCGGCTTTTCATCCACGTACCCATGGTGCCTCCAAGTGGGACAGAGCCAAATGGGAAGAGAACCAGACGTTTCCGTTAGGGAACCACGGGCTAGAAGATCTAGTGATTACAAAGAATTTTAGAAATAAGTAGACCTTAAAATGAGTCACCCCGCCCTGCCCGCCTACTAGGTTTCAATCCCCACATGGCTATACTCCCAGGAAGCGAGAACACGCTTACTCATCCGGCGGCTTCTCACGCAAGTACTCTTAATGATCCCCCCGTGGGAAAATAGAAACATGTAGGAGAGTGCCGTAGTGAGAAGTCTGTCAACAGCTGCTTCATGTGAAGGGGGGTGCATGTTTCGACTACATAGATATCAAGTGAAAATTGCAATCTACTTTTATTCCAGAAGTTTAAAAATAATTCATGACCAATTAAATATGTCTCATATAGGCTGTTAGGAAAACAAAATGATTTTGAAGCACAGTGAAAGATCAAGAAACACATCAACAGGTATATTATACTTCGCCGGTTTGTAATGTTGACTGACGTGAATGATACACATTTCAAAACTCTGTTAAATTAACTTGTCCTTAGACAATAATGAAATTGCTTTTAAGATTTACTTTATGCAAGACAAATTTATGTAATTTAAAAAATAATAAGACAAATTTAGAAAAGTCTCTTGGAATTACAGGTTCATTTTTCGAAGAAACGAACGAGAAATAAAAAAAATTCCTAAGCCATTCAAGACAAAAATTATCCCTGAAGCAATCGAAGGTAAGTACCTTATTATAAATATTCATCATGCAGACTAATCTTAAATAATAATATATTTATTAGCAAATTATATTTGATAAAAATTTATTCATGCAT
Organism: Araneus ventricosus; assembly: GCA_013235015.1. Lineage (NCBI taxonomy): Eukaryota > Metazoa > Arthropoda > Arachnida > Araneae > Araneidae > Araneus > Araneus ventricosus. The sequence goes on along the minus strand of BGPR01000048.1, from coordinate 778,660 downwards.
TATTTTGTCTTAATTATAAGATTCCAAGGATGATTTCTCTCTTACTATTCATGGAGAAGAGATATCCATTAAGATTTCACTTTTGCATAAATAGTACTATATTTAATAGTAAATGTATTCAATATAAATCTTTAAAATTAGTGAAAAATAGAAAACGATTCTAGAAAATTTTTGTTATTGGAATGAGACTTTCAAAAAGCGCCTAATAGTCTTAGTATAGTATTCCTTGAATTGAGTCCACATAAGGAATAAATTTTAAGAACTACTACTCCGAAAAAATGCCATCATTAAATAAAATAGGATATTGGAATAAGAAGTTTGCAATTGATATTATTATTTGTCATTATTCTACTCGAATATACCAATCAGAAAAATTTTTGCTTATAAAAAATGTTTATTCTGTTTAGTATCTTTAATAAACCAAGCATTCTATTGAAGCAGTTGTTTTTGTTCGCTTATGAAGTTTAAAACTGCATATCTTCCTAGAAAATAAAGAAGACTTCATTACTATGAAGACAGAAGAGAATCAAATCTCTTCTACTGTCTTCATAGAAATGAAGAAGTGAAGAAACGAGTCTCTACGTTGATATCCACAAGTCAAAGAGAAACTTCAGGTTGTTAAGACGATATCGACATAGCTTTTTCTTGCAACTTTTAAAAATCCGGGCTTTCCAGACATCTATGAGTTACATTTTCACTTTTATTTCTTTCAAATCTTGAACTACATGCATAAATAGATTGGAATTTTTACCTTAACAAGGTCTTAGAAACTGCGCAGTCAACTTAAGACAGGTAGGAAAAAGAATAAGAAAAGCGAACCAGAAATCCACAGAGAATACAGAGAAAAAATATGAAACCGATGTACAAGGGTTTCTTAGTTATTTGCATTTGGAAAGAATGGGCTAGATTTACGACAATATAATGCTGCCAAACAATAATTTTATTTCGTCTCTATCTGTGCTTTAAATTTTCATTACATACTGCGATGGAAGTGGTATGAATTTATTTTACTTTTTTGCCCATTATTCCACGGAAAATTCAAATACGTTTATTTGTAATAATAGAGATACAATGGATTATTTTTAGTAAATTTGATTCTAAAGAATGTTCATATTCGATGCTTTGTATACAGGGTTCCCAATTATATCCGTTACAACCCCCTTAACTTGTAAACGGTGACAGCTTAGGCCATAAAGTTGGTGTGTAGGCATAGTAAAAAGGCTATGCGCTATTTGAGACAACTTATAACGCCATCTATCGGTAAATTCTGGAATTAGCTGTCCTATCTCGTAAACGGTGGAAGATACGAGAAAAAAGTCAATAAGAAAGTTGTAGAACATTCTCGATTTAGTACGAAAAGATACCTTGAACACATTAATACTAAAAACAGAATGCAAAAGGGAGCATTTGTTCGTTCACGATTTCGAAAATTGTCTTGTCATACAGAGTGGAAGAAAGAAACAGACACGTCCCTGTCTTCTGGATCATCTATACTTACAAAAGGCAATGTTTGTGTGCGTGTGTGTGTGTGTGTGTGTGTGTTTGTCTGCGATGTCCAGACGAATCTATCGCACTTACAGCCATGAAATTTGGCACACAGGTAGTCGTAATGGTGACTGAATGCACCTCGAAGCCGAAATTTTAAATTTTAATCTAGAAATTTTTTTATTTAATGTTTTGTGTTGTTTTGGTTGATTTTTCGCACTAATTTCTCAATAGAATGGTTACGAATACGTTTACGACAAAAATATATACATCATCGGAAAGAGCATGCGATTTCCGTTCTAATGAAGTTAGTTTTGAATTTCTAACGCAATTTACTGAATTTTGAGAAATTTTTAAAAAATACCCAGTTTTGGCATGAAGATGTTTCTTTTGATTTTAAATTTGTTGCATCCGACTTTCTAATAATACTATTATTTTCAATTTTTTTTAGCTTATAACTAGAACGGTTGTGTCAGATTTAAAACAACAACGGTTAAAATATCTTTTCAAGTTTTTTTAAATTAATTTTTTTTCTGGGCGGTTGAGAGTTATTTTTATGGAGAGAGTTCCTCGCGCGGCACGGCACTTCGGAACTCAGATGGCTATGTGATTGGTTGAAGGAGAGGTGACGTCATAACCTTGAATTGAATGACTGATTATTATTTTCGGCAGTATCTTAATGTATTTATTCGTCTCGCATACTTAGCTTGCAGTATAATAATTTTCACGCTACAATATTTTATTATTGTTTATCGTGAAAAAAAATAAGCGGGAAAATCAATAATGTGTATCTTTTGTTTTGATTTTGTTTTCAAAACTTTTTCATGTCATTGTGGGCGTTTTTTTTTTTTCATTTTGTTGAAGTCCTGATTCCACGGGCAACGCCGTGCGCGTACTGCTAGTTTACTTATATTTCTCAATATGCCTTCCGTTAGCCACTATACACATTTGCACTCTGGAGTGGATTTCTCGCTGCACATTGTGCAACATGGCAGGTGTTGCGGAGGCAGAAGCATCAGTAATACGTCGTCGAAGATCCTGCAATGTTGGCGGAGGGGTCGCATATACCTTCCCTTTTATGTGTCTCTATAAGAAGGTCTTTTCTCGCTTCGCTCGCGTTTCACGACGCCATAGTGTTGAAAATCACAATCAAATGTGCATTCTTTACATTCTGTTTTGAGTATTAATGTACGCAAGGTATCTTTTCGCACTAAATCGAGAGTGCTCTACAACCTTCTAATTGACTTTTCTCTCGTATCTTTCACCGCTTACAAGATAGGACCGCTAATTCCAAAATTTGCCGATGGATGGCGTTGTAAGTTGTCTCATCAAGTAGCGCATAGCCTTTTTACTATACCTGGACACCTACTTTATGGCCTAAGATGTCACCTTTTAGAAGTTAAGGGGGGGGGGGGGGTAACGGGTACAAGTGGGAACCCTGTGTAATAATATAAAAGATTTGCTGAAAACTTAAATATTTTTACTACATGAAAGGTTTTTCACTGCTTTGAAATGATTTTTGATGACTTAACTTTTTCTAAAGGAATTGCTCTGAATCTGGAAGTGTATCCTCAGATTTTACAAAACAGATAAAATGCACTATTATACACTCACTGTTTTGAAACAGGGTACAAAAATAGTTTTTCCTCTGCAAGACGTCTCAAAAACAATAGGTCCTATGCAGCATGTTTCAAAAATAAGAGTTCCAATGCAACAAGTTTTAAAAATAACAGTTCCTACGCAAAATGCAGCCATACATTGTTTCTTGTGTACTGTAACCAAATATAGCGGGTTTTATGTTACAAAATGCAAAAATAGCATCAGCCTCCCTACATCCTTTCTAACACATGGTTTAAATACGACACAGAACGAATTGATTATATTAAAAAAGCATTGAACGTATTAAAAAAGATAACATTTCAAAGAAATCATGTTAATCTAGTAATATTTCGACAACCAACCGTCCTTATCAAAGTACCAGTCATGATTAAAATGGAAACAACGATATCCCACGCTTTATCAGCAGTTTTTAACCATAATATGTAGTTACGGTTAAATTGTAGATTATATGGTTAGTTCTAATTGTAGAACATACTTTATGTTCATAAATATGTACAAATAACTTAGTGCTAAATTCAATAACTATCTGGAAGCTTTATTGTGAAGTGTTTCATTGAATCTATTCTTTTAAGAACTCTAAGAATATATTGCTGCTCTGCGAGGTATTTGATTGTTGCTTTTCAGTTCATAAATTTATCGAAATATTCATAGAAAAACTTTTACCACTCACGCTGATCGGTGCAGCAACAGTAAAATATGTAGAATATGCGAGACTGTAGAAATGGAACTTTTAAAATAATGCTTCATTTACTTTATCTAATGTTAATACAGGTAGACATAAAAAATTTATATAAAAATTCAGTTTAAATCAAATTCTAATAAGATTACTCCTTTTTCCACTGATGTAAAAATAGAATTTAAATTTCATTTTTTTAAATCTTGGAAGCATAACTTCGGGTAAAATAATTTTTCTTTCAGGATCGTAATTTGCATTCCATAGTGAATTCCCAGTCGGCGTTCTTTGAGAGGATCTTTTCAGGTTTCTTTCAGCAGGTTATATTCTTCTGCCGCTTTTTTTGGTTTCATAATACAAATCTATGGGAAAAAAACGATTTTCCTTTAAAAAGAATTGAATTATTTTTTCTTCAGAAAAAAGTACCATACTCAGCTATTTTAGAGGTATTTTTTGATATATCTGGAGGAGAAGATAGTTGATTCTATTTTTCTCAGCATCATTTATATCATTTATATTTGCGTCGTCACCATTTTTTCCTTTTCCAGATAATTGTGAAAATTTAATACTTGATTAATAAAATCGTTTTAACGATTGCGCTTTTGTTTTGAGGGAAAAAAGATTCTGGTAAAGAAGGTTAATGTAAGAAGTGATGATTTTTATTTAAATTAATTTTCTCACAATTTATTTCAAATCATTAAAAATTTAATTTAAAATCTTCTTATAATCAATTTTCTTGTATTATTTATAAACTCATTTACATATTCAGACAATTTTTGTTGAAATATTTAAAAAAATCCAGAAGAGGCGGTATAATGTCCTACAACATAATAATATCATCCCGTGAAGTTATCTCAAATCAAATTTTGAAGAAGTGCACAAATAATATCAAGTGTAGGAAAGTCCACAACACCTACCAGAAAGAGATATATTTCAAATGATTAAAGTTTTATTGAGCTCAATAAAAATACTATAAATAATCAAATTAAGGAACCCTCACGTTTACCAAATTTAATTATCTAAACACTCAAATCACTTCTGAAAATTTGTTACACAAATTTTCTAAATGTGTGCTAAACTTTCATTCCGAACCAAGGTGAGGTTTATGAAATCTCAGCTAAATGAAGCTTAAATTCTCCAAAATACCTATTTTAGTCAAATATTCTCACATTTTCTACCCTCAAATTATCATAACGGAAATCTGATTTTATCGGAATACTCTGAGTAATCATATCTATTAATACTCATATTTATCTAATCTTGTCTTTCGTATCTCATACTCTAATTTATTAAGGAAATTTTCATCCTATGAACTTGGCTTGATATAAAAGTGAAAAGTTACGTTCTGCAGATTTATAGCAGCAGGAACTAATTTTGATCCGAATGGTGGCAAATAAATTGTATATTTAGTATGGTTATTTTTATATTTATTATGCTTAGCTTTATACCAACAAATTCAAACATGGAAAATTATCTGCAACACTTTCCAGAGAGTGTGAATCCCGAAATTGTTATTGTCTCTCATTTGATCAAATTACTCAAGGTATAAATGCACACTTTGATGAATTCTCGCATTTATTATATCACATCTTCCTAAATTTCGCTTATTTATTTGGCAGAAGATACAAATGCGAGTGTAACTTTAAGTACATGTTAAATCTCTAGCCAAGATGGTATTTAACTTATCTCATTTAATGTTTTCCCCAACGAGCAATACAAATTCTGTACCAACTACTGTTTATCCTCTGCATATGGATTTGTACCGTTAATCGTCCCACCAAAGCATAATAGTTTATGCCTCCTCGAGTAACTAATTCCGCAAGTCACTATTCTATTGTATCTAGTACATATAGAAGCTTTTGAGCCGCATTTGTCCGTTTCTCATGTCGAGTTCTAAAACAGATAATTCATGTTTATGAGTATGATTTCTTAAATAACATGGATGAAAAATGCTTAAGATTTCAGAGACTTGATTAAACGCAATAAAGATCCAATTCTTCACTTTAAAAGCAAATTTTTAAGACTTTAACCATCTGACTGCATATCCCGCGATTTCCGCGGGTTGGAAGTTCGTCTGTTTTCTGCTGGATCATGCGATTTCCGCGGGTTGGAAGTTCGTCTGTTTTCTGCTGGATCATGCGATTTCCGCGGGTTGGAAGTTCGTCTGTTTTCTGCTGGATCATGCGATTTTCGCAAGCTAATAGGTTTACTTAGTATTTTTAAAACATTGAATCATATTATACTAATCGAGACCTGCATATAAATAACAATCAGGTTGGCTTAACGGTATTGGAACATGTTTTAAAACGTTGCGTCTAAAGCGATTTAAAAAAATTACACAGTCAGAGAGTTAAAGCTATTAGATCACAAAATAGCTAACCTCTTAGAGGATTAATACCATAAGTGTGGCAGAGAGATTGACTGCTAATAAGAAAATACAAGAATTGACATCCCGTCTATACCAACAGGGGATTCTTCACTTCCTCTTTATAACTGTCCTTGACTCATGAATTGGCTCGATAAGCTAGACTTAGTGGTATTAGTACTATTCAAAGATTTGAATTTAATTCCAATAGATGAAACGTGCACCAAGCCTTATTTTTAGATACTCATCTTGAACAGAATAGATTTCATTCTTTCTTCTCTTTTTGTTTCAAATTCTCTGTCTGAATAGGTTATTTGAAACATTATCTACCCTTAATTTAAATTATTTACTATATCTTAAGCTTCTGAAGAACTTTTAATAGCTAAATAATAACAGTTTTCCAAACCTCGAAAAATCATAACCGACCTCTGACTCCGTCAGAATAATCACACCGATTAATTCCCTTATTTATCTAACCGTATCTTCCTGATCTTATTCCCTATCATTTTTTTAGGCAACTTTGACGCTTAGGGAAGCCATAGAGCACTGTTTTATGTCCGAAAGAGAGAAGGAGAGAGACGAAAAGTGCACCAAGGCGTGTACTAGGAGAATCATAGATGTAATCGTCTCTAAAAGGAGGAAAAAAAACTTTTCATTCTTTTCTCTGTTTTGTTTCAAATTCTATGTCTTAAAATGATATTTCAAATCTCATCTACACTTAATTTGAATTTTAAATATGATACGCATCTGATGTTCTTATATTAGATTAATATTCTCGCAGTTCCAACCCTCCAATAATCATAACCGACCTCTGACTCCATCAGAATAATCACACCGATTAATTCCCTTATTTATCTAACCGTATCTTCCTGATCTTATTCCCTATCATTTTTTAGGCAGCTTTGACGCTTAGGGAAGCCATAGAGCACTGTTTTATATCCGAAAGAGAGAAGGAGAGAGACGAAAAGTGCACCAAGGCGTGTACTAGGAGAATCATAGATGTAATCGTCTCTAAAAGGAGGGAAAAAAACTTTTCATTCTTTTCTCTGTTTTGTTTCAAATTCTATGCTTGAAATGATATTTCAAATCTCACCTACACTTAATTTGAATTTTAAATATGATAAGCATCTGATGTTCTTATATTAGATTAATATTCTCACAGTTCCAACCCTCCAATAATCATAACCGACCTCTGACTCCATCAGAATAATCACACCGATTAATTCCCTCATTTATCTAAACGTATCTTCCTGATCTTATTCCCTAATTTATTAGGCAACTTTTCCAGCTTAGGGAAGCCATAGAGCACGGACTTATATCCGGAAGAGAGGGGGCATTCTGTAAATTTATAGCGCCCGGGAACCGATTCCATCCCGAATGGTGAGCCATAATCTATGCCTCCCATATATTCAGGCTGCAATAAAACGTCTCGAGAAATTCGCATGACCCACATCTGACATCGAACCCCTCACCTTTACTAATATTAATGGATATTATAAAAAATGGAGGGAAAAAAGTATTGGGTTGGAGGGAAGCCGCGAAGAAGAGAGAACGCAGAATGACGTATTCTAACACTTTCCAAAATCGTTTCTTCAGTGATATATCTTTATTTATAGAGAAGTTTTTGGTAGCTGAGTTTTCTTTCGGATGAAGCTATTGGAAAGGAAGGGATTTTTTTCCCTCTGTCTCCTTTGCTTTTGTGGATTTTTAAGTTCTCTAATACAACGTATCTTTTTGTGGACGTGACTTATATAGGAGTTTGCTGCGGATGGTATGTGTATACTTAAACGATCCGTGAATGGGGGATGTGATATCTTTTTTTCCTTCTGAAACCAGAAGTTCTATTCATCTTATAAACCATTAATCTCATGCTTTTTTAATGTCTTTTTACGAAACAGGAAAATAAAATTCTTTTCGATGGAGGTTATATATTTGTTAATAAAATGAAAAAAAGTTATTCTATATGTGCAGAATTTTAAGTGTTGAGTCTCGGTGTTTTTTCTGAAACGGAATTTTGCCATTGCAAGTTAGATCCTAAGACATAAATTATCTATACGATTTTTACATCTTTTGGCTCTTCTTTTGCAATCGTATGTTCTGAGATCATGATTTATCTATAATTCTTTTGCTAACGTATGAAATTTTATGTATTGCTGTATAATATATCCTTTAAAAGATGCTTGAATGCATGATATGATATTTCTTCTTAATTATGAAATCAGAAATGTCATTTATCTCATCATTTCCGATGTGCATTTATGAAACTTGAAAAGATTAATTTATTTTTATTGATTCTAATCATTTTAATTTTAAATTTATCCAATTGTTATTTACACATAAGGAATCTCCGACGTTTGTAATCATTTATTAACCATGGTTTATTGGCCTTTTAAGCAAACTCAAAATTTTAAATAAAATCCAAAATATTAATTTCTTGCCCATCATTTAAAATTTCGATAAATTTTATCACCAAAATAAGATTAGTTTGTAACATGGATAGATCGGAATTTAATATTTTCAAACGAAATATTTTATATTAGTGCGAATATTCAATTTAATATTAGTAACGAAAACCATAATGGGAGATACTGGATTTAGTGTTAGCGCTAAATTTAGTTGTCATTAAAAATTTATGAGAATAACAGAAGATTGACGTGAAGTCATTTGATGATTTGAATATGATGTGAAACATATCTCATATACGGGGGGAGGGGTCATTTTAGATGGACTAATACCGTAAGTGACATAGTCGCATACTTGGATCAGAAGGTCAAGGGTTCATGATAAAATTCCACCGAAAATCAGCTGTGCAAAGTGGTATGATTTAAGTTCAATCTTGCCTTGGTAAAGGCACTTTGGAACGTAGTATTCAAGTTTAGAAATAAGACGCCAGGTCAGGTGTCTTCAAAGTTTCAGAATTACGAGATCCGTCTGAAAACGGTACTCCAATCTAACAAATTTACTAACTCTGTGTGAGGCCTTTTGAACAGATATTATGATGACAGAAACACAATTACAAAATATTGCAATTCAAATCCCAAATATGATGAAAAACCCAATTACACAATATTATCATACTTTTCGCTGAATTAGGAATTGTAAGCTTTTTCATTATGCTTCACTTTAGCATTTTCTGCTTTAAACTTGATTATTTTCCAGCATTTTAAGATTATCAATAATTTTAAATCATAATTTATACCAATTTGAAATTTATTCTAGTAGTTAATATGACATTGTTTGACGGAGATTCCTTTTACCGAAAACAGTTCGAAATTTACAATATCTCAAACTACAAAATAGTTCTGGGAATAATACAGTTTTGATAAAGCTTTATTATATTCTGAGATGATTTCAATCTATGTTAAGACATACATGAAGACACTTTTGTATTTAAAGTGAAAATCTTGTATTTTTTGAAAGTGTCACTTGATGATATAAAGCATCTTTAAGGACTGACAAAAGTGACAAATGAGTATATATTCACTAATCTTATAACGGAAATTATGTTGGCAATATTTCACAAAAATTTACAATTTTTGAGCCTAAAATGTCTAAAACAAGGGCATTTAATCTTTCTGAAAAGTGCCAATTTTGCATTCTTACGCAATGTATTGCGCAATCCACGCCTCCACTGCATCATCACCCTTTGACAGGCAAGTTAATTACCCTTTCCACTTACGTTAAGGCCTTATCAATCACTTTTGATGGAACTCTGTGTGCTCAAGCAACAACTAAACCGAATAAACGCTTGAAAAATGTCTTTATACTTAAAAGATTTGCTCAAACAAGACGTTTAGGTGTTCTTAATAAAAAGGAAATTGATTGCTCCTACAAGAGATTGAAAAGTTTCGAAGTGGAGAAGATTCTTTTGAGATTTTTATCTAGCTTTTCTTATGTCTTTTTTAAGATTTACTCAAAAATTGTGAGTGAGACAAATACTTTATTAAATTCGCCATATAATGGAAAAATTATAAACATTCCACAAAGTATTCCTGCATTCATTCCGCTACACATGCTTACAAACATCGTATATCCCTGTAATGATAATACGAATAGGAAATCGAGTGCTGGCAAAGAATAATGTTATCCAAGACATGGATCAAGCAGGTGATTTTGATACTCTTAAGTTAGCAATTTAGCAATCCATATGAATTAAAGAATACATCAGTGGTATCATCTGGAAGGAAAAACATTATCATTTAATTCTTTTGCAGTGATAAGCCGTGGATATTAGAAATTAACTTATGGTTTGGCGAACAACGATCTTTTGTTGTGTTATATTTTTACAGAAACAAATGTAAGCACGTGGTTGCAATCGTGCATGTCGAGCTTATGCTACTGAAGGCAATTTGTGTTCGAATGATAAAAGTGAAATGCCCTATGTCACTTTAAATTTTAAATTCATTCACATAGGTGGAGGTCAAATTACGTCATGCCAGCAAAATGAAGCAAGGGACGAAAATATTTTAAATAAAATGTGTTGAAACATTTGCCTAGTGATTGTGACTTCATGTGATCCGATTCCATTCTGAACACAAGGATCGATCTGTTTTTTACGTACATTCAACGAATGGATAAATCATTTCGAGGAAAAAGGTTTATACTGTCAAATACAGAAATGTAGGTGAAAAAAAATAAGCTTCCAAACTGCAAAACTTGGTAAGTTTTTGCCAATAGAGAAATAGTTTGATATAATTTAAGGGAACCTACTACTTGATATATTTTTTCAAAGAGAATTATCGTGTGCCCATTTTGTTTCTACATCATGAACTTTTTTAGGTTCTGCATCAGTAGCCCCTTTGAGAAATGAATTGCTGTACACAATTCCATTATATTAAAGTAATAAGTGTAAAATTAATGGAATGAAAGATTTAATGCATAAATTAGACGGATTTCGTGGTTAAGTGCATTTAAATATATCGTTCTTCTTCACATTCTTAATATTTTAAGTTAGTATGCACTGCTCAAAATTAATAGAAGTTTCGGGTTAGCTAAGCTTCTCCAGGATATTTCTACAAGTAGGCTATTTCTTCCGGGATGTTTGATGTTGAAAAGAGCAACAACATCAAACTTCCCGAACGAAGTAGTTTATCGGAAAAGAATTGGTTAAAATTTTGTAAACATTGGTCGTAAACAGTCAACAAGTGGTTATTGAATCTGCTATGACTTAATTTGAAAAATAATTTTCTTTCTCGAAACAGAGATATAAATACCAACTTTAGTTACCTAGATTCCATCAAGGTATTCAAAAATAGATTAAAGAGCAAATTAAACTATATTTTTATTAGTTGTCAGCTCTAACGAGAATGGAATTATCACATAAGTGCGCAACCATTTATATAAGAATTTAACATAAAATAAATAAAACAATTCCAATAACATCTTCTTGTCATCTATCTCAAAAGTTCATTGGCCGTCCTATGATTAAATTCGGAAACAATTTCCTTCCGCTAATTAATAATATCAATAAAATTTAATCCTTAGAATACCCGAAGTTAATAGAATATAACTTCAAAATAAAGTAAAGAATCTTTTATTTAGAATGATATTAGTTTCGAAAAGAAAATACAATTACCACGAATTTTCCGTCGATAACAACACATCCGCTGCTGTGGGCGATTTGCCATTTTTCGTTTCGCTTTCGGAAAATTTTCCACTTGCGTTTCTTATCAGTAGAACTTTTTCATCCGACTCTCTCGAGTGTTTTCCCGCAAAATATGAAGTTGCGTTTTAATCTTATTACTAAATTTCAAAAGGATGTGTAAAGAGACGGAAAAGAATCTCTTAAGTCTCTCTCTGACTTATTTTAATAAATCTTAGATTTCGAAGAGGAAAGGGAATAAAATGACGAGAGAAATCATTTAGCGTATCGGAGTTAAATAAGAAATTGTTGAATAGAAATATTGAAGAAAATCAAATTGATTCCGATTCGATACTGTTTAGCAAGCGAAAGAAAATATAATAATACATAAATATTTACAATTTAGGAAAATTTCTGAGTAATATTAAGATTTTCAAGCAATAAAATTGGGAATAATAAAAAAATATTAATTTAACATATCTTATTTCAACATGTTAGAAACATTCAAGTTGTATTTAACTCTCGCTATAATGCTATTTATATCACATTATTTCTATTGCGAGGGTTAATGTGCTAAAACAACTTTTTAGTATTCTCCTCATTCAGGATTTCCTTTTGCCTACGAAAGGTTTTAGTGACTTCTACGCACAAAAACATTTTCTTGACCATAATATCCTACAATTTATACCACACTATTTCTAGAGTAATAGCTACCGTTCAGTAACGGATTCCGAGACTACCACTTTTGGACGATTTTACACCGGAAAGGGGTGTCATGCAATGAGTCATATGAGCGCATTTCCAGAGTTCTTTGTTCGATCACGCTCAGTAAAATGTAAACATCACCCTTCCATTCTTCACTTTCCCCCTGTTTTGATTAAAGTAACTCCGCCCGGCACATACGCAAAAGCGCGGTGGGTTTCCGAATCCGTTGCTAAACAATATAGTGTTAAAACAGAAAGTTTTAGTTTTTTCTCATTCAAGATTTGCATTTGTTTATTGAAGTTGTGAGTTCTTTGTACAGAACGTTTTCCTTGAATTCAAAGGAAAATATAAATATCAATGTAGCAACAACAACAGCAATAATATATATATTTAATTGTCTTGTGCTTTTAGAGGGGATGGCGGCATTTTTTTAACGGATTTCGTTTGTCGTTAGCAGAAAAAAGCTCAAGTTAATATCATGAGCGAGCTTCTCTTCCTGACGAGCGGCTCGCTATGATATTTTTCAATTTTATTTTGGTTTTTATCTATTTTTTGCCATTGTGTCTTGATTGTTTTTGAGTTTTTGTCTTGTGTTTCTAAGTTTGTTTTGATATATATATTATATATTATATATATATTTATTAAGGTCAATGTAAGGTAATGCAATTTTGTAGTATTTCTGTAATTGAAATTAAATTGTCTCGTAGAAGTGTGGACTTTCAGCGCTTACACGCCTTATTAGGGTCGGGACCATAGGCAAAAAAAAAAAAAAATCACTTCTTGAAAAATCTTCAAGCGGCAACTTCCTTTTAAGTAGTAACTTTCAGTTCGGCAGCCGAGAGTTAAAAAATAATTTACCGTATTTTTTTCCCATGACGTGCAATTTTTGTAATGTAAAAATATTTTACTCCCGCAATTTAATGGAAACGAACAAATAAATATGAGTTGGCTATTTTGAAATAAACCTAGGAAAAAAGGAGAAAACTGGTTCGGCCACTTGGAATGTTAAAATGTAATTCAGATATTTACAAAGAAAGGGAGTTATTGTGTTATAAATTGCTACTTATAGTCTACGTCCCCTTAAAAATACCCATTTACTTCCAAAAATCCAACTATACTTCTGCAATAAATTACGTCTGCAGTTTAAAGCAAACTAATATTGAATTTTTTATTTATATATTCGTTTTTATCAATCATCATAATTCAAAGGAAAGAAGTTAGAAAATGCATGTACATGATCAGACTTCTTTTTGTTGTAGGGAGACAGAAGACTTATAGGAATGACGTAAAAAGTTTAACACAACAAAAGCATGCTATGGTAAGACATAGAAAAAGTTTTAAAACTTGCTTTGGACAAAAACACATTTAATCCAGTTTGCTCCAGCGATTTATTTTGCCATAAGACGGAAAGGCTGAAAATATGAAATTGGCATTTTGAGTTTATGCTCATATTGTTTCTCTCTCTCCGAACCAGAGGTCTAGACTCCGGTTTCGGCAAAATAACAGAATAAAGTATATTCAAAATACTTTCATTTTATACTTTTCGAAAGAATTTGCGATAGGCTTCGGTTTGTTTTCTGGACGCTTCTAAGAATCCAACATAAACTCACAAAAATTATTTTTTCAACATAAATTTTACAAAAAAGTATTTTTAGCATTCGTTTCTTTTATATTCAATTGATGACAGCACCTATTAAGCATTCGATTGACAATGTAGCCTTCTTATTTATAAATCGTTGGAAAGTAGTTTTTTGCCATGTGTGAACGAAAAAGGCAAGTTTGTTCAATTATTTATATATTAATTTACTTGTATTTAACAAATATATCAGTGAATAAACAGTAAGAACATGTTCCCTTTTGGAAATTTCACAAAATTTAGATTTTGATAGGTTTTTCTGCATTAATAGGACTTTGCCTAAATAAGGACGTTAGATTTAGGAGGGCAATAAAACAATTTTTCCAGACAAGATTTTTTAAAATAATTTTTCAGCCGATTTCAGGAACTGTAATATTATTATGCAAAATATTATTGCAAAAATGCGACTTTGACATTAATGGGTTAATTTCGTATTACAATTATTAACCCCTTAACCGTCGTGCCCATCATATTGAAGTGCATCGAATTATCGTATTTTTAGGCTTATAAGCTAAAATTTAATCTTTAATTAGCTTTTTAATTTGATACAAATATTGCGTAGAATCCATAAGCATCTCAAGTATTCTATGCATTCTTAGATGAATTGAAATGACAGCCCCTTTCCAAAATAGGAGGGGTCATCTTATTAGATAGTAAAAAGAAGCGACTCTTAAGTGGTTAAAGAAATGAGACATTGAAATTCAAACGCAACTCACTTCTAAATTATATTTGCTTCCAACAATATTGTCATCTCCATTATTTTAATCAGTGCCTTAGTTTTTTTCCCTGTTAGTACAATATTTTTTTTGCCTGAAGAATATGATCTCTCTATGAACTATATCGTCGGTATCCTTAACAAACATGATCAAGTCAAAAGAAAAAGAAAAGTTAGTCATGCGTTCTTGTTGTTTTAAAATATCGTCCGTGTAACAGGACAAATCACGCTCATCAATATATCGTGAATATTAAATTTTTATTGCTGAGATGATTTTTAAAACAATAGAATGCATTAAAAAATTCGACCATTTTTAGTTGAATAATGATAATGTGTTCTTTAATAAATTAACGTTTGTACCGAATAAAAATATTTTATAAGGTCTGATATTGCGCTATTCTTGCTTATAATATGAAAAAATTATAATAAAATAATTGCTATCTTAAAGAAAGTACTCTATATATGTCTTAGACCTAGAATAAATGCGGAAAAAGTGTTTTCTTATTTAAAATACTTTTTTTATCATGCATTTTCAATCCTTACAAATAAAATACTATAGAAGATGAATGAAAAATTGCCGTACATAAACATACACCAGATGAAACATTGTTTGTCCACGAAAAACACTTTTCCCGGAAAAAAATTAGGAAAGAATTAGATTAAAATTTAGCTTCTGAGATAACTTTTGATTTTTGGTTACTTAAAACAATTCAGGCTAATGAAAAATCTAAGAATTACAGCTTTTCTTAACGAAACATGCCTATTGTGATTCAATTATTTTAATTCAGCTAATTACTCGTAGTTGCTGAGCGAAAAATTTCAAAAATTTATACTGTTGTAGTGATAAATCTTACCGTAAATTATTTCAGAATTTTATATATGAAAGCATTCACCATAAATATATTAATAAATGTTTTCTTATTATCATTTCAAACAATACCTTTTAAAGGGAACACATTACCTTCAATTTTCTTTATTAGAAGTATTATTGAAAAAAAGTTGTAATATTGAAAATTATAAATCAAATAAAGTCATCTTAAAGAGAAAAAGAAATCTGTTTTCATCTGCATGTTTAAATGAAATTGAAATTTTTTAAAGAGAAATTCAGTTTTTTTAAAATCTCTACTACTTTTCCAAATACTAATATTATTGTTTATAATTTTATTTGTTCATTCACTGAAAAACATTACACAAAACGGAGAAACAAAAATATAAACACAATTGGAGTTTAAGGTGTATCTGATATTAGCTTAAATATAGGCATTTTACTCAATTATATGCTGAAAAATGAGGAAATTTAGCAGCACCTTATTTTATAACTTCTATATAAAAAGAACTAAGCAAATGAATGCTTATTGCATGAACGAGTTTATCATATATATATACCGATAAACGTCTACAAAAATTTGAAAGCTCTATTTTAAAAAGGAAAAAAGCTTTAGCATTTTGAAAACATGAAAGTGCAGAAAAGTTCGACATGGAGAAAAAGCCATTTAAAGTTGTCATTTGCGCATGTTTTTCATTAGTCGTCATAAATAAAAATTTAAATAACTTCTGAAATATTAAAGGTAAAAATTTGAAATTTTGATACAATAAGTAAAACACTAAGAGCAAAGAAATAAGCCAATAAAATGAAAATTGTTATTTTGTCCATTTTTTGGGTGACGTTTCCCCTTAAGAAATCCAGGCATTCAATCGAGAAACTCTAAACTTCGCCCCGTAGAAGATTTAAACTCTAATGGATATCCATAGAAGAATTAAGAAGCCATTTACATGTAGGATTATATATAATAAATTAAAAGAATTAGTCAGCTGCTTTTATTGGGAGTATCCATTAAGCCATTAAAGTTTAAGGATACATTCTATATTCACAATCAAAATATGAAGTTTAAGAATCTCGTTTTTAATTCACTTTTTGAATTATTCCATTTAACAAAGATATATTCACTCAAACAATAATCTTAAAATTCTATTCCGTTGGTGCGTTGAGTAATAAAGCATGGCTCTTGCGCCACTAAATCAACAAAAACAACCCTTGAAGTAACATAACAATCCTCGGTTGTTATGTTACTTCAAGCACTGTTGAAGCCTCTTTTCGAAGTTTTTTAAGGAACAGATTAATAATGAAAAGTAAAAAGAAACTTTTAATTGCATAAACATTTTGATCTTTTTAGCTCTTTAACCATACACGAGATTGCACTAAATAGCTTTACTTTTTTGCCAGTGAACAATTCTCTTATTTATTGATAGTTTAAAATTCACAATCATTTCGTATTTTAATTCTGAATTTAAAATACTTTATTCAGTAAAGCGATACATTAAATACAACATTTAAAATGTACACGCATTTGAAGAGTTAATCCTTCTTGAATATTAATTCTAAAATATTAGTAGGATTTATTCGAAGGTTTTCGCAACGAAAAAATTAATGGAATAAATTCCTAGAGGTAGAAATCCGTTTGAATCTTTTGATGCTTAAACCGTTCAACTATCTTAAAATATTATATTTGTGAAACTAAGCGTTTGCTGATGCAAGAATCATTTTAAAATTCGCTTTGTCTCTATGAATTCACAACTTTACCAAAACCGTTTTCATTAATCTTTATTTGAAATGATTTCAAATTTCAAAAATCAAAATTATTAAACTAAGCAATAATTTCTTTGTAGAGGAGACTACCGCGAATTTATGCGTTTAATCCGTCTAAAAGTAAAACTAAATAAAACAATTAATTTAAAATCAAACTAATTTTTCCAGTTGGAAATGTGACTTATTTTATGATGTTTATGTGTTCTGTGTTCATTATTTAAGCATTACCAATTTCAGAAAAAAAAACTTTCTTCAAACGATTCCAGACATGGTACTAGTGAATTGTTAATTGTAGCTGGATGATATTTCCGGTATGCTAGAATATTTTTATATTTTCTGCAACAAACATATTTTAACTAAAAAGTTCCGAGAATCAAAATCGATTTGAATTTTGGGATATCCAACGCTGTATGTTGTCTAATATAATAATTTGACATTTTTTGAGCACGAATTTTTTTGACGAAATGACAATCTAATAATGCGACGTTTCGCACTTGAGCATATATCTATTCATTTCATTTTAAAAACTTATTTTATCTTCCGATATCTACTCTAAAATAACGTTTTTTCAAAATTTAATCAGTAAGTTCAGAAACTCAAAACTTCGTTCGAATAAAGAGTCTATCAGTCCTCCAGAATGTTGGTACCAGAAATAAAGGAGCATTTATTCGAATTTTTGCAAAAATTAAATTCATAAATCAAAATTAAATAATAAATCATTAATTTCAGTAGCCAGTTTGAATGACTCAAATCACGTGGCTAGCTGAGCGCTCTCCGAAACAACTTTTTCGGAACTCAATATAATTTTTACTCATTCAGTATTCAATATTTCATTTTTAGAAAACCATTCACTAAAATTTATCAAGACTGAAAAATTAATCCTATCTATCAGTTACAGACGGAATTAAGCAAGCATTTAGTTTATCGAAGCAAGTTTTTCACAAGAAACAAAGTAATAATTTTGAACTGACAGAGAAAATTGCAGAAACAATTGGATTTGGGCAAGTTTTAGTCTTTCAACAGCATAAATACCTAAATTTATAGCAACTAGCGTTAGTTCTATACAATAATTATTTTAAAAGTTAGCATTTATTTTTTATTCAACGAATAAACTGTCGCATTTTCATAAAAAAATCCTTTATCAGAAATGATATCAAACTCCATACCGTAAAAGAGTAATTCAGCTGAAATGTTACTTCCATAAATGCTGAACATTTAGCTCGAAGGTTTTCAGTAGAAAGTTTATACATGTTTCCAGTCGTTCATGTGGGTAAATTGCCTAATAACGGAACTCCTCCCAACTTTACTTTATGCTATATACTTATAATTTTGAAAGTTAGCTTACATTATGTTATTCCGTCATGAAATTATCTACCAGCCCTTAAATAATAAAGTAAATTTTTCTTTCTATGAAATAACACCCAGTTCCGAACTTCTCAAGAGTTTTTATTCATGGCCTTTATTTCCGGTGTTCAAGAATACATATTTTTTTAATATTATTAAAGTATGTGAAAAATTTGATAAAATATTCCGTGTATAGAATTCCTATATATTTAATTCATTTAAGTTGGTATTTTATTTGAGAAATGTTAATTTGTCAGACAAGTGTTTAAGCTATGCACCTATTTTAAAAATTAGTTCCGATCCAGTTAGTTTTATCCAGTCCTGTAATTATTATATTTTAAAATTGCTATTGCTTATCTTTGAAATAGTACAGAATTCCAGAACGTTAAAACGTAATCCTTCTCGGACGTTACAACAAAAATTTTATTTGAAGACTTTCACAAAAATTCATGATTTAAACTAAACTAAGTGGCTAAGTAACTCTTAATTGCAGAACCATTTAAGTTCGTGCATGCTTCAAAGTTTAACGTGGGTAAACTGCCAAACAATGGAACTTAACTCAACTAAACATTATGTCATATTAGCCATTTATTTTTTTCTGTTTTCTTAAATAAGTATTAAAACTGTCCTATCTTGAGAAGAATATAGTTTTATTTGAAGCCATACAAGATTTAATATTGTGATAGAGTAATCGATCGAATTCGCTATTTCCATAATTGTTGAAGATTTCGCCCCGAGGTTTCTGCGGCAACTACATTACCAATTAAACTAAAACCAAACCTTTAAGATGTCTAATTTTAAGAGGAATATATTTTTCTTTGATTCTATTTCATATTATATATCGAAGTAGAGTAATAATTCCAATACATAACTTTCATAATTGCGGCCGATTTCCCTCCGAAGCTTTTGCAACAACTAAATTGCCAAATAAACTAAAACTAATCAAAGATATCCCACCTTAAGAAGAATATATATTTTCTTAAGGAGCTATACCAAAATCTATACTGTCATAGAAAACTCTTGCCTAGCCGTTGTTTCCATAATCGTGGACTATTTCGCTCCGACGTTTTTGCAACAACAAAAATTACTAAATAAACTAAAACTAATCATCAAAGATATACCACCTTAAGAAGAATATATATTTTCTTAAGGAGCTATACCAAAATCTATATTGTCATAGAAAACTCTCGCCTAACAGTTGTTTCCATAATCGTGGACTATTTCGCTCCGAGGTTTTGCAACAATTAAATTACCAAATAAACGAAATCTAAACATCAAAGATGCCCCACCTTAAGAAGAAAATATATTTTCCTGAGAAGCTATACCAAAATTTATATTGTCATAGAAAACTCTTGCCTAACCGTTATTTCCATAATCGAGGACTATTTCGCACCGAGGTTTTGCAACAACTAAATTACCAAATAAACTAAAACTAAGCAACAAAGTTTCAAGTAAAAAAGTTATCAAAAAATTACCTCCTGCAAGCAAGCATAACAAGAACTAATCCAAAGAAACTGACCTTTGGTTTCTCGCCTCGTATCTACCGCTATAAAGGAACTGACGGAACACAGGACAAACCACCACACGAAGGGATGTTTCATCTTTCCCAAGTTTAGCTCTGAAAAAAGCCCCATCCACACGCGCCGGCCGGAGATAAAGTACTGAGAGAGGTTGCCGTGCGCCCCAGCAGAGGAAGCCCCAAGCCCGGAGCATGCGCCCCACAAGCTTATCTCTAATAAAGGGAATCCAATCTCGATTGGTTGGAACTACCCAGCACTGGGTGTTATTGCCTTTTATGAAAGCAAATACCGGGATTTACCACACAAAACGAGGATTAATTCGGAGATTAATTTCTCAAACAGGAAATAGCTTTCAGGATTAGTGTTCGATTTTTATGCCTCCAGAATTAATACAGCTTTAAGTTCTAGTTTGGGATGGTTAAGACAATTTTTTTGTTGTTTTGTTGCGATAGTAGTACCGTGTTGGTAAAAATTATAAGCTAATTATGTTGTGGGCTTAAATTTCTGATTTTAAGAAAAAAGTTTATGAAATCGATTTAATTTTGTTATCGTCACAAATAAAATGGTGTATTTTTATTGCGTTATATTTTATTCTAATTTATGAATTTCCTTAAAGATATTTTTTAATATTTTTATTATAAAGATATTCATTTGATGGGAATTTTAAGAGTGAAAAATAAGGTTCATATTTAAGCTTCTATGAAATGCCTTTAAATTTGTGTGTATGCTGTATGCCTTTGACTAATTAATTTTTTTCTAATAAAGCATGTGCATATATCTTATTATAGAGGAGTGAATTCCCGTGACATAGCGCTGACATGACAAATTCAAGTGCTAATGCCATCTCAACTCATAATTCATTTTAATTAATTGAATTAAGTTTAATTAATTTAATTAATTAAATCTAATTCAAATTAATTAGAATTCAATTATGAACTATAATTAATCTTATTCATAATTAATTAAACAGTAGGTATTCTAATGCTGAGCTGTTAATGGCTGCCAAAATTAATTGAAATTTGGTGTGCATCACGCAAGGAGGTATTAAATCCGTTACCAGCGCCTTTATGCTATTTTCCATTAATTAAAACACAGAAAATTAAAAGAATAATTACTTAATTTTTAGAATCATGTTTAAATTTCTAATCGTAATATAATGTATTTAATTATCGTAATAATAATGCTTTATTAAAACATATTGTTTGCACATATGCATTTTTTATTTGTTTAATTATTTCAACATAATATAAATACTCGAAATTTCGCTGAAAGTTCACCTTTCATCGGGTAACTTTATTTTCCTGTTAAAACAGTCTATTTTTAAAAAAATAGACTTTAGATTTTACTCATGCCGCGTAACGAAACATAACAGTTATAATGAATCTTCATAATTATTTTTAATCAAAAATATCATAAACATCTCCAGAAATACGGGCATGCTCTTCACAGCCAAGGAACTTTTATCACAGTTACACCTTCGTATTTCAAAATTTAAAA
The DNA here is from genome assembly GCA_013235015.1 of Araneus ventricosus. Taxonomy (NCBI): domain Eukaryota; kingdom Metazoa; phylum Arthropoda; class Arachnida; order Araneae; family Araneidae; genus Araneus; species Araneus ventricosus. Next base: position 756,932 of record BGPR01000048.1, on the reverse strand, counting down.
AATAAAATACTGACATTAAATAAATAACAGCGCGTTGATTTGTAACGAGGATATGTATAATAATTTCGTATGATGTAGTCATTAATAAGTAATAAACATGTCGAGTAAAAAGCTAATTTTCATTCATTTAAGAACATATTCAGATACTAGGAGAGTGGCGGATATACGTCCATCTTATACGAGGTTTACAAGCCAAAAGAGAACGAAAAATCCCCGAGTTCTCTCAGATAGGGGATTAACATATAGAACGTGAGTAAGTGAAGGGAATATTAGTTATTTTTAGCAAGTTACGTTGGTGTTTTAGGGAAAAGTATAGCGCCAACGAGTCGCTGATTCATGATTTCTGTGGGCGCGTGTAGAAGTGATTAAAGTATACTTTTAGTAATGAATATTTCAAAATGCGTGATTTAATATGCATCCAGGGAGGGAAATGGAACGAAACTGGATTTTAAGAAAAGTGATTTTTTTAGAATACATTAGTTTGTACCATAATTAAGATTTTTTTTAAAAATATAATATTAGAATTCAAAGTAAAATTAAGCGAGATTATTACATTACATTACATGCATACACACACACACACACATATTATATATATATATATATATATATATATATATATATATATATATATAAAACAAAAAATGCATCTATACGCTTTTACCGATAAACTACAGTCTTTCCATTTAATTTCAACATCGATTGATTTTCATGACATTATATTATTTACCGTTGCTATTGAAGATTTTCCATATTTAAATCTTTTTTATAATTTATGTTAACCATAAAGTATCTGTTACCTAATTTTTTACTTCATTTGAAATAGTATTTCTTCGATTAAAGTATTAATTTCTCGATTGGTTATTGCTCTTTTTGTAGTGAGGTGTCTTTTCTCTTGATTTCTGTATTTGTTTAGTATTGTATATATGTGTGTTTATTATAAATACTAAAATTTTTATTATGCTTTAAACTCATGTATTGAGATTTAATATTCTTCATTCCATTATTTCGCATTGGAGTATTATGTGTAATGGACATTAAGTGCGCATTTATAATAGGATATCTTATAATCTCCTGTCAAAAGTAATTATAATTTTCAATTTAGTCGCATGTTTTAAGGCCATTACTCTTGTGACAAATGAATGACAGCGCCCAACGTTTATGATTTACTATTGCATTGGAAGAATATTTAAGTTTATTACCATTTTACTCTTGATTAATTGACTGGGCAAAGCGAGCTGTTTTAACTTAATCGTGCAGCATTTCGTCTCTTTGTCTATAAATATGTTTGTTACGCAGTCACGGCCAAACGCGGATATACGTCGGATTTCGCTTGAATGTTCCTTGAGGTCCTTAAATATGACGTATATGAAAAGACTTGTATTTTTTTTTATTCCGCTTCAATATAATGACCGTTTCATGTAATATTCAGCTTTATTCAACGACTTCAGAAAAACGGAATTCCATTCACAATGCCTCCATAAATACAGATAACAGCAAATAAAATTTAATTGTTATTTTGTTAATACTAATAAAAGCAGGCATTAATTTGTAATTTTGTGAAAGCCGATAAAAATACAGATTGTTGTCAATAATTCGCATTCTGGAAAACATTAAGAGCGATTGAACCAACAACTTCGTCGTCAAACGATCAGAGGAATTTTTTAAGAAGATAAATTTGTAAGAAATTTCAAATTTAAAACTATGTTTGCTAGATCTTCGAAGACTGCGGTGAAGGGCAGAGGTTGGATCCTTCTGTGTACGGGATGTCTCCTTCAACCAGTTTATTAATACTTAATATTATCTCTACTAATAACAAAGGAGTGTGTGCGTGTGTGTGCGTGTGCGTGTGCGTCCTCTACAGGGCAGACCGCGGGACTTAGAGCTACGAAATTTGACACAAACATACTTTGGAGAGTGGAAAAGTGCACTTCGGAGTACTTTTTTTGAAATTTTAATTAGGATTTTAATTAATTAAAAATTAGGCGAAATGTGAGTTTTTCCTTAATAACGTTCGAAAATATTGTAGCACAAAAATCATTTTTACACCATCTAAAAGTGCAAAAAATTAACTTTCCAATGATATCAATTAAGTTGCCGTCCAGTTTTTCTCTAATTTTAATAACCTTTTAAAAATATTTTTTGGCATAATTTACAACAATAATTTTCATAGTTGCAACGCAACTCAAACCGTTTTCTTTGTTTAAAAAAAATATTTAATTCCATATTTCTCTTTCATTGTTGTAATCTGAGATAATATCCTAATACATTTTGCTTTCATATTTTATTTCAGCTCTCCGAGATATTGCTTTGCTTACGTTAATCCAGTAAGCTGAATGGTTATGGTTGCTTTGTTTTCATTCTTTTCTCAGCATGTTTTAATCCAGCTAACATGCCGCTGGCCATAAAACGTGCAGCTTCATTTTAATGTTTCAAATGCATATTTTACAGGAGGATATAAGAAAGTGAAGATGGTGCCTACAACATGGTGATTAGAGGTTGCATGACATGGTCAATTATTTGACTCCATTAGGAACATTTATGACAAGGAACAGAAGAGTTGGAAGGTCACTAATAGAATATGGGTTAAATATCTACCATAATCTGAAGTTTAAAATTACTTTGTTAAGAGAACCATGGATATATAATGATGCAAGATTCAATTGAAATCGCATTTCCGGCGAACAAGCTGGTCGCCGAAGGCAGCTAGTTTATAACATAATGATTGTTCAAACATGCTCCAATAAGTCACGGAAATAGTTTTATATTAAAATAGAAACTATTGTCATAGAAATAAGCACCTAATGTAATTCTTACCAAATCATGCAAGTGAAAGAACGATATACGCACTGAATAAATACAAATAAGCGGAAATCAGAAAATGAATAATTTCAAGTAAAATTTATTATGTTTTTCAGATAGTTCATTTCAAGCCACGTGTAGCATTTGAAACTTTTTTAAACATCCTTCATATAATAAATAAAACAATATAGATACAACTCCGATTTAAAAATATATATTTTACTAAAAGTTCTATCTATTCGAAAAAATTAGCAACTAAAAATAATTTACACTGAGAAGTAAAACATATTTTTTGAAACACTATTTTAACCAAAACAAACTTTTACACTGAAATAAAACAAGTAATTTTGTTTCCGAGTTATTAAAAAAAAGAGCCTTATTTTGAAAATAAACGAAGGACTTTCACTATTTAAGTTGAAAACATTAAATGAAGCATCAATATTCCATCTTTTAAAATGATTAAGATATATACTAGCTTCTTAAACCGAACGCTATATAAAGATTCTAAAACTTGTCTCGGAAGAAAGTTGCTACATATATTTCTGCTTACAATTCTAAAGCACAATAAAATTTCCCGTAAAAGGCGCAAAGAAATGCCATTTTTCGAAGGAAATTTCAAATTTCTCAGCCATATGTTGCTTCCACTTGATTTTTATGTAGTATGCATCTACTAGAGAAAGCTAACAAATATTCTTGAAATTCCAAATGTATTCGACAACAAGTTTGAAGCACTCATACAAATGCATCTTGAGCATATTTTTTTAAATATTTATTTACTTTTTGTTCTGTATAGAGATCGGAATACTGAGTTCAAACAAATTTTTTACTGCATATTTCATTCTTAAAAATAAATAAAATGGGCAACTTGTTGCCTTTGTATTTTAAAAAAGGGGTCGACACACACCCACGTGATGCGCGCCAAATTTACCTCACCGATTCATCCTGGATTTCGTTATTATTGAAAATTATAAATCATATAAAGTCATCTTGAAGAGAAAAAATCTGTTTTTATCTGCATGTTTAGATGAAATTTATATTTTTTAAAGAAAAATTCATTTTTTTAAAAATCCCTACTACTTTTTAAAATAAATATTTTTGTTTCAAATTTTATTTGTTCATTCACTGAAATATATTACACAAAACGGAGAAACAAAAATATAAAACACAATTGGAGTTTAAGGTGTATCTGATATTATCTTAAATATAGGTATTTTACTCAATTATATGGTGAAAAATGAGGAAATTTAGCAGCACCTTATTTTATAACTTCCATATAAAAAGAACTAAGCAAATGAATGCTTATTGCATGCATAATTTTATTATGCACATAATGATAAACGTGTACAAAAAATTTGAAAGCTCTGTCTTAAAAAGGAAAAAAGCTTTAGCATTATGAAAACATGAAAGTGCAGAAAAGTTCGACATGGAGAAAAGGCAATTTAAAGTTGCCATTTGCGCATATTTTTAATTAGTCGTCATAAATAAAAATTTAAACAACTTCTGAAATATTAAAGGTAAGAATTTGAAATTTTGATACAATAAGAACAACGAAATAAGACAATAAAATAAAAATTGTTATTTTGGCCATTTTTTTGGGTAACTTATCCCCTTAAGAAATCCATGCATTCTGTCTAGAAACTTAAAACTTCGACCCATAGAAGATTTAAACTCTAATGAATATCCATAGAAGAATTAAGAAGTCATTTATATGCTGGATTATATGTAATAAATGGAGAAAAAGCCATTTAAAGTTGTCATTTGAGCATGTTTTTCATTACTAGTCATAAATAAAAATCTAATTATCTGTTGAAATAATGAAGGTACAAATTTGAAATTTTGATACAATAAGAACAACGAAATAAGACAAAATAAAAATTGTTATTTTGGCCATTTTTTGGGTAACTTATCCCCTTAAGAAATCCATGCATTCTATCTAGAAACTTAAAACTTCGACCCATAGAAGATTTAAACTCTAATGAATATCCATAGAAGAATTAAGAAGTCATTTATATGCTGGATTATATGTAATAAATGGAGAAAAAGCCATTTAAAGTTGTCATTTGCGCATGTTTTTCATTACTCGTCATAAATAAAAATCTAATTATCTTTTGAAATATTGAAGGTACAAATTTGAAATTTTGATACAATAAGTGGAACGATAAAAGCAACGAAAATAAGCCAATAAAATGGGAATTGTTATTTTTCAACTTTTTTCGCTTAATATTGAAACTAAGGGTAAAGTAATGTGGCCATCGCCAGCCTTGCCGAAACCCCCTCAGAAGGCACCTCCCGGCAGCGGAGTGAAAGCAACTCAAATACACACCATTACTATACTCAATAGGTAAACTAAGGCCTGCTTACTTATCCGGTGACTTCTCATCAATGCACATATAGTGTCCCCCCGGTTGGAGGGAAAATAATGTAAAACTACGAGCAGTTAAATGCTTGATGACATGCAATCATTTGTATCCTGTGACAGCAATGCCATATGAAACGGCTGTAAGGGCCATGGTGGTCAAGTGGTTAGTTCTTAGATTCTGGACAGGAGGATTCTAGATCCAAACCCGATTCCACCAAAGATCCGTCATGATTGTCGAGATGATGCAAATTAAATCTCACGTATAGCGTCAAATATGATCACTCAGGTATGGGAAGGAAGTTGAGAGATGTGGATGCAGGCTCATGTGTTATACTCGTCATTTAGCCACGCATTAAAATTGCGATATCTGTCCCAAAATAGCTCTCGTGTTGTGTCAAAACGGTACGTTAAGATAACTAAAATAAATTAAATGAATTGTTTGCAATAAAGAAAATTGCCTATAGAATTAAGAATTTTTCGGAGGAATCTCAATTATTAGAAAATTAATGTTTCCTATATTGCTTAAATGCTTTACTAAAAAGGAGATAAAAGTTGTGTTTATTGTAGCAATTCACGATTAATTACTCCTTTTTAGAAGAATAACGTCTATACATACATTTTATTTCCAAATGTAATTCAGATTTCCCGATTTTCAGATACAATGTTACAAAATATTTCTCTTACTCGAATAGAAAGAATTCCAGTTACTGAAAAAGTCGACTTTATTAAATATCATGAATTACCATAATTGGGTTGATGTTCGGAAGTTATATTGCAATAAATTCAAATGTATTTTCACGAGAAAAATTCCTGTAATATATCAGTGAGTAAAATCAGCTATACTGGGTTAGCACAGAATATTTTCTTGAGGCTAGTTATTTAAATTTAGAACACTTAGTAACGATGTTGGCTAAATTTATGAATATTTGTAGATAATTACCAATCTCTTTTAAAAGATATATTTAGTAATAATTATAGTCATAGTGTGGAATATTATATATAATATTTCTTAATGTAGTACTTATATGTTACACTTTTTTCCAGAGACTTACAAGTTATGAAAGCATAGAAGAAGTCCAATTGCAATAAAGGAATATAACATGACAAAGCTTTAACTCGTAGGGCTCGTTTAAAATACTAATAATATTAGTTTAAAGCCAATAGATTTTTAGTATTTACTTATGGTATTTACATACCGTATTGGAGATAGTCTCATTAGTAAATATATCCGAAAGTCTTGCTGGAAATTCATCGTTAACAAAACAATTATTAAACATTTATCTGAAATAAGAAGTTAAATGCTTAGACTCATTGAATTATAGTAAAGTTAAATAAATGAATTAAAAGTACAAGGTGGTGATACCAAAATAACGGAATATATAACTATCCGCTTGGAATGACTGTACCATGTACCAACCGTCTGTAAATTCCTCACAAAACTGTTGTCAGAGTCTTAGGAAGCGAAATATTCAGATGGCAAATTCAGTTATCAATTTAAAGAATGAAATCTTGCATGCTTCAGCAAGCTATCACGCAATTATTTTTATATACTTTTGTAGGAACCCAGATAGATGTTGTCAAACAAATATCCGACATTGACCATGTAATACAATATTAAATCATACTGAATGATTTCAAATTTTATTTATTTAATTGATTTGGCCTTAATCTAATAACGAAGCCTAAAATCTTTTAGCAGCTGCTATGCCTGCAGTCTGATCAGATTCTGTTGATGATGCCTTAAATAAATTACAATTTATTTCAAATTTTATTCCTTTATTGATTTGGCCTTAATTTAATAAGGAAGCCTATAATCTAAAAGCAGCTGCCATGTCTGCAATCTGACCAGCTTCGGTTAATAATGCCTTAAACTAAAGTACTGATAGGCGTCATAAATCCATATTATCATAAAAAATTAATATAATTATCATTCATAACAAATAGCAAAAATTCATACATTAATTTTTGTACATTTACTATATATACCATTTGCATGTGTATACATCCATATTCAAGCAGGATTAAGTCATGTAAAATGTTTTCTTAGCCTATTTTCCTGGAAAACAAAATTATATTTGTTTTTAGATATAAAATATTCAAGTGTCTTTTATAGTACGCCAGAAATTTATTCATTACAATATTTTACAAGAATATCCGTATCGTATTTCTCTGATTTTAAATAAATAATATTTTATTCTGATTTGAAATTATTTATAAATGTCGAGATGAATTTACTTTTCCTAATTTTATTTTGAAAGTATCATCTTATGATTTTTTTATTTTGTTGGTAAGCTACAAGGAACATCGCCCCGCCCTTCCGTGGCATCCGGGTAACACATGAAAGACCAGCCGCCGCGACAGAATAATAAGACACTGAGGTTCCTGCATTATAGCTCCCATTACAATCAGCTCATGCAACAACCCCCCGTTTTACCGGGGTACGACCTGTCTTCGGAGATGAGCCCAAAGAACCACACCACCATTATTGTACCATCGGGTTGGCGAGAGTCAGCTTATTTATACGGAAGCCTCTCATCCGTGAACACGCGGTGTCCCCCGCCCCGATAACAAACTCTTTCGTTTTTAAAATAGGGTTATGAAAAATGTCCACGAAATATAAAACGTCTCCAAACCGGGATTTTGAGGGAAGCAAATAATAATAATAAATAAATAAAAATTCTCGTTTTTATGCCATGTAAAGATAATCTGCACCAGTTTCGACCATCTGTGGGATCCCTATTCTAATTGTTGCGCCTCCCTAGTCTAATGTTGCAACGCCTCGTTTTCCAGATTTTGGTTTTAATGTGTGCCACTTTCGAAATCTTGGCTTCACGACATGTATCACCGCATGTACAAATGCAGTTGCACATACTACTGCATTTGCACTCACTATACGGAAAAGGAGAATTCATCATACTCTAAAATAATACGTGTGCAATCACTCTTTCTTCACAAGCAATGAAAAACACATTTTTTCATCTATAAAATTTATTACAACTTTTCCTATTAAAAGTCCTTCAATTCTTACGAAATCGTAGTGCAAACATTTTTTCGAAGAAGTATCATTGCCAAATACATCTTCCAACACGGTATTTTTAGAGGTTTGTTTGCAGTGATAATCAGTAATGGCATTTTATCAATACAAAAACCATTATTACTGCCAGATTCTAAAGATGGGACGGCATGATTTCTTTGCCACATTTCTAAAGCTGATCGCTCAATGGCATTTTTCTGAGAATGACCATTAAGATGATAGAAGTGTTTTCCCATTTAGCTACTTAATGAACAGTGGGTCTTTATAGAATATATCTTGGTTTATTTTATCGATATCTACTTTCATTTCTCTCTTAAGTGCTTGGTTAAATCTGAAGCCTTCAGAGCCAGAATGGACCAACTCGCAATTTTCTTCATGGGCCGCGTTGGCCTAGGGGTAAGGTCTCAACCTTGGGTCCGGGAGGTAGCAGGTTCGAAACCTCATTCCACCGAAGACCCGCCGTGTATGTGAACCTGTTGCACGTCAAATCATTAGTAAAGCCAAAAGCCCTCGACATCTGCCCGCGATTCAAAATTACGAGGTGTGTCCCAAAATAGCCCTCGTATTGCTCCATAATTGGACTTAAAGATAACTGAACTAAACAACTTTCTGACTGAATTAGGCATCATATAGAAAAGAAAAACATGGTCCACTTCAAAACCAGAACATGTCTAAAAAGTTTAAGGTGCGTGACTTACCCTAAATTCCTCGTTTAGGTGAAAATAATCTAGGGTTTTTTTTTGTTCAATTCATAGGCCATACATTTAGGTATCTAAAATTGCTTTATTTTTGGTCCTACGATAATTAGATGTAAAGTTATAGTATAAATAATAAACCGGAAGTGACAATTCAGATACCGGATGTGACAATTTATAGAGCCATTACAAACAATTAGTTTGAACAATTACTTTTTAATCCTTAAGCAATTTATTGTCTAATAATATAGATTTAAGCTTCCTTTACTTATTTTTAAAGTTCTATTCGTTTTTGGTGTCTATTTCTTTTCTTAAATACAACACAATAGTAACTACAACAGCAAAAATTAATTTTAGGCGCTAATAATGCAGTTTTATAATTTAATTCCATTTATTTTAAACTGTTACCTGTTCTCATGTATTTTGAAATATAAATTTATCCGTTGTTTCTTAAAAATTACATGGAAATTGACAAAAAGTCAATCATTACCTACTACACAAAATCATTATCAAAATCAGAAAAAAATCTTAAAAACTAAACTAACACAAAAGTAGTTTAAAATCAAGCAAAAGAGACTTACAAATACGGTGAGTTTTAAGATTCTAAAGTGAGTACACATTTTTTTGCAATGAAAATGTTTAAACGCATTTTCTGAGAATCTGTGTTTTTCGATATTTTTCTTCGCGGCAAACATCATTTTGGAAAATGTTTTTAAGGTATTCAAATGAAATTTGGGCCGATCGACAGACATATGCAATTTCAAAAATATATTTTTCCGATGTCTGAAATGTGGAGTTTCATCAAATTTCGAGGTTGATTTTTATTTCACATGATTACAATACTTCCTCTTTCCTCGTATTCAAAAAAGTAAAAATATTAAGCAAAAGTGTCTTCACGTATATAACTAATATCTTTATTAATTTTGAAAAATATGTCTTCTTTCAAGTCAAGTGTATCATTCCTTTACTAAGCTAAAAATATGCTCCCCTACGGGAAAATATTATACGCATTAATAAATTGCATTTCCAACGATTGTCTATCGAACAGAATACATTAACATACTCAAAGCAAACACACTTTAGTTTGATGACCATACAAATGTAATTCGGAAGTTTAATTATGGCTTTAACATGCATCATTTGAGTGCATCATGCAGAAGCAAAATGACGGTTGGTCGAATACACAGTGGTTCATTACGCGGTATTGAGCTGAATAGGCTGAATAGTTGTAGATCATTATTGAACCTCAGGGGACAATGAAGAATCCATTAAGCTTATTTCCCAGCTCGCATTAATGATTTTTGTCGATAGGACACACCTAAAAAATAACTTATATAGATGAAAATCTGCATAAAGTCTCATTAACGTGAAATGCCGAATTCTACATTTCGATTATATAATATTTATGAAATTAGGATTTTAAATACACTATGGTATATTGCAGAATATGGGATATGTTTTTGATGATATACTTTCAGAGATGTATTGTTGGATTTTACTTAGAAAGAGTGAAACATTCAGGTATATGAGACGAGTTGTTTTCAAACATTAGATTACGTCTAGACTAAATCCAAAATATCATTTCAAAATGGGGATTCCGATGAAGAAATAAAGGCATTTTCAAGTCATTCGAAGATAAGACTTATCGTCACTGTCGAACCCTACTCCCTGTTTTACGGTTTTCTATTATAGTTAGTTTTCTCTCAGCGACAAATGGTATAGCGATCATACATGGGAACAGTGCACAAGGACAATGAAATAAGCTATTTGCAAGGGCCTTAATTATCTCGATGATTAGTTACCCGAGGGAAGTGGAACTTTAGTTAGTCTAACTTTGTTTCAATACTAATATTTGGTTATATATTTAAGAGATATTTAAATGAAATCACCGAATAATATTTAGGAATGTGCAAAGGAATAGAAGACTACTGATATCCATCGATATTGAATTGTCTTATTTCGCCTCTTTGGTTGGTTTCGCATTTCCAAATGACCTTGTCTTAAATTGCGAATTAGATAGCACATTTAATAAACAACTTTTTTTAAAATACAATTTTATTATTGTCCTAAACAGCAGAAATTATTTAATACTTTTTAGTCTGTAATTTACAATTCATGATTGTAAATATTATAGAATCGCCAAATCAAATTTTTCTCAAATTCACTATTGGTTGCTACCCCTGGTTAGAATTGAAATTTCATCAAATAAATCATAATCTTATAATTAAATTCTTATAATATTAAAATAGTGTATTGAACACAAAAATGTAGAAAATTTCAGAACTATTGCACTCAAGGAATTTAGCGAAAATTCTATATATTTTCGTGGATACCTTATTCTAGATGTATTAGTTAAAGGCGGTTCTAGGAACATTGATTAAATAAGTGCTAGAAGTAATATATATTGAAGTAAAAAACAAATAATTTCACTGAGTAGAATTTTGTAAATAATTTTAGTACTGATAAATACTTTTTTCATCTAAAATAGGCAAGATTAAATGTGAAGCAATTCCAAAGAATAAGTTTTGAAGAAAAACTAAGTAAGTAAAACAATATCCAAAAAGTCAAACATTTTGTTTGTATGTGTTGATTTTACAGGATTCCATTAAAAAGATTCTGGCATTATATAATCTTCTTATAGCATATTTAGAAGCTAAATATTTGCGTTTTACACTTATGGCACTGAAAAATAGTATATTAAACAATAATAAACCTGGAAATACTTCAATGTTATGGAATTTAACCAATATATAACACACATTATTTTCATCCAAAGCATATCACTGACGTTAACTTAGGAAGCAACTAAACACGATGTGGTTATTAGTAAGTGATTATTAGACTTATGGTACTGAAAAATATTATATTAAACAATAATAAACATGAAAATGCTTCAATGGTATGAAATCTAACAGATAAAAAACACATTATTTTCATCCAAAGCATATCACTAGCGTTTTCAAATTAGGCAGCAACTAAACGCGAAGTGGTTATTAGTGATTATTAGCGTTTTAGTCTTATGGTATTGAAAAATGGTATATTAAACAATAATAAACATGAAAATACTTCAATGTTATGAAATATAACAGATAAAAAACACATTATTTTCATACAAAGCATATCACTGGCGTTTTAAATTAGGCAGCAACTAAACACGAAGTAGTTATAAGTGAAATTCCAAGTATAACCATTGTATAGTTTTATCGTTTTCATTGATGCTTACGAACACTTTGTAGCTTTTATGCTGAACACCATTTCCTTGAACGCAGCTCTGCATTTAACATTTCCAATCAATGCATACGTTCGCTACATCTGCACAAATTATCCACCCATGAAATATTAAGACAAATTGTTACTCTTAGATTTCTGAGTGTTACAGAAGGCGTAAAGAGAATCTTTAATTTGTGATACGTCAAGTAATTACACCCCCTCCCTTCTAAGAGAGCACGCCAATAATCCATATGTTGATAATTGTATATCACCGGTCGATCCCATGAAATTGATTGCCGTGTTAGTCGAAATTGCATATTTGGAGACAGAGGTCTAAGGATTGAATCTCCATATGGAAATCATCAATCCTGAAAATAGATTGTGCTTGATTGCTGAGCCGACGTGCATGGTAATTTATTTCCGAAACCGGCTTAAATTGCTAAGAATCGATTGCCTGTAATAGAAATGCATAATCTTTTCTTGATAGGTATAAATAGGCTTTCAGACAAATCTTAGGAAGCATTGTCTAAAAACCCAATTTATTAGACAATGCGCAGTGACTTGATGTATCTTAAAGAATTTAGCTTAATTGCATTGAATCCTAAAACCAAGCGTCTGGCTATTTATATAATCCTAATAAACATTTGCAAATAGATCCACAAACGTTTGAAACGAAGCTAACTAACATTTATACTCGGAACTATTATTTATTATAGTACTATTATTTCGTCGCTCAACAAGCAACACCACCTATCTCAATTTTTTTGAAATTTCAAAGAGGAATATTCAAATGAATTTATCGCAACCAATAACGAATGTTTCTAAATTCTTTTTCACGTCTAGTTGGAATATGTGGTCTCGTGTTCGTTCTAGATCGTAAAAAAATTCAGGAATATTCGTTATTGGTTGCGAAAAATTCATTTGGATTTTCCTCTTCGCAATTTCCAAAAATCTTGATAGGGGATGTTTGCTTGTTAAGCAACGATTTATACTTATTACTATACTCAGCGATACATTAGTATAATCTCATACCTTTAATTCATTCCATAATAGCGTAGCCCAAGCATTCTTAAGGGGAAAAAACCGTGACGCTGTTATTACGCTCCTCGACTCAAGATGGTCAATTGTATAGGCAAGGATTTATCTTTAGTTTCTCTTTATTTCAGTTATTTATCTTAGCCAAAAACTACAAATAATTCTTTAATTCAACTTTAATTATTCAATACAGCTTCATTTGGGTTCCGAACAAAGTAATTCGGAAATGCTTTTTCGTATAATATAATAAATTAATAGCATCAGAAACAAGACGTTTAATTTGCTTAATGTATAAATCATCATTTAAATTTCCAAAGCATTAACCCATTACGAACACTAATGAAGTTTCAAAAAAAATTGCAGTGTTTAAATTATGCGAATAAAAACTACCTTTATTAGCAATTGAAAAAAATCGTTTATCTATTAATTTAATGACAGTGAATTTGAAATTTAGAAGTTTATAATTTGTAGCTATATTTAATTTCGAAAAGAAAGATTGCCAAATTTAAAAAAGATAAATCTGAGGATTCGTATTAGCAATAAAAACGGATATCGCTGTCGAAAATGATACAATATAAATATTAAAATTAGTAAGGACTTATTGTCAGGAAAACCTCCCGATATTGGGTTTTCCACCCGAATTATATATTTTTATTGGGGGCAATATGAGTTCTGTCTGAATTGCGATATATGTCTTGCCTCATTTATTCACCCCTATTATGCAGTAAAAAAAATTATGACAAACTGAGTTTAAATGAATTGAAGCAGTAATAAATTTTCGGAAATTTTTCAGCTCATTTATAAAAATAGTTGTTAATAATAACTAAAAGTATTAATAGACTTATACTGTAGCAAGATCATAACTAATCTTCAAATCAAGTCATTAATGAAAATCGTACTAAAATATTCGAGATTCTATTCCATAAATTTTTCTTATGTATCACAATTCCCTCAGTATTTATATACTTTTGTTATTATCACACTTTTAAATTACGTTGTATTAAAAAAATTAAATAATTTATAAATAAGATACATGAATGCAAGTTCCAAATATAAAAGAATGAAAAAATATATTGTGTTTTTGTACAATTTTTATTAAAGCTGAATAATTAATTTATGAAAAAAGAAATGGCTAAGAAAACTAATCATTTTTCTTAGGAAATATTAACTATCCTATAGAAATCTGAAAACTCATGGGTAAATTGCAAGCAAATCGGTAATGGCTTATTAGGATAATGGTGTTATGATTCATAAAATTTACTTTATCTTTCTATTTGCCATGTGTTCTATTTATCTGTATCAGATAAAAGGGTTTTTAACATTATGAATAGTTTTTTGTAATTATAATAAAGGAAACAAATCATTATATTGAATGTGAATGTAAATGCACTGATGAAACAAAGGTACTGATAATGCTTAATATTTTATAGATTTTTCTAAGTGAAATTATACAGAAATTTGTTCGGCAAATTAATATCTTTAGTAGAATCAAACAGCAAAACGGTTTTGAATATTTTTTGAAAATGAAACATATTTCACATACTACAGTACTGCAAAAAGGATTAGGATTCCTGGTTTTTAAAGATCTGGTGATAATTTTTATATTTAAGATGTTTCAAATGATTCAATAATATTACGCCAATAGATGGAAGTATTTGTCTTACTGCGAGATAAAATCATTTCAATGAGTAGCATAGATCCACAACTCAACTGCATTGTTATTTTCTATTACATGTTTATCTCAAATCCATTTAACTATTAAGATTTAAGTTAGAATAATGAACTTTTAAAAAGTATTTTCTTAATAAAAAAAAATAAAATATTACTCAAAGATTCCCGATTCCCTTTTTCAATGCAGTGGTTAATCATTTGTAAAATTTCTAAACTATTTTCTCGTCAGGGGAAAGTTATCTCTCTCTTTTCAGTTTGTTCATTAATTGCTAAGGACGAAATAACTGGACCGTTAACGCAGATTAGGGAATATATCGCTTTTAAAAGGAATATATTTAGTATTCTCTTATGGCCAGTATTTACAAAGTTTACATTTTAAAGGTTTTAATTTGTTCTAATTCTTGTAGAGAACGGAACCTAATTATCAATAGATTCCGATTTGATTTTATACTTAATTATATCTTGAATTGAATGATACGTAATGACTTTTAATTAAATTCTATTCATGAAGTTATATTAGTTTGCAGTGGTTTGTATTCTAAACCATCTATTTCATTTCCATTTTCTGTAAAATTTAAAGTAGATTAAAAGGAAAACTTAAAGAACTAATAAAAGTTATGTATAGCTCTATTTAGATTTATTTTTTAAAATTCAAAGTAGTATTTTTTTATTATAACAGTGAGTTTGATTTTCGATTCTAAATTCGTCCAATTAAGGAAAATTTATTGAATAACTTTCAAGAATGAATAATGCAAACGATATTTCTGATAAAAGATAACGAAGTTTTTATTTCTAATTGTTCCCTTGACGTAATTAATAGAAAATATTCTTAGCTTCTCTAAAAGTAAAGTTCACAAATAATAATCGATAAATATGAAGATCATATTATCCACTAATTACTAGATAATCCTTTAAATGATGTTGCCACTAGTAGGCAATTGTAAAAATGAAAAGTCGTTTCACGTTGAATAAAAGCATTTTAAAAAAACCAATACTCTCATTTACATACAATTTACTTGATGAATTATAAAGTTTCAACAAAATCTGTTTGCGATGTTTATTAAAAAAAACTTTTGAGACAATTTGATTGTTTTTACATTTAATATATTACCAAATTTCCAATACAAACGTTCTTTTCCAATAATTAAAGTGGTATTGAAAGCATGTAAAATAATTTTACAACTTTTCAGATAAATTTATTTATAATGGAGACAAAAACTTTTCTAAACTTTTCCAAAACCATGCTTGAAATCAAAAATATACAAGGGATACTTTTATTTTTGAGCTTTTATATTTGACGCCGAATTAATATGCCAATAAATGGTAAATACAAAAAATAAGACACCGCTTTCGAATTAGGCCTCTTTATAAATACTAAAAAATATGACATCCACTAAAAAAAAGAAAGAAAAATTTAAACCGAAAGATTATTTTCTTACGGAAAACGACACATCAAAAACTAAATAAAAATGGATTAATATGAGAACAAAGAGTCGTCTCTACCAGCGAAATTAGTCATCGCATTCTTTCGATTCTTTAGTTTAATTCATATTTAAAATTATAGCTGTGTGTTCCATCATTATTTGCTTACGAATAATAAAAAGAACAATAAAAGAAGATTTTAAGAACACGTGTACCAAATCTAAGGTTTGAGAGAATATAAGATTCGGAATGTTTTCTTGAAATCAATGGGTTAATTTTTCATTCCTTAAAATCTATTAACTTTACATCGCAAGAACCTACCCAATAATAATCAAATCCTTACTGATTTTTTACTATTATTTACTATCTATTACTTCTATGTACTTCTGTTATGTTGAAAAATCTTTATTTCTAAATCTAAAAAAGACTAAAGAAAAGTTAAAACATGCTTTTCATAGTGTACTATGGAGTACAAAAATTTCCTCAAATATCAGAAGGTAAAAAGGAATAGTAAAATTTTGACGAGCTCACAGATGTATTCTAACTAAACTGTAATTGTAATTACATTTAAAACATGTGTTCTTAATCTTTAATGTATATTTAGGATATTTCTTTCATATTATATTATTGTGGCTTAAGCTCTTTAGAGTATTATTTTCAACGCCTCATACTTCTACAATTTCGTTTTATCTATCAGAATTTCGAAAAAAAATTTTCTACTTATCATTATACTAATGAAAGTGTGTTTTTGAAAACTTTACTTTTACTATTTTCCATTTTTAGTTTTTAATACATTAAAAAATTCATTATAAATATTTTGGATTCTTATAATCAATTCTATATCGTATTCACTACAAGATGGTAGCTTTCGTATGGAATCAAAGTTTAATTGAAATCTATATATTAAAAGATTACAGAGTGCTGAAAATACTAAAATATTGTATTTTCATCGAGAATACAACATTGGACAAAATTCCAGAACTCTAGTACACCAGGAAGTCATTGAAAATCGATTACGAAATTCAATGTTCACAAGCACGATAGAAGTTCAATTAACTCTTTAATTCGGAGGCGACTTTTTTCTTCTAACCCCTTTAAAACCGGACTTGTTTGAGATGATACGACGATGAGATGAATTGAACTCTACCAACCTGGCTGGTCATTTAACCCATCAACCCACAGCCCTGCTATAATCTACCCTTAAGGCCCACGGAAATGGGCCGTGGTTGGCAAGAATAATTGGACCGCCTACCGCGCTCATCTCCTAAGCGATCTCAGAACCTCACCTCCCTTCAAAAGAAGGCAACCGCCTCAGACCGGCCTTCGTTGCTGTTAAGAGGAAATTTTTAGACCGCCCGGGGCCGCCTCGATAGGTGTGAGAGAGTTAAGTAAAAACTTTACATATGAATCACTGAAAACTGCATGTTTGATAAAGTGATCCTTCTAAAAAAGCAGTAAAATACTTCAAATGGTTTATGCTATTTGTATCTAGTTGAAACACATTTTTTTCTTTCAGTGTAATTGATTTTCTTTGTAATCAATGACAACTGAAGTTGTCATTGATTACAAAGATTGCATGATGGAAGTTAAGATATGTATCACTACGCCCAGTTTAATAGTATTAAAAATTATCATAATTTAAAAAGAAAAATAACTTTGTAATCAATGACAACTGAAGTTGACTGCATGATGGAAGTTAAGATATGCATCACTACGCCCAGTTTGATAGTAGTAAAAATTATCATAATTTAAAAAGAAAAATTACTTTGTAACGTAGTAATAAATGACAACTGAAGCTGACAGCATGATAGAAGTTAAGATATGTATCACTACGCTGAGTTTAATAGTAGTAAAAATTATCATAATTTTTAAAAAAATAACTAATTGATTTTATCAGAATTAACTGATTTTCGGAAAGTTATGGATTTTCTGTACAATGGAACACGATATTTTCAATCAAAATTTTTAATTTCTAGGAAACCTATCTGCAGTCTTGAGATTCTAGGAACATGTATTGCACCAATGATATCCGATTCAGTCACTCGTAAATCTCAACGAACTGTCATTTTGAGTTGTCTCTGACTATATACAGATCTGGCTTGTATATTAAATTACTTATGCAGAAAGAGTTTTCAAAAAGTGTAAAAAACAATACTCATAATTAGTTTTGCTCGAAAAATTTTCGAATAAAAAAGAAATTAGCATTTTAGGTTAATTAGAGAACAGTTTCAAGACCCCAATGATAAATAGTCAAAACAATTCATGATGTATATTCAAAAGTTAACGTAAGTCATCATTCCTGAAAATGCAGAGCTTTATTCTTAGAATGCGAATCAGCAAAATAATTAATATTAATGACACACAATATAATGTTAACACAACTAATTCTTTCTGTGAATTTTTTGAATACTGTCTGGGATCAACAATCTGTCAATTAACTAAATAATTAGTATTCATGATTAAACAGAGGAAAGTTTCCTAAACTCATGGTTTCTGAAAAGTTTCATTGATGTTGACTGATATACATAAACTGCCATTTAGTAAAATGATTAATTTTCATATTGAGTAAAGAGAAACTGTTATAAGTAATGGTTCCTTGAAACACTTAGAATATTGATTGGAATCTTGAGATTGACGATTTTATATCTACTATAATGCATTTCTGTTAATTATGAAAAATGGATGGGAAAACGAATTCGAGATGTCTGGTCTTAAGAATAACATTGGACTTAACCCGTGCCTAACGTCTCAAACTCAAATAACTTCTGTCAAAAATATCACAAACCAAAAGCCATATAGGAATTAAAATGTAAAGCATCATTTCTTATATTTTCGTTCAACTAAGATTTTTTCAGAATGGATCAATGATAAGAACTGCGTTTCGGGCAAATGGTGTTTTCTGGAAGCTTCATACAGAATATAGAAAATAAACTAAGCATGGTAAGTATTCACACTATAAGCATATACGTTATGATTTTGTTTTTTAAGTATGAATTAAATGATAATTTAGAGTAACATTTATATTTTCAATACCATGAAAAACTCCGGCAAAAGTAATTTATATATTATATAAAAACATAAAATTACTAATACAAAATTAAAATGACATCAAAAATAATATTCCAATAAAGGAAACGAAAAAATGTGCATTTTCACAATTTAAAAACTTATGATTTTATTTGAAATCATAATTCATGGAAAAAATCTACATTAACACATTGAATGTAGTGTTGCAGTAATCTAACAGTGCAGTGATTAATATTTACACTATATGTCATAATTTGGTGTTCTTGGGGTAAAAACAATTTTTAGCACATGCTGAACGTCTGTGCAGAAAACCCTAGAATTTTGTTTTCTCTCTTTCTTATTTCTCTATAGAAGACGATTCCGGGACATCATGGCATTCTATTTGTTTTGGTATTTTGTTTTTTTCCCAAAAAATGTTTCATGTTATTAATTGTAAATTATATATATAGACAATTTTTTAATATTTTTCTTTTATACGAGAGAAAAATTTTATAATTAAAAATTAATTCATTTAAATAAAGTAGAATGAATTAAAGTAATTAGTTCATAAATGTTATATTATTTACATAATATTCTATTACAAAACAATAGTAGAAATGTTTAGTGCTAATGCTAAATACAAGAAGAATTACATATTTTACGCTTAAATCTAATAAATTTAAAAATAGTAAAATATAAACAAATACTATTTAGTTAAAAGCTAAAATACAGATTTATATCAGTATTTTATGAGAATCTGAATGCCGACTTATAAAAACAGGCAAATTCGATTCAGAATGCAGACAAACTTTTCTTCATTGTGGAACAAAAAAATTTCAAAGAATATAATGTTTATTTTTGGTATTAAATCACGATGATGCTCCACAATGCCATGTTATTCATATAATAATGTTTACATACAGGGTTCCCACTTGTACCCGTTACCCCCCCCCCCCTTAACTTCTAAACAGTGACAGATTAGGCCATAAAGTTGGTGTCTAGGTATAGTAAAAAGGTTATGAGCTACTCGATGAGACAACTTACAACGCCATCTATCGGCAAATTTTGTAATTAGCGGTCCTGTATCGTAAACGTTGAAAGATACGAGAAAAAAGTCAGCAAATTGTAGAGCACTCTCGATTTAGTACAAAAATATAGATTGCGCACATTAATACTCAAAACAGAATGCAAAAATGAACATTTGTTTGGTCACGATTTTGAAAATTGTCATGTCATAAAGAGTGGAAGAAAGAAACTGAGACACGTCCCTGTCTTCTGGATCATTTATTCATATTGCTCAAAATGCTCTCCGTTAGCCACTATACACATGTGCACTCTGGACTGGATTTCTCGCTTTATTTGCGTTTCACGAAGCCATAGCGTTGAAAATTACAATGAAACAAATGTTCACTTTCTACATTCTGTTTTGAGTAATGATGTGCGCAAGGTATCTTTTCGTACTAAATCGAGAGTGCTCTACAACTTTGACTTTTTTCTCGTATCTTTCACCGTTTACGAGATAGGACCGTTAATTCCAAAATTTGCCGATAGATGGCGTTGTAAGTTGTCTCATCGAGTAGCACATATACTTTTCGCTATACCTAGACACCAGTTTTATGGTCTAAGCTGTCACCGTTTAGAAGTTAAAGGGAGTGTAACGGATATAAGTGGGAACCCTGTATTTCGTGAAACTGATGTCGTTACTATTCAAATTATCGTCAGACACTAGCAATTCTGAAGTACGTCCGATTAATCGAAGTTCGATAAGCAACTCATATATAAGTTGCTATAAAATTAACAATATTGCAAATAATAGCAGCTAAAACTTATTCCACGGATGCCTTTTATACTTAAATCATTCAAATAATCAAAAAAGATCTCCAGATGAATGATAAAATCACGAAAGTATGCAAAAATAAATATTTTTCAAGTTCAAAAACAACTTTTATTACACATTACAGTACTTCTACTAATGGAAACACAAGATCATAAAAAAATTCTCAGAACATATTTTTCAGCTTATTACAACCGGTTGCCATACAGTAAAAAGTTAAAGTAAAACTAAAATAATTCGTAAGTTATAGGTGTAGCTGTTTATGTTTAAATATTGAAAAAATAGTATTACTATTATAAGTTGAATAGCATAAATTTAAACATAATTAAATATTTTACAATACGAAACAAATATCAAAGCATAATTGGTGGTGGATTACTGTAGGTGGAAAAGACACAAAGTATGGCATTCAATGAGAAATAACTTTTTTGCTTTGATTCAGTCAAAGAGTTTGAACTGTTTCGGCCATTTCGCAAATGATGAAAGTAAGCTCAAACTTAATAGTTCGTAACGTACTTGCTAGAAATCAGCACTCTCAGTTGCCAAATAAATGAAGCTTACTATTAATATTCGCTCCCGTATATGCAACTATGAGAAGCAGTACAACGGTAGATAGATATATACAATAAATAGAAAGAAAAAAATAATTTATTATAAATAAACCTCATACAAACATGTAAAACCAATTACATCTAGCATACCGGCAACGAACACTTACAATACAATGGTAAAAATGTAATACTGGTCTCCAAAAGGTAAGGTACTACCGGTTTTTTGCGTCTAATTTGCAAATGAATGAATGTAGAAACAACAAAATTTGGAGGAAATCTGAACTAAACAGTTATTTATTGAATGCGACATAGAAATTTACATAAGTTAGACGCAAAAATGATTTGCAACAAAAAAAGCAGTCTTGGTGGAAAAGCCCGTTCTTGGAGAAAAAAGTGCATCACAGTTTTATGTGGTAAAATGTCATAGAAACATTACAAAAATGGCTTCTAATAAGGAATGTGTCCACCCCTAACTTGAATGCAGTAGCGGCATCGACTTTCCATGCTGTCAATTAAGTTGCCGGACACCGAAATGGCAAGCGAAGACCAGACAAGGAGTAAGCCTTGTTCCAGTTCATCCAACAACCTTGGAGGAGGACTTAAAGCAGCAACTTGCCTGCCAAGATAGTCCCAAAGATATTCTATCGGATTCAGGACACAAGCATTTCCCCAAAACGGTAAACTGAAGCAAATTGGGAAATTTCCACAAGCCATTTCAGTGTTTAATTCCGAGACGACTTTTTTCTTCTAGCTCCTTTAAAACCGGGAGTTTTTAGGGGAAAAGACGTGAATTGGGCTTCCCAACATAGGTGGTCATTTTCCCCACCACTCCACCCTTCTAACCTTCCCTTAAAGCGCACGGAAATGGGCTGTGGTTTACAAGGATAATTGGACACTCCCTACGGCGCTTATCTCCTAAGCGATCTCAGAAACTCACCTCCCTTAAAAAGAAGGCAACTGCCTCAGACCGGCCTTCGTTGCTGTTAAGAGGAAATTTTTATTCCGCTCGGTATGAGAGGGTTAATGAAGTATTATGATAAATTTTAAATAAAAATCATTATTTAAGTAAATTTAAATTAGCGAGACAAATATATATGTTTCTATTGTCATGTCGTCATTGAGTACAAGCTGTGATGAAGTGTAATAAAGAAATTATTTGCACAGTAACGAGTAGACGAATATTTTTGAGACTCGCATTTCATATGATGCCTTACAAAATCTTGTCATATTTCCACGTAACGAGAATGGACAAGCAATTAATATTAAAAACTAGACTAAAAATGTTGTATATGGTCAAGTCATGATAAAAATTTGTCATAAGAGGATTAATAAATACAAGTATAAGGAATAAAACATGAATTTGAGTCTAATACGTGTGAAGCTGGGTAATAAAGTCAGAAATATCATAAAATAGCATTAGCAATAAACAAATATATAATAAACCATCGAAATAAGTTGGTAATCTACGATATATAAACAGTAAATGGAATTATTAATCTTTTAACAATTAACCAGACAAACACTTGCTGTAACAAAGTTTTAATCCTAAATGCTTCGACATTTAAGTTCTACTCTAAAAGAAAAATTTAATATTTCTCAAAACCCAATGGAGCTATCTTTGAAATTCTATTGAAACAGTATGCATGCGGATGAAAAGTTCTGGGAAATCCAAAAATGCTCTCTCTTTCAAAGTTATTGGAATTTCAAAGAATCCGGTTGTTTGTATACAGTATTTGTCATAGATTATTACCACGAAAATACGGGACTTCTTTCTTTACAGGTGAAATGGCAGGACTCAACGTATTTACACTTGAACAAGCAACGCTCATTCATTCGTTAGACTGACTTTGTATCAGGACCAGAAATAGATTAATTGCACCACTATTAGGAATCAAACGATGAAATATTTTATCGACTAATTTCATCTTAGGCAAAGATTGAATCTCCGAAATCTCGTATATTTCCATGAGATATATTTCCATGAGATATATTTCCATGAGATATATTTCCATGAGATATATTCCATGAGAGATTATATTTATTTTCTTCAGTATGCGACGAAGATAAAGAAAAAAATTTGGAACTCTATCTTGTGCCGTTAATAGATGAGGTCAAAAATTAGATATGGAACTACAATTTTGGAGTAAATATTACAAACTAAATTTCAGCCCTCTAATTTGTGGCGTTATAATGCTACCACATTCATGTAGACACGATTGAACAGACTATTAAGCAACTAACACTTTGAAATTGTTTTATAAATTTCTGGTAATAAAACCATATGTCAAATTTCGCCCATCTGGCTCATTGTGCTTCTAATTATCGAGTTCAAACGTTTGAAAAAGGATAGACAGGCAGACGACTTTTAGCTAGCTGATTTCTCCTAAGAATTTATACATGCCTAACATTTTTGTATAAAGATTTCACCAGTGGCGGTTCGTCCATAAGAGCTGCAGTCCCACCTGAAATTATTTTAAAAAATTGTATTTTCGTTTTTATTCTAATTGGCTTACTTTTCCACTTTGAGAATTCAGTGATCAACGAAAATGGCAACAAGTAATAAAAAATGTAAAAAGAAGACGAAAAATCAATCAAGAATTAATAGAGAGACAGAACACAGCTGCATCAAGTTTTGCCCCTCCTAGGGATCCGATATTAACGCAAAGAGCATCGTGAAGCGGGAGAAAAACAACCCTTTCTCCGCTTGAAATTGCATTCATTTGAGATGAATTTTTTTCAACTCCCATTTGGCGCCTCGCTTTTTCCCAGTAGTTCATTCGGTTAGGTTAGGTTAGATTAGATTAGATTAGATTAGATTAACGTCCCGTTTTGAAGCAACACGAGGGCTATTTAGGGACGGACCTCGTAATTTTGAACCGCGGTCAGATGACGAGGACGACACCTGAGCTGGCAGCCCCCTCTCCAAACTTCCAGGTCGAACCATGTTTACATTCTCAGCTCTCTTGTATTTAAAATTACTGCCCCTGTTCGGGCAATGCCTGTATCATCTTATTGTACCCAATAAATCCCCTCTCCCCGCTGGTTCTCTACCGGCCTTATACCCTTCTTGGGTAGGCCGGACCAGCGTGGGTACTTTTACACCACACCAACGGGATTACGTTTGGCCACTACGTAGGATTTAACGTGCAACAGGCCGCATATGGATTTTTAGTGGAATCGGATTTCGAACCTGGAACCCCCAAGGCCGAGACCAAATCACTGGGCCACAGCGGCCAGTAGTTCATTCGGTAATTCGTTTTCTTAAATCCAATTCTGGAGGAGTTGTAATTTTTTGCTTCTATACGTTTTTTCGGGTGCTCATTACGATTCTGAGGTTTGCCACCAATGATTTTTGTTCGAATTTTAGTTATAGCCATAAAACGTAAAAAAAAATGATCTCCAGTTGTTTGCTTATAACTCAAAAACTATCAACTTTTAATATACCATCATTATATACCAAAATAATCAGCAAACAATTTCCTACAACTTAGGTCTATAACATTTTTGCAGTATCGCTTGTTTCTGAGTTGACGAGCCGCCACTGGATCTCATACAAAATTTCATTTTTCTAACTGATGCCATTTTTCAGTTTTTGTATTCACAGTTATGAAAATTTCTCTTTCACTATGCTAAAAGGGTGTTACTAATCCAACCACAACGAAAGTGAAAAGGGACCCCTATCTCATTGGGTTTGCGTTTCCGTTCATAAATTCCTATGTAATTTTGATTTTTTGTATATTTTTTACCTCTTGAAATTTATAAGCTGAAATTTCACACTTTCGGAACGTCCTTGGAACATCTCAGAAATAAACCAAACTAAAATCAATGCAGCCAAATAAAAAGAAGTGTCCCTGCAGTGAGCTTCTCTTAACCGAAAATAATCTAATGTTGGCATTATGATATTGCTAAATCGAAGAGTAACTGTCTATTCTATGGAAAATGCTGTAATGCATTAAAATACCTTAAAAATTCCTGAACTCGGTCAGAATTTATAAATTAGCATGCTTTATAAATGATTCATTTTCTTATACAGAGGCTAATTTTAAAAAAAAAAACAAGTAATAGAATTTGATTTCTTCTTAATTTATTTACCTTCTCTATTAATTTACCTTCTTCATTGATAAGAATTCAGTGCTATTACTTGAAAAGCAAAACTGATTTCACACATGAGCCATTAAACTTCCAAAACCCTATCCTAAAATGAATCCACAAGTCAGGCTCCTATTATCATGTTGCTTTATTTTTTACTTTCTCGTATACGAAGTATACAGAGAGAAAGTATTGTGATCGTCAAAAAATTCGAACTCGAGAGTTTGACGAATCTCCACGTTTTAGACCACCGAAAAACACAATTTTGGAATTATGTCTGTCTGTGTGTGTGTCTGTGAACACGATAACTCGAAAACTATTAGAGCTACGGGGATGAAATTTGGTATGTGGTCTTTAAACATAATTTGTAGGTTTCTATCAACTTTTGGACAAAATGCGTCAACGGGAAGTCTGTCTATTTGTATGTCCGCGGTCATGTGAACGCTATAACTCAAAAACGTGAATAGCTAAATGGATAAAATTTGGTACACAGTTTTATCGTTATGAATGTAGGTCCGTATAAAAGTTTGAGCCAAATCCGTCAAAACGATGCGTTCAAATTGCATATTCAATTTCTTTTAATCCGATTCTCATGCGCAAGCGTATTGGTAACAATCTGTTATTGTTGTAAATTTTATTTACAACAATAAATAATGTTTTCAAGCATCAATTGTTAACAAATTTTTTATAGTTGTAAATCAAACCGATCTCATTATTTCAGCAAATCTTTTATTCACGCGCTTTTGCAATTGTTACGGTTGTGGTAGTATAAATTGTTTTCTTGGGAATTCAATACCAAAGCAGAATTTTCGCTTTAGTATTCATTGCATTGCCTATTTTATCGCGCCTGCTTCAAAGTAATATTTTTTTGAAACGTGGCAACAGATATTTGATTTCAGGTTTGTTTGTCTTTTTGTTTTACTTTCTCGTATACGAAGTATACAAAGAGAATGTATCTCCACTACGAATCTCCACTTAGAAAGCATACGAGAAAGTTTAGGGGAGACCACTCCCGATGGTTACAATAATGATACTAAATGACACTATTCTAAGCCTGACTTAGTACTTTCTAATCCTAAAAGGAAATTGCATAAGAATGAATTTCAAATCATCTTCATCTATTGCCCCTAACATTCTATGGAAAAAGATAAATTTCGCGGTAAAGATAATTTTCAAAAATATTTTTAAAAAACGCCACCAGCGATCTTTCCAGCTTTCCAACACACAAATTGAAATTCACATCTGATCTCAATTCAGAGTTAAATAGTCACATTTAACAACAGAAGCAAGATTTCAAGTTAGTTGCCTCTTACCTAGATCGTAACATGAGATAACGTTGAAATCGTGTTGCCTCTACATGACATGTTCAGAAAATTCATCCTGGTCAGTAATCACGAAACAAAATTAGAAAACCAAAACTTTAGTTCTAGACATTTTATTGCAACACGAAACACCAGGCATTTGAACGTGATTGCCAAATGTTAGATAAGTTCATCTTGAATATTACAAAGTTGCTCATTAATATCTTCTCACATGTTGTCTTCAGTAAAATGTTTTAATATATAAACAATAATTTACAGCTGAAAAAGAAAACAACTAATTCAGATCCATATTTTAGAAAAAAATAACTACACATAAAGGCAAGCAGATATTTACTAACGTTTATTGCAACAAAATAAAGATATTATTTAATTTAATTCAAGCATGAAAGTGAGCAGTCAAGAGTAACAAACAATCCGTTGTGACATTCAGCAAATAAAATATATTCCCTCTTGGATCCACTTAAATAAACGAAAAATATTAAAAATACCTGCATTACGATCAAAATTGGAACTTAATGACAACGTTGACCAAACGGCAACATTGGGCAAACGGCAAATTCCTTTTGGGATTTTACCTATTTTAACAAGCCTTTTCGTTTTTATCTTTCAATGTTATAAAACAGATACCAACGTTTTATTTTTCAAAAATAAAACAAAGCTTAAAGAAGGAAAAAATCGGAAATCCTCTTTATCTCTTGATCCAGACCTTGTATGCAGAAGGAAGAGAAAAAAGTTCATGTTAAAGACCATTTTTCATTCATTAGATTCAGGGAATATTCGGTTACGCAAATAGGACATTTTATGAGATATTCCGGACAGTAAATAACGCAGTTTCTTTTTTAACAAGCCACGCAACGAGCTTTGGAACATCCTTCATCTAACTCGGAGATTGGGTCTCTTGTTATTCTAATTAAGCAAACAATAATAAAAAAACATGAAGAAAACTACAACAACAGCGCTTAAAAAGATCATTAAAAAAGCAGCGAAAACTGTTGCACGCGCTTTCTGATTAATGGTGAAAACAGAGCGTAATGAATTATGCTGCAACGTTTAATCGAAAGAAAATTAAATCCGCCGAGATGAGCATTAGCAAGTACTGAAAAGGAGTGGAGTTGAGGTGGTGCGCAGGAAATCGTCTGATTTATTAATGCAATTCCAAGAAAGCAAGTCTTAAGACATTGTGCTGTTCCACAGTAACAGATTTTCGCAGAAGTCATTTTCGTTGGGTTCAATTATTTATTGAACTGAATCATCTTTTCAAAGCAGAATGAATTTTTGAATCATGTGTTCTTTTTGCACGAGTTTGTAGGGGAAAAAATTCCATAGCCCATTAATTAAGAATTCCAATTTAGTTTTAATGAAAAATTTCCGTCAAAGCATAACTAGAGTAAATCCCATTAATTTTCCGTAAACAATGCATTATTGCGAGAATTCTGAAAAAAATTATTCCTATCAACTGAGTTCATTTTTCTCACATTTAGTCCTAACGAAGATATTTTATTTATATACTTTAGAAATTAGATAGACTTTTTTTTTATTTAGATGGACAATTATTACAAAAAACCCTCCACTTTTTATATTTTTCGGTAATGTCATTAACATGATAACCGGATAAAAATTGCTCATTATTTTTTGTTGATACAAATTAAATTTATAACTGCATTCTGCTTTAGAACAGCAACTATATTTAATTGTTTCCATCTGAAGACGACATTTATCAACTACATAAATTAAACCAAATATTTATTAATAATATTAAAGAAATACCTTTTACTTCATTATTTTTAAAGATATGACGCAACAGAAAAAATATTTCAACATGCACATTTCATGTATATTTATAAAAATGTGCATTTGCTTTCTTTTCAAAAGTGCAGAGTAAATAATCCTTTTGATAAAAGAACGACAGTTCGAATATAATTAATTTGAAAATTTTTTGTACATATTTACAACATGACATGGAACTAAATTGTATTCAAATGTAAAAACTTGATCACTTTGGATGGCTTGAGTACGAAACGATGCAGTTAGTTTGCAGATGATTTGACTGAAATTAATTTGATAAAGGAAAAATTTCAATAATTGTAATATTGATTGTAATAAGATTTGAATGATGATAATTTCTGTGAATGTAAGCTTTAAAAGCTGGCCATTATTTTTTCAATTACTTATTCGAGTATATAGGAGATTTTGTGTTGTTTTCACGAGCAACAAACGAATTGTGTATTTGTTGACTGTTTATGGTCGAACTTAAATAATTCTATTACAATCTATTTATAAAGCTGAATTCATCTTTATATCTAAATATCAATTGTTTTCAAGCTGTAGACAATATTTAGTTAGGAATTTAATGAAATAAGGAATTGAAAAGTTAAATCTCTATGGAGTACCGACATATTGATTTGTCATTTGCCATGCAAATTCAAATAAGACAATGATTTAAACTATATGAAAATAAATGGCAATTAATGAGTTCATAAACTTTTGGGCTAAATTCTTAGCATAAATCGTGATTTCATACTTGATTTTAATCCTACATATGGATATTTAGAAGAATAGGAGATAAAAGCAACTGCCTTGAATATAGAAGAAAACTCATACGTTTCATTCACTACTCGAATCCATTTGCTCTAACGACAGTGCTATTATTGCCTTCCAATAATAAAACATTAGTTCTCAGAATTCCTTTAAGATTCAATATGTTTTACATTCGTTTCCGAAGAATTCTACTTGCATCTAGGAATGCGTCTTCTTTCCATGAACCTTTTCACAACTCTTTCAAGAACCACAATGTTCCACAAATAAAATATTGTCTGGGATTTTATCATCTTGCCATATTCTCGAAAAAACTACCTGTTGGACAGAATTGTTTCTCTATAAGCTGAAATAAATAGCAGCATATAACAGACAGTTTCGCCATAGATATTAGATATGGTCACAGAATAATTCAAAGCTTCATTTTGTCAACTACTGAAATTATTAGCATAGGACTGTTTATATTTCTCTATACACAACGGCGTAAATTATCCTCATAATTTTTTATACTTTTTTAGCTGAAACTAGGAAAATATCAGGAATTTTAGTCGTGAAGACAATCAGAATCGCGACTAAAATTCCTGATAATTTAAAATATTATTTATTTGAAATTGAGAAATATTTTATTTTTTGACCATCACACTTCCCATTGATTAACATGATTTAAGTAGACATATTTTGTATCGTTGCTTGTTTTACTTATAAATGAATTTCAAATTCGAAGGCAACACTATCAATGGAAAAAACCTCTTGATAATGTAACTTCCTCACGAAAGGATTCACCACCCCAAAATGTGCTGATTAAATATCTAAAACAACGTCTGAAGAAAGATCTTCGGCCATAAAACTATACTCTGACCGAAATCGCAAACAAACGTATTGCCAAGTATCGTGGAGTTTGAGCACAATAAATGATCATTTTGTATTAATGATACTCTTTACTTGTACGGCAAAGAAGCTAAACAAATTTCTTGATATCTTTAAGCAAAATTTCAAGGTAAAATCAGTGGAAAATACGAATCCATATATGCGATTCCAATCGGATATGCATAGAACATATTCTATGCTTTAGAGATATGTAAGCACACTTTTATCTTTCATGATGTCTTGTTTATGCTCATAACCCAAGTGACATTCTTTACTTTCAAGCATAATTAATTCCTACTAAAAGTTTATTTTTAAACATTAAATTTCATTTACATCTCGATGTTTTAGAGTCATTAAAATTTTGTGCATATATATATTCCCTATAACAATATTCTCTAGTTTTTATTACCAGTTAATGATTAACTAAATTAAATTTGGTTTATGTTCCAGTAGCAAAGCCTGGTTATAAGTTTGAAAAATATATCTCAAAATTGAAAAGTAGAAAATAATTTAAGTAAAAAAATTCTGGTGCAGGTATGCTAATAAAAGTGTGTTTTTAAAATCCTTTTATTGAAAAAAGATTATCTTATCTTAAACATTATATTAAATGCACTTTTTTTCGAATTTCATTGCGCATACATTTTTGTATCTTTAGCCGCAAATAGGTTTCTTTCTCGTCCTCCCTTGTTCGCGCTTATAATCTAGGTGAAACTCTTTTCCATCAAGGAGGTTAGTTTTTCCCACATATTCATCTTCTTATGTGCATGTAGTTTTCGCATATCACAGATATTTTCAAAGAAGTATCATAAAAGCTTTTATTTTATTTTTAAGTCAATAATATCATTAGTATCAATCAATTTAAAATTCATTTTTTGTTAGTATCATTCCCAGATAATAAATTTCCGTAAGAACCGACTGATGATTTCTAAGTGTTGAGATAAGTGCTTCGTGTATCATTGACGTGTCTATAAAATCTATGAAATATCTAATTGTTTATAAAAGCTATGGATCTCGTCTTTCTTAAGACAGAAACATATATGCTGTGATTTATTTTTTTATAAATTTTAACTTAATTATTTTTGTAAAATATAATTTAAAAATTTATATAGATTAAATTTCCAAAGCTTTCAGTCATAGATAAAATAAGATATCTCTGATTACTGTAATTGTGCTTATACTAATAAATTATAGTAAAAAGGATAATTAAGTTATTTTTCTAATTTCAATCACATCTAGCTATGACAGACACCTCTGCTGTTCAGAAATACATAATTTTTTAAATAGCATTAAAAAGTGAAAATAAAATCTGAAATTTAACACAAATGTCCGAAAGAATGTTTAATTCCCATTTGGACAAGCAAAATTTGCCTAGATATAAAAACAAACGGTTTCTTTTTTATTCAACATTTTCAGATAACATAAAAATGCACCTTTCCCCTTTTCGTTCCTTTCCCTTTCTTACCTTTGCAGAAAATATTCTTTTCTTGTCTCGAGTTCTTCATGAGGAAATTTATAGGTGCACAGTCCAAAAAGAAAGGGTTCCAAGTTATGCGGATCACACAGCTCCCCATTCTATTTGGAGCAAGCATGGCACTAGTGACTTCGCAGAATTTGCGACAGCGATCTTCGAATGCCAGCTAGGCTGTATTTCCATTTTTCCGTTTGAGAAACGCCAGGTGGTAGCTTAGCAACGCAAATTCTGCGTCTAGACTGCCAAAGTCAGGTTCTCATGGCATCGTCATAAAAATCCAGACTCTTTTTATTCTGTGAAGTGAGCTAGACTTTAATGGAATGGTTTAATTTGAAAGCGGCTAACCTCGTGGATCTCTTAGCCAGTGCCATGTTTGGATATTTTCCTCAATATGGGTATCTAGAAATTGATTATAATTTATACTTGTCATATAGGAAGTGTGCAAAGGGAAAGTATTGTAATTGTCAAAATTTTCGAACTCAGGAGTTTTATGAATCTCAACATTCGAGACCTTCCTGCGTCTGAAGAAAACATTTTTTAATCATGTTGGCCTGTGTGTATTTCTGTGAACTGTAACTCTTTGTGAGCATGGTAAGGGGTTCTCACACTAAACTTACACATCTATGTCGAATTGTGAAGTAAATTATCAAAGAGCTTTACATGTGTGTGTAAACACAAAAATACAAATACGCTGCAAGCAGGATAAAGGAAATTTACTGTTCTCTTTTGAATCTAAAACTGTAGATATATATCGTATTTTGGGCCCAATGCCTCAAAGTGAAGAGGTGATACCCGTAGAATAGAATGTATATCTGTATCTCCTTAAAACACAGCACAGCTAAACAGAAAAAAAGGCCTTATTTTGAAAAAGTTCGAGAAAATGGCAGGATATCACTCTCCAGCTGGCAATAAATATCACTGATTAGATAGAAGTATCATATATCAAATCTGAAATCATATTTTTATTTATATTTATTTAACACCTAGTGGGAGGAGCTGGCGTATAGATTACGCCAGTGAATTATTTCTTGCTGTGAATTTTCGGCTGTTCCTCCCTGAGCCCTCTCCTTCCCTCTAACCAAATAGGAATATCCCTCGAGTATAATGAGTCTATCCGATTCGTTCAGTCTGACTTCTGCCTTCCAATATAAGCAGTCTCTGCGCTTGTGAAACACCAGCGAACTCAGCAAGCCAGAAACATATGCGCCACCAGCAGATTCGAAGACAAAGACACGACAGACAGACGCAGAAAACTGGAAAATATAAGTTAGCTAGTGCGAGAGAATTTTTCGATTCTTTTAATGAAGACTGCCAAAAATTTTATACAACTGGTGACCAACTCACAATCGACAAAAATTTGGAGCCCTTTCGTGTAAGATGCTCATTTATTCAACATATGCCGAATAAATTTTCTTCTTTTTCTATTTTATCTGTCATTCCTTATCTCTATTTCTCTCTATTATGGTTCCTGGAAAGATTAAAGATATAAACTAAGAAAATGAATTGAAATATGAAGCAGAGGGTGGAAGGAACGACCTGGCATACTCTATACGGTGTCCATTCCAAATTGTGCCAGACGCTAGCCCCTCCAATAATGGGTTAAGTAAAAGTTTAAGTAATTGGTAAAATGGTTCTAAATTTTGAATGATTGAATTTGGAGTATACACTATATGCCCAAAAGTATCCGGACACTTGCAGATTTTGACATTTTTTACAATTTCTCCAGAATGGTTTAACTGACTGCCTTTAAACTTCGGGCATGTAAATAATAGACGATAACTCACATTTTACATTGAAGATTCGGTCATGAGTGCAATTAGGGGGCCGTCTACAAACTGATGAACACAAAAAGGTTTTTGGCCCACCCCGCTTCACAGAATACTGATAACAAGATGAAACTTTCAGAAATCGTAATGTTTAATGTGCATAATATTTACAAGAATTTTCGTAAACTCAGCTTAAATATTTAGGAAGATATAAAGGTTTTCTTAAAACATTTCAAATTTTTCCACCTGTTTTTTGCTTATAAAATGTAGAGTTTTCTGTTATATTATACGAAACTTATAGAAAAGATGACAATATGTTAGAGAAGCATTTTGTAAAAATTTGGAAAAGAATTGTTGAATATTAAAGGAATTATGAGCAATTTTAGTAAATAATGTTTTACTGCGCATGCGCGAAACATAGTGTAATTTTTCTTTTACACCTTTAAAGCCAGATATATAGGGCAACTTATATAAACGATTTCAGTTCAATATCAATAGTATTCAGAAAGATATCGGCATTACAAGGAGCAGAATTTTAACTCCTGTCGAAAAGGAGCTAAAAGATAAGGGGTTGTACACAAATTGATATTTTTTAAACTTGTATCTTTTAAATAGTTATATTGAATTGTAAAGTGGTTAGAATTTGCTGCCTACCCATGAACACTTATCAATTACGTGCATAACTTAAATTCCAGCTAATTAGGCACTATAAATAACAAACATTTTATTACTTTAATTATATTATTTACATGATTGTTAACAAGTTACATATTACAATTTTACGGCCAAACGATATTTTTAAATATATTTATTTTATGGCGAAACGAATTTTTATCTAATTAATTTCTTTTCTTAAAATATTTTAATAATTCTACATATAAATTTTTTATTCGTCACGAATATTAGATGTGTTCATGGGTATGCAGCGAATTCTAGCCACTTTACAATTCAATATAACTATTTAAAGATACAAGTTTAAAAAATATCAATTTGTGTACAACCCCTCATCTTTTAGCTTCTCTTCGACAGGAGCTAAAATTCTGCTCCTTGTAATGCCGATATCTTTCTGAATACTATTGATATTGAACTGAATTTTTTTATATAAGTTGCCCTATATATCTGGCTTTAACGTTGTGAAAGAAAAATTACACTATGTTTCACGCATGCGCAGTAAAACATTATTTACTAAAATTGCTCATAATTCCTCTAATATTCAACAATTCTTTTCCAAATTTTTACAAAATGCTTCTCTAACATATTGTCATCTTTTCTGTAAGTTTTGTATAATATAACAGAAAACTCTACATTTTATAAGCAAAAAACAGGTGGAAAAATTTGAAATGTTTTAAGAAAACCTTTATATCTTCCTAAATATTTAAGCTGATTTTACGAAAATTCTTGTAAATATTATGTACATTAAACATTACGATTTCTGAAAGTTTCATCTTGTTATCAGTATTCTGTGAAGCGGGGTGGGCCAAAAACCTTTTTGTGTTCATCAGTTTGTAGACGGCCCCCTAATTGCACTCAGGACCAAATCTTCAATGTAAAATGTGAATTATTGTCTATTCTTTACATATCCGAAGTTTAAAGGCAGTCAGTTAAACCACTTCGCAGAAATTCTAAAAAATGTGAAAATCTGCAAGTGTCCGGATACTTTTGGGCATATAGTGTATTTTAACTATGTAATAAAATAATTGGCTATATGGAAGAGCCATGAGTTTAAATGAAGCAAATATTGAAATGGAGTTCGAACCTTAGCAACTAAAAATTTAAATCCATGCTTCAATGGATTTGTTTTTGCGCCCAAAAGAATGGACCACGCGGTTTGAATAATATTGGTAGAGCTCTAACATTAAGTATTTTGAAGCAAAAAATTCCAGATGATGAGAAAGGAATTCTAAGATTTCTATAAAATTACTGAGCTTGGTATGGTATGATCGTATATTAAATGCTATTCAGTTCATGACTTGCATATAATGTATTTTGAGAGTTTTCCATTTTTTTGAAACACCATAACTCTCTATTATTATAAATAGTGTATGAAAAATCCTAAACAGAAAACGGATTCCAGAACCAGATTTTAGGGAAGTAAGCACCATGGGATATAAGACAAATCTGTTTTGCTAAGTTAGGAGATTCGTCAACACTCTCGTACATATTACAACCCTGTTCTTTTGCCTAGTCCTTTCCCTAATCATTTTTCTCACATCAAAATAAAGGTACCTTTTCAGATATTAAAATTGAGATTAATAAGCAAAAACCTTTGATTGGCCTGCATGATGAAAGAGCCGATAGATTCAGCACAGATTATATGCATGGCCAATATAGATTCTAGAGTATTTAGAAACGTAATTTTCAGTCAAGCTAACAGTATTAATAGAAAAATATACAATATTAGAAATGATTTTTAAGGGCTTCCAATGTTTTTTAAGGACTCTCAATGACAATCATTTCCCTTTTAATATTCACAGCATTGAAGATCTTATCCTTGAAAGCAGTCTGGAATATACAATATAAAAAAAATCATATTCATTGAGGCATAGATGGAAACTAAGGGCTTTTTTTCTTCATATGTCTGGATTGGTTTCATTCCCTAGAAAAAATACCCGTTTCTGTCTTTTTTGTTTTGTTTTTTCGAATATAGTTGGCGCCATGGGACTACTATTTTCTTTAATAACTCCTCCTTCTTGGAGAAAATTAGAGTGGGATGTGATCACATAAAGGTTTTTTCTTACATCTTAACTATGAGCATAGGGTAAGTTTTTTTTATTTATGAAGGCTATTTTATTATAGCCAGATAGCTAATATGTTTTATCTATATTATAAGAGATTTGATATGTGTTTTTTCTTTCTTTTGAAAATTTGCTTGCTGACGTTCAGATCTACATTGTCCTTTGTTTGAGAAAATTTTCGGGCTTTGAGAGACTGTGTTTGGAGTAATGCTAGCTTCTTACAGAAAAAAATTCCCAATTAGTATTTTGAATCCATTTCAAATATTTCTTAGCCCTTGAAAAAGTGGACTAGAATGGATTCCTTGTTTGGTTTTGGCTATTTTCGTTCAACTCCGAGTTTATTTATTATCTTTTTGGCTTTATTTTGTATGATCTTGATTTCTATTGTTATCTGTTTTTTGTTCTGCTGCTGCAATTGCGCGCTTCTTAAACATTGCATTCATTTTTTCTACTTTCCACACTATAAATTGTATTGTTTATAAATAAAAATATTTTTGGTTTTTATGTTGTTCTGGTATTATTTTTTAGTTAAGATTCTTTTTAATATTTTTTCGATTTTTTCCGTTGATTGTAGTTCTTTATATACTACTTGCTCTTCTTTATGTACTCCTCCCCCAATTCAGATGTACTCGTCTGTCTGAGGTCGAAGATCTGCCGCAAACTCTCGGCAGCCGAGCAATGTCAACATTTTATAATATGAAAGTGTACACTACAATATCAACCAAAAAATTTATTAAAGTGGGCAGTTGGAAAGGAATAAAATGGAAATGTGGTGTTCGAAACTTTCTAAATACCAGCAAGCAATTCTACTTTAGAATTTTATTGAATTAGATTTTCTTGTTCTGTTATATTCGCTAGAGGCAAGGCTGAATGGGGAATTTAACTCAAATATTTATTCACTTTATAAGAGGGTTTATGTATATAAGTTTCGAATGTCTGCTAAGTACTCTTGTACTGAAATGGTGTATTTGCCAAAATATTTTTATGTCATATTGCATTGACCAACTTTAAACACAGACAATTAGATATTATACTGATTCAAGTATTTGAAATAAGGGAGACTTTTGCAAACAGCGGATAAAACTTGAGACAGTAAATTTCAACAGTCTTCGTTTGCGCAATTTATTCTGAATGGTCCTTGGTTTAAAGTGGTCTTCTGAAACTTTGATAACAAGGTTTCATTAAATATTAAAGTCTTCATAGAGACTTCAGAAATTTATAATAAATTTTAATTAATTTCTAATGCAAATATATCATAACATGGAGTAAAAATGCATCAATTTTAGTGAGACTGAAAAAATCGACGTAAGTAATTTTCCCTATTGCAGATGACTTTATATGAACATGAATTATTAGTAAGAAAGTAATGGAATTTAATAGATTAATTACAGTGTACTAATTAAAATGGAGCTGAATGCATTTAACATAATATCTTAAAGGGCGATAGTATTACTTGAACAAAATGCGGTTAAACTTACAAAATAATTTTAATTTCGTATGAATTTGCCTAGAACATTAAAATTTATTAATTCAAGAGTATTAATTAAGTATGAGGTTAAATGCGTGGAAATTATCTTCGTTTCATTCTAATACTTTACAATGATTTTTAACGTTTTCAAACGTAGGAAACAGACAAAATTTGATAGTATGAATCAGGATAAGTAAATGTAATACAAAAATATTGTTAATTAAGGTATCGTTCGAAAGTCGATTTTCGACCAAAATTCCATTTTTTTAATTTTTGATGTTTTCGATAGTTCATTCATTTACCTTTCTAAAACATATTTACTTTTGTCGGTACATTAATTAGAAGATGAGATATTAATTGTTTTATAACAAACCGAAAACCGGAAGTGGGCGTTTAATTAGCCGAAAGTTGTCATTTAAAGGGACAGAAACCTGTCAAAAATTCTTTTAAACTCCTTTTTTGCAAGCTAATATGATGTCAGTATATTTTTAGGAATTTTTTTTTAAAGTTTAGATACATAATTTGAGCGCGTGGAAAAACTAAAATTTGATTTTTCTCAAAATTAGATTTTATGCATATTTTTCAAACTTCAAACATGATAACTCAAGATATTATCATTAGATTGTTCTGAAATTTTGTCAACACAATGTTTCTCTAGTGAATGTACTAGAATAATGTATATTGTAACAATATTTTTTAAATTATGGTCTTTTATTTGAAAAATGACATAGAAAATTTGCTGAAAATCTTATAATGATTGTTCGATTAGCTCTAAAATTTTTATTTATTTAAAGAATGTTAAGATTCTAGTACAAGCACTAGTCCATAGTATGTAGTTTATTTTAGTATTAGTTTTATTTGAATTATTACAAAAGTTTGACCTGTAGCATGTTTGAAGTTTTGGGGAATTTCCTCTAAAAAGCAGCAGAAATTCAAGAATTTTGTAAATTTATAATAATTTATACTCAAAAATCATACGATAATATTAATCTGTATTAAATTCGAATCTAAAAAACATATTTTGGCGTTTCTATTTCACAATTTAAGAAAAAAGTGCTCCGAACGTGTTTGGATACCTTAAGTAGCACGTTAAATGCTTAAAAAATTCATTTTGTAGATTCAAATGACTTCACAGACTCTTGTCTATCTAAAATTAAGTTAAACATCGTAAAAATTGAAAATTTAATCCATCAGAAACAAACAAGTCCCTCATGTTGTTTAATGAAGTCAAATTAATTTTTGTAGAAAACTCTTCTTAAATTAAAACTATGAGACAAATATACTCGTCAGAATTAAATAATGTCATTTTCTATACTCATGTTGCAGTAGTTTCTGAATTTCATTATAACACAGCACCGAAATTAAACAGCATAACATAGCTATCAAATTCAATTATGAAGAGTTTTGCGTTAAATTATTTTGCTAGAGTGCTTTTGAAAGTTTTGCAGAATTCCGAAGAATGCTTAATATCTTGTTTCAGGAAAATCAAAATTGGAAAAAAGTTTTAAAACAAAATGCTTTTTAAAATATAAACATAACTTTTATTAAAAATATTCGTGGCTATTACGATCGAGATTAATTAAAACAAGTAAAAAAATACTTCAGAGATCACTAGTCCAATTTGATGACTGGAATTTTTAAAAATAATGTAATCTTTCAAAAGATTGTTAATGTTATTGCATATAGGGATTTTATTTAGAAAATAAGAAAGAACGACTTGCACTTGTTTGCAGATATGTTTTTAATTGATAATTTTTATTTTAGTTATTTTTTCAGTTTCTATGAGGTAAATTATAATTTACCTCAACACTCATTTTATTATTACTCAACCAATATAGAAACTCGTGCATCTAATTTAATAATGACACATTTTTAATTTGTTTATAATGCAACAGTATATAGCACAAATTTCAATCTCTTAAGTAAATTAAAATCTGTTTTTCAATTCCAAAAAAGCAGCATTTCTTCCGTATAAAAGCATCACATTTCAATTTTAATCTTTTCCAAATAAATTTTCTTACCCGAGAGTGCATTGCAGTAATATTTTCATATCAGAATGAAAAGACATACCTGTAAAAGAAAATTATGCAAATTTAAAAACATAAGAATTTGATCTACTTAATTTGAAACTTTAATATTAAACAATTTTCAAAATTAATCGTAAGTTTTTAAACAAATAATATAAATTTTCCCAATGCATCATTTATCAGTTACTTACTAATGCATACTAATAAATTAATACAAATACTTCAATTAATAAATAATGAAAACATATTCATTTCGTTTTCGGATAAGATATTAATTTTTCCTGTTCTTTTCGTCTTATTTAAATGAACAGACACTTTTCAGAAGTTAGTACAGTCGGACCTCTATTTAACGAACCTCTATTTTGCGAATTTCTCCATTTTGCGAACTTTTTCTTGAAACCAAGAACATTTTGCAAATTTCTTCGTAAAATAACCTCCAAATAGCATTCTCTATTTAACGAACTTCTTCTTGTGATCCAATAATTTTTTTCTCCCTATTTCTCAAAATATTTCTAAACATTTCAAACTTATTCTTTCTTTTATCACATTTTATGGTGACCAATGACCTTGAAGCTGGAAAATGTCAAAGTGAAAGTCCTTGAGCATCAAAGAAAAAAAATTAATTCTTCATGAGGTGGATAAAGCCGTGAAAAAAAAGGATATTACTTTAAAATTTGGTATTCCTCCAAACAGCTTATCAACCATAATAAAAAATCGTGATAAGATACAATATGATTCATCGAATTCTTGTTCAAAACGTTTAGAAGCATGTGTCTATGAAGATGTGGATGAGGCAGTTTTGAAGTGGACAGTGTGAAAAATAAAAACAATACAGCAATGAATTGCGATGAAGACGAAAATGGAAATGATCATGATGCAGAAATCAACAAACCTTCGTATGATGAAATGCTAAAATTCATTAATTTTAGTATAAAATTATTTTTTTAATTGAAAATACAGTGTATTCCCGGACAATGTTTAGTTTTATTCTTGTTTTCCTTACAGATTTCTTTTCTTGTTTAAAATATATAAAACAAATATATATTAATTTACAAAATAAAGGTGTGATTAATTACTTTTTTAATAATATTTAGTGTTTATGAATTTAAAATCTGTTTTGTGTAGTTTAAAGTATTTTAGAATGTGAATCTCTATTTAACGAATTT
Source organism: Araneus ventricosus (assembly GCA_013235015.1). Classification (NCBI taxonomy): domain Eukaryota; kingdom Metazoa; phylum Arthropoda; class Arachnida; order Araneae; family Araneidae; genus Araneus; species Araneus ventricosus. Next base: position 715,867 of record BGPR01000048.1, on the reverse strand, counting down.
TCCATATAACGAACTTTTTTTCGGGATTTAGCGACTTCGTTAAATAGAGGTCCGACTGTAATTGCAGGAATGAAAATTAATAAATTGAAACTCTATACTACTAATTATATATTTTAATGATGGTCATAAACAATGGAAATAATTTGCATCTTAAATTATTAAAGAATAAGCACTTGACTAATATCAAACTTAAATTCCTATAATTAAAAAAAGCCAAGTTGCTTTGAAATTAGCTAGTTTAGGAAGAATGTTCCAAACAGAATTTTTTCGTAATAATCTTAATTACATAAAGCAGTCTTTTTTGAAATATCATAATGTTATTCATGTTTTAATAAATGTATACAATTGTGTCACTTCTCCAAGTTGTTTGTCCGACTTTATATGCTTCAAATAGCTCTATTTTCTTTTTCACGAATTTATTACAATATGGCAGTCAATTTTTCTTCGAAAGGATTTCAAGAACCAAATAATAATCACCAAAATAATCTGAACCATCACCAAAAAATTAATTCTTTCAATAAAAATATTACATTACGTTTGTTACAATGTTTACATTTTTTAACGAAATTCTAAAAATCAAACAATTTGAAGAATTTTAAATGCAATGAATTGCTTGTTTCAAATCAAAGTTCGGTACAGCTTTGATATGAGGCTTCATTGGCGACTTTTTTCAACAGCATCAATATAGGACCCTATTGGCAAAATTTTGTTTTGGCGAATTAACGATACGATGTTAAGTTAAGCGACGAAAAGTCGCCAATACAAGATTATCGCCAGTGATGTCTTGTATCAAAGCTGCTCCAAAGTTCACTGTGTCTGCATGGTTGCAAGGAACATAATTTCGACAAAACGTTTCTTTGAATACATAACTACATTTTTAAGCGAATTACAAGTGAACAGTTTTTGAAGCATTTTAATTTTTATATTGCCCTTTTTTCTTTTTTTTACTTTTTAAATAATTTTATTATGGTAAACCAATGCCATAAAAATTTTGTTAAATGTCAAACAAACAGTATTGAAGAGTATATTTTAGTACCTAAGATAAATAGCACAAGCTCATGAAAGTTCTGGTACATTTAACATGCCTCTTTTTCTTAATGCACATAAAAATATATCTAGCTTCAGATATGCAATTATTATATATGTAACAATTGTTGCCACAAAATTTTACGTAACTTTATTTTATTTAACGCAGTGGTTACAAGCATTAATTTATATTTGAAATTCCATTAAAAACATTTCTTTAATCATATTACTTTATTCTTTGCACGTTATCAGCTATTAGGTAAAATTATAATTCACACAATTTAGAGTTGCTGGATGGTAAAATTACGTTTTATCAATATTTGCTCTTGTGGATCAAAGTTAAAATTACATTTGACGTTTCATGTAATTTGAGAAAATTAAATAATAATTGATGTAAAAACAATTTTGGATTATATATATATATATATATATAAGCAAGATAATGCAATATATATATATATTGCATTATCTTGAGAAAAAACTCCTTGTGCACCAACAAGTACAACGCAAGGCTTACAGAAGTAAGTAACATACTCAAAAAAGGGGTGAAGAAAGCTTCAAATTAAATGATACAAATGCAAATTCCAAACAGAAAAAGGTGGGTGGGTAAGAAACAAATAGGCAATAAATTGGTCACATCCATACGAACACATGAATGGATTTAACCATTGAAGTGAATAAACAAGGGGAATAGAAGCTGAAACATAATCAAATTTTTAAAAAAGGTATAGATGCAAAATAACTGGACACATATACACAAAAAATGGATAATAACGAGAAATGCAGTAAAAGCTGTACAAGGTGGGGAGAAATGAAAAAAGAATAAAGCATTCAAAAATCATATAAAAGCACACACATACACAAAATATTACACAACACATAAAAACACATATTTCGCAAAGGGAACAACGCAAAAGGGTCCGATTCAAATATATATGAAAAAAAATCGAATTCAAAAAATTGAAAAGTAAAAAAAATAAAGGTAATAAGAAAAAAATTGGTAAATGCCAGCAAACAGACGCAAAATTTATAGTCTATAAAATGTGGGGGAAAATGCTGTCGATAAATTCACAAAATGATGCAAAACAGGTTTTGTTCTAGACCAAAGTATAGAAAGATGGAGGCCATTTTGAAATAAACTAAGCATTTTCATATTGTTTTAATTTCTAAATGTTACTAATAAAATGCTACGTGAACTCATATACCATCATACTGTACATTTTACTCAACTTAAGACACAGGATAATCAGCTCTTTTATATTCTTTGGTAAAATAAGGCTCAAAATGCTAAATGTAATGTTTTGTGCTCGGTAGCACCTGCTCATAATATGCTAAAATAGTTGTTTCAAAATCACATACTTGGTTAAATATCTACCTTTAAATAAGGTGATATGAATGATACAAATTTTGAAAAGAAAATTACTATCTAGAAGATATTAACTGGAAATTAATTTACTGATGGATACTAGCGGGGGATGAACGAAGAGAATCATTGCCACACCTTTAACAATCATCATTTGTTAATATTATATGGGTTTGAAGTGTTTCTGATTTTTGAATAGGTGTTCTTAGTAGAATATGTGGATTAATAATAATTTACTCATAATGAATATTAATATTTTTAAATTTCTTATATTTTGTTATATATTACCATATCAACAATTTTAAAATACAATGTATGACAGAGATTCCACTTATTTAAGGTAAAAGCATTTTATCCATTTTAGAACCCTCTTTCCTCAAAAACTGTTCCAACATAATTTTTTGAGAGTTTATTTTACTTGTATACTTGTTTCTTGATGGAAAAAAAATTAAAGTTGCATTCAAATTCTATTAAATGTACAAGGTTTGCAGTTTTAAATAAACTCCAATAATTTAAGTTTAAGTTTAATGTTTTACATTTACACTGTAAATTAAAATACAGGTATTGCTCGATTTTCTCGTCTTCGGTGAAATCAAAATCAAGTCTGAATCATTCAGATAATTTTTATGAGTGATGTTATCATAATGTTGCATATAAATAGCGATTCGCTGCATAGTAAAGGCTTTTGAACCAATTTGTAAACCTTGCGTACAAAAAGTTGTAAAAATCAATCGGCGATTTTATCCAGAAAAAATAAAACATAAGCCAAATTCTGATGGCCAAAGTTATATAAATCCTGTCAATGCACCTGAATAAAGAATTTTCAAAACTGATTCGTTTGCTTTAATTTAAAGGCTATTGAGTTTACAATTTTAGAGTAGGTTCATTGTTTTGTGAAACTGCTTTTCAGTATACCGGAAGAAACCTTGTATGTTTAAGAATGGAATAAGAATAAAAGGACCCAAAATGAGTTCATCCAAATACGACGAAAGTTTATAAACTTACACACAAGCAATGATCGAACATCTCAAATTATAGTTTAAAGGAATAGTCTAAATACTCCCAAGAAGATATATACCATTTAATTGTACTTAAATGTCACTTATTATTTAAATTTAAAGAATTAATCAATAGGTACGACGATATACAGATAACCCAAACTTTTTATGGCTAACATTAAATGGTTGTAGTTCTGTAAGTAAATTTGGTATATATAATTATGCGGGAATTTTGTTGATTTGTTTATAGGGTATCCAAAAAATTCTAATTTGAAAATACTTCTATTACTCATATGACATGAAAAACTATAGAAACATTCCTCACTTATATGAAAAAATGAGAACGGATCATTCACTGATCAGATTATATTTGTGAGCATGGCCTTTAAATGAATAACTCTAAATCAAAAGGCGAACGTATTGAAGAAATTTCAATCGCTTTGGAAGTTTCAACATTTCCAGTTCAACCCTGGAATGCTCTTCCGAAAGAATGTATCAACTCCATCCTTCCCATCTCCCGAAAAGCCCTTTTATCTCGAAAGTATTCCATTTCGGGCTTTCATAAATTAAGATCAAAGAGCTGAGCAAAAGTGAAGTTTCATACAATTCCCGTTCTCTAACCTCAGCTGTCGGCAGGATCTTGAAATCCCCCGATGCGGAATCTTGAGTCAGATCGGCTCTGGCGCAACCCAAACCGGCATGTCTAACCGTTATAAGGGGAGAACAACTTTAACGTGTGGTTTAATTAGACATTACGGTTCACACGCCGAAATGCTTTAAATGTTTGAGATTGCGTTGGCAGCAACAGACTTGGATATTATTTAGTAGTTCTAGAAGCAGTTCAGCGTGAAGTTGCATTTAAATAATTGTCTTCTGTTTGGCGAACTTATTAGAACAAGGACTCCGTTATGAATAACGATGAGCTGTTGGCGACGAGCCAAAGCGAGAGAGTTGCCATTCCCTTCTGTCTAATAGATGTCTTTGCCGCTCTTCCATTGTGCGAATACAATGGACACACAATTCAACAAAAGGAAATCCAAGAGAAAAATAAAATATTACTCAGTAAGAATATTCACGGTAGTGAGTGAAATATGAGAGCTGAAATACAATGCTCACACTAGACGAGCTGCCGGCCGATGAATTGGCGCCGTTTTTTCCTTTTTATTTTTTGTTCCATCCTTCGCTTTGTCGTTTGGCGACATCTCAGTTATCGGTCCATGCGTTTCCCAAAATATCTGGAACGCGCAACTTCCAAGCTGTGTGAAAAAAGGGAAAAGTAGTTTGTCACGTGGAGGAATCAGATACCGAATGAAAGATCGGCGTGCGCTGGCATGTTAAATGACTGCCATTTGCGACTTTCAGAGAATGGGAACTGCACTTCTTCGGAGTAATATATTCCATACATAGTTTTTCGAAATCGAAAAGACTCAGACAGTGTAATTCAAAAAATGTCTTAACTTGTGGATGTTGTAAAAGAAGGCCCATCGTGATGTATGTGGATTTTCAACCTCATTAATTTAAGCCGACTGTTGGATATACAAAAGGAGGCAATGTTCTTTCTGTTTGCCATGAAACTTCATGAATATATTGTTCTCGTCATGTTTGTTCCTGCTTTTTTTCAGCCATGTTACAAATGAGATTGAGGCATTCTTTGGCAGGCACATATCGTATGTTGCTTGAAAGGATTGACATATTGAGCTAATAACGCGAATTCGCTCATGTATATTTTATTTATTACTACAAAAAGACTTTTTAAGAAGAAAGTAGCGCACTGTTACACGAAAACATATGGTTCCATAACTACAGAGGGATAATTATGGTGGTATTTTTCCCATCATGGTTGCTAGTCAATTTCTGGAACGCTTAATGTTCTTTCCTTGTTAAATGATACTCTTTCACACTGGAAATTAATTGTTGAATGTATGGCTGATTATCATATGCAATATATAATAAACTTGCGACACCCATTCGTTAATTTTTTAAGGAATTTGAAAGTTGTTCTGTTTTCATATTGACGTAAATTTTTCTAAGGGATTTCGGCCTATTCTCATTTTCTTGTGTTAGAAAAGCTATATTTGGCTCTGTCTTCATTAATGGATTCTTAAATTTATCTTAAATGTTATTAATTAAATGTTGTTAATTATTTGTTCTTAAATGACGGCAACATTTAAAATGTATCTTGTAGGAATGTAAAAATTTAATTTTACAGTGAATATTCTAATAATATTTATTTTATTGTCTTAGATATGCTTGTATCGTAGAACGTGATTTAAACTTCTCCAATCGAGTTTTTTTATGAAATAATTCTTAAATAAGCTTCTCTGAACCTTTTGCTGTATTAAATGAAGATACCCATCTCTAAATAACAAAGATAAAGTTTTATTTTAATCTTTAGTATTTTACCCACGCAATTATTATAGCTAGGGACAAGTGAAGTAGACTGTACGAGACACAAATAGATGAGTGGTCAAAAGAAACACAAATCTTATCTTTGTCATTTCAACTAGCTAACATGTAAAGTCTTAGTCACATAGAATAGTTACAAAATAAAGAAAATGCAATTAAAAAACGTATTTCAGTTGGAATTAATTATCATCTTTAAGCAACCAATGTTCCATATTTGGTTATCTTTCGAGCAAATAAATAATTACTCGATGGGAACGAACCAGGCAACTACAGAAACTTATTTCTTTCTCACACTACACAAAATATCTTAAACCACGTTATTAAAATTTACTCCCCTAAAACTTATTCCATTGTACACAGTCGAAAACGATAATGAATTTTTCAAGAAAATGCCTATAAACCCATGTAATCCCATTAATACACAGAAATCGCAGTTAGAAACAAGATTAAAACTCAGCGTGAAGAACGGTTGGAAAATTTCCTTGGGAACAGCAAAAATTCGATCTGCGTTTTAATCTCTTAACTACCCTCTCTCAACTAATGCACCTTTTCCTGAGGTCCTTGCGCTCAGGAGATGGAAATTGATCACCAGTGAAGCGAAGTGAAGAGAAGAGGGAGGTCTTAACGAGCAGCTTAACATGAATCGCCCAGGAAAGTAGGCTTAAATGGCGACAAGCAGGTACTTCAACCAGGTGCTAATCTGCTTAGGGACGTTGAATATTGCCGGCGCTTTGTTCCATCACAAGTGCCTCGCAGGGGGTTGGCCGCCGAGTTTTCAACACCATCTTCTGAAGAAATCGACAGGAGTGTCTTTTATAGTTTTAAACAGTGGCAGAAAATGGAATGGATGCCTGGATTCATTCGAAATTGAATTTCTCATTAAGGCTTTTGGAATTATTTTCGTTCTTTTTTGGTTCGTTGGAGTGAAAGGGGTGTGCGTGGGAAAGAGGGGGCGGTCTCTCTGTTCTTAGTGAAAAGCATCCAGTTGTGAAATGTGGCACATCTGGATTTTCGATTTGTTAGAGGAAGCGTGGAGAATGATTGTAGATACAGGGTAATTTGTTTTTGCTGATCGTGTTAAATGAGTTTGATAACGATTATTTTTGCAATTCATTTACTGGCAGAAGAGTTTTCTGGAAGAATATTTATGTAAAGAGATTAAAACAGAAAGTTTTGCCGAAGTTGACTTAATTTGTCCTGAAGATTCTTTTTCCAGTTTAATCCGACTCGAGAAGATTAAAAATAAGTATTTAATGATGTTTTTTGGGGTTCTTCAAGCCTTAATGTTGATTGAAAACGTTCAACACAAAATGTTTCGTAATTATATTAAGAAGTCTTCGTTTGTCCTATCTGGTGAAAGACTAATATCTGCACAACTAATTTTACTCCAGTATGATAAACCTTATTTTTAACAATTAAAATAATATAAAGTAATACATTCTTTTCTATGCAATTAAGAAATAGTTTTTTATTGTTAGAATAAACGAAGGTGACCTGACTTCTTGGGACAGGGACGGCCCCGAATATTGACTGTACGTCATATAATGTATTTGCACCGAATTTGAATTAAAGAACCTATGTATTGTCTCTGAGATTTTCTTATAAGTAAATAGCTCTTGCATAAAAAACTAGTTTTCATTTTAGAAAAAATTATTTAACTTTAAATAAATATAAAGTAAAAGTGAATTATTCTTTTCAACGTTAGCTATACATTTCAAATGACCAAACGTTACATATTATCCGTTACATTCCCGATTTTCTACTTTAGCCGAGATTGAGAAAGTGTCACCAATTTCAGTGATCCCTGATTTTCATTTAATATTTAGCATCAATTTTTTTAAAAGGCGATAAACTTGAGTTAAGTATTAAAAAAGTTGACCTTTGAAGAATTGCTTTTCGCAACCATTAATATATATAAATATATAAAAAATATTCAGCTTAATATGACTTCTAATTATGCGGATAATAAGGGATAAATAGTAAAAGCAAAATACATTATTTGTGTTCCTTTATCTTTTATGTATTTTTAAATTTGATAATGATTTATAATATTATTTGAGCTTTGTTTTATTTTATTTATTTATTTACGTATTTTTCTGAATTTTGTCCTATACTTCCTACATCTCCCTGGTATCAGTGACCCATTTTGTATAATTTATCACTTACGAATAATACAATTCTTGTTTGGAAATTTTTGCATGACAGCATTAACAAAGTAATGTACCAACTACGTAATGCTTTGAACTATATGTGTTTCTCCAAAACATTCCAAAATTAACACGTTTTCTAACTTATCTGATCCAATTAACAGAACAAAGATTAATATTAAAAGGCAGGTGAACTATGAATAATTACAGTAGAAATTCTCAGCATAAATTGGAAGGTTATTCAATTAGCGCCATTTAGTTTGCACGAAATCTGTATTAAAAGTCACGCAGGCCGCCTACTCGAGATGAGATAAGTCTGACTTCACGATGAAGAGATTCAGAGATTAGTAAACTATTTACGCCTTCTACGTGACTTCATGGCAAAACTTTCCATTTCTAATATTAGTAACACCATTTCTGGATGTTATTTTATCTTTCGATGCTTATCTCAAGAGACGTTTTACGCAGAGGCAATTATTGCGAAAAAATGGAGTTAGGATTTTTTGTATGCCAGTAAGGAAAACATTGACATCCAGCAGAGTTTATTACCATAAAAGTTCATAAGAAATGTCATTTTTCTGTAAAATAGACGCTGAAAAATAATTATGATGGAACAATAGTTCCGATTCAAGTTGTTGGTGAGAATTGTTTTTTAAGACGAGTTACTTTCAGAAAATGGGATATTATGAGGAAATAATTTTAAAGAACAAAAAACTTTAGTAACTTACAGCGAATGATTATTTATTCTTAACCAACGTAAGCAAAAGCGAAAGTGGATTTTTGAGTTGTTTGAAAATAAAATTGAATGGAATTTTTTGAAACTATTTATACTTTCGAATGTGGAAGCGGAGAGTTCTATTGAGAACTAGGTTGAAATTAATTTTATTATTTTTTACAGGGATTAAGCTTTCGGACTTTTAAACTGTAACAGAATAGAATGATGGCCGACAATACCCGTATTTGTTATAGCTTCTACTAACAGAAGTACAGTAAATAAATCAATATTTCGTACAAGGCAGGTACAAAGATACTTGATATCCCTAGCCAAAGAAAAATTTACTTGCTCCTTATCAATACATATTCACATTCATAGACAAACACAACATAGCCGAATATAAAGAAATTGTATACATTTTTTTTATTAAATTATGGAAATATTTTAATTGAGCGAAAAGTAAAAAAAAACTATTCTGAATTCATATGTCAGTTTGGCTTCACACCAAATATATAAAAGCTTTACATGATTTTATTGTTGTCAACCAATCAGTGGTCAGCTTAGCCAATCTGTAGCATGTATGGCAAGACATTTTTCAGTGGACTGACTTTCAATAAATCAAGATATTAAAGCTTGTACGTCTGGTCCTCCATGTTATTGATGCGGCACCATCAGAAATGTTCAATAGCTTACATTTTAAGCGTCAATAATTTATCCACATACTTAATAATTGATTTGCAATTATAGCTAAATACTTATTGAAATTCAGTGTTTATTATAATGGCGGAAATCGAGGAGCATGTGACGTATTTGTTGAATAGAAATTGTTGTACCGCCCCCCAAGACAAATGCCTAGGTTCAACTAATGGTAAAACATGTTATGATTACGTATACGAACTGGCATATTTTCCTTTCATTTATTTTATTTATCCGTTTCATTTGATTATTTCATTTTATGGTTCAAATGTGTAACCTACGTACCTGAACTATAAAATAACTTATAAAATGTATTGCAAGTGCATACACTTAAGTAAATATTGATACAGAAGCTTTCCTCTCCTGCTTTGTCATCTCTTCTGCAATATTCTCTAAAACTCATTATTAAACCAATTACACTGTGCTGTTATATTCCAGAAAAATCCAAGTTAATCAAAAGCAAACCACAAATTAACATTTAGAATTGTATATTATGTTAATAAATAACATTACAAGCACAGGAAGTATGCATTAGTTAGTTGAATGTAACATCCAATAATTTATTTCTAGCTGGAAGAAATAAATATTTGCATTCGTGCAATATTTGCACAGGAATATTTGATTTAAGAATGCTGCAAACATATATCCTCACCGTCTCCTCGTTGAAATATGCAAAAGTAAACAAACTCTAGCAAACTAAATTTCTTTGCATAGCCTACTCCAGCAATTGTGGTTTCGTGGTATGCATTAATTAACGTCTAAAAATAAAATATTCTCAACTTCATTTCCAGTGAATATTCGTAAACAATTCTTAGAGCCAATGGATGGATCAATACTAGTTATTCTGCGACTTAAACGCAGACGATTTCTTGAAGAATGAATGAGTGCAGCCAACACGCCAAATCGAAATCTTGATGATTAATGCGATTGTAATGAGTCGTTTACACAACCATTCCTTTGCATATCCTTATGCTACCGTTTTCATGATGAATGACTGCAGATAGGGAAATCATAGGAATAGTGGAATTTCAATGCTCTAGAATTATTTCTAGATAAATCACTATTGATTTATTAAATGCTTTAATTTAACTCAGTTTTTAGGAATCGGCAAAAAGTGGTCGATTTCTTTGATGGATTAAGAAACGCCATTCTTGGACGTTATTTATGATGTTTTTCGCACAAATGCGTTATAATCAAAGTTTCTTACAACCGATATTTTTATATTTTTAAATAATGATGGCAAGGTTTTTTAAACAGATTTTCGGCATAAAAGAAAGTTCGTTGAAGTAAAATCAAATTCGCCCGTTAAAATTTCTTCTTTTTTTCCATCCTCAAACACTTCTTCAATTAGTTTTAATTTTTCTTTGAATTATTATTCGAAAATGTTTGCTAAAACCGATAAAAAAAATTAAATTAAATTAACTAGGATTATTCCAATTTTTTGAAATTCACTGCATCATAAACTCTCACCGAGAATGGTTAGTGATTTTTTTCAAGCATTAGCGATTCCAAAAAATATAAACTCCCTCGTTTGTATATATTATTTTGAGTCATGAAACTTTGATATATTTTATTAATTGCTTATAAAATTGTTTTTCAAGGTAGGTATACATTTTGGACAACCTTCATTTAATTGATAGGAAAAGAATTTTACAATAGAACAAACAAATTAATAAGTAGTAAATAAATCGAGTTTTGAGAAAATAACAGGTAAATAACCCTTTCCATTTTCCATCCAGATCCAACTGAATAATTTATAAATAAGTAACTGAAAATCTGGATCAAAATGTAACCAAGAACTAACTAACTAAAAATCTTTAAATTCGCTAAGTCAAGTTCAGAAGTCTTTATTCTGTAGAATATGTACACTCCTTCTATTCAGCGAAATAATTTTTTATACGAATACTTACTAAGCCTAAAGTTTTAACTTTGAACCTCCGGCAGCCTTTAGTTCGTTTGAGTATGAAACTTTAATGAATGTTTTGCCTTCTTACTCTTAATAATCTCTTTTCAAAGTCATTTTTGAATAATTGAAGAACAAAGTTTGCATAAAGACGTGATCTACCATTTCTCATTGACTACCGTCAATGCGAAACAGTAAAGAAACTAGGCCTCATCCTGTGCAAATATTTTCTATTTTCCGAGATACAGTTAAGAGTAGTTTTCCCATACACATATAGTAATTTATTTATTTCATGAATTTATTTTGAATCTAAAAGCATAGATTTTTTAGTTTGCTTTCTTTTACACAACATAGAAGTAGAGAGATTCAAAGTTTTATATTATTTATTAAAATTTTATATTCTTCACGGATGGAGCACGTGTTGTACCAGTAGAATTTTTTCTTGCACGCAGGTACAACTGTTGTGCGAGTAAAAGATTAGAATTTCCCTTCTTATTGAACTAGATAGTATTCTAGAACTCTATTAACTCTGTCAATTATTCTCTTAGAAATAGGAGATTTGTGCCCTTCTAAGACGAGCTTTTAGCTTGCCAATGATTTTTTAGATTTGATTGTCACAGATTTAGTAACTAAAGGTGTTGAAGAAAATCTCATGTAGATTGCTAGAATGCTTAAGAAATAAAAAAAAGCATGGAAAACTGAACTGATAAATCAATTGGCCCGAACTTTTTCTTTGTGTCAATAATAGTGCTGTGTTTCAACTTGACTTTCACAAAAATAAAGAGATTGATTTACAATATCCTGACTTCGTTGCTGATGAATACTATCACGGTATTCTGAAAAAAAATGCAAGGCATTTTTGCCTTTCTTCTCGAGTTAGACCAGTGGAAGAGAGAACTCAAAATTACGAGAACGCTCTTTCAAAGATAAGGGAAATTTAGTTTCCTTCTCAAAACACGCAAGGACTCCGAATTCTATGAAACCCCTGTTCCCCAAACCCTCTGGACGAGCCACTCCACGCTGCGGGTGTGGTTGGCACTAGCCACGCCCACTTTCCTGCGCGTTAGCGATTTCGGACGTTGATTATATTATAGATGGTGAATTTGTCGAAGATGCGGAAAAGAACTTTTCCTGTTTTAAAGTATTTGGAAGTTGAAATCAGTTCTCTGCTTCGACAAAACACGGAGATACTATTCTTTTCCCTCCCTAGCAATCAACATACTCATCAACCAAGGGGTAGCAACTGAATAGAATACAGAAAAGAAAATATCAGGTGATTACAATAGAGACAGACACGTTAAATAAGAGTGAAATCCTTATCATGTAAGGGTACAGCAGTCGTACCAGTCTATAAGCGAAGATAAACAGTATTTGTTGTACTCTCAAGAAATATATATGGAATTAGGTTTTAAAAATTAATTTGAATCATTTCTATAAAGTAAGAACCAATAGAAATTCGTGTTTAAAAATATATCAAAAAATTTTTGTACACTTCTTTAATTAAAATTAAACAATTACGGATCAGTTTGAATGCAACATTTAGTACTCATTGAATAAATTAAACATATTTGTAAAGATTGTAGATGGCTAATTAGAAATATCTTTGAAAGCAGCTATACTTCATATAATATCCATTATGCACAATTTACTATATACATTCATAATGTTTTCCAGTTGATGGTTCATTTTTAATGAAAAAGATTTGTATTCACTAAAAATCAATCATATTTGTAAAGATTTTAAATGATTAATTAAAAATGTAAAGCAGCTATACTTTACATTAACATTATATACTTTTTACTGCATACATTTACAAAGTTTTCCAGCTCATTTATCACAAAAATCTCCTTTTAAAATATTACTCAAATGTACCAGTCAACTCTATTCAAATACATTGCTGAATTTTAATTGAATATATTTTTGTCATTTGGAATGAATCTATTATCAATTCAATTAATTTCAGGAATATAAGCGTTATTTTTAAAATCAAATATGATTAACTTCATAAGTATTCTGTGTTCCTTACTAATTAATTTAAATACACTTTGATAAAATGTAATTCCTATTTTTCTGAGATCAAAGGTAGGAAGAGATTTTCTAAGAATGAGGACACTTTAAATTAGTTTGAAGCATTATATTTTACTTATGTAATTAGAATTACAAAAAATAAATGTCTCTGGATTCAAACAGCATTTCAGACATTTTTGTTATTTAGAGAATATTTTATATTTTTATGTATTTTAGCATTCTAGTATAAATTGAATATTCTAATTTATCTTAAATCAATATATATATGTTCTTTTACTATCTTTTGTATAATTTATATAATTGTTTATGCTGGTTAAATTTTGCAACTTATACGTAACTGTATATCTGTTTTAGACAAATCTTTCAGCTGCATCGTAAAATCACAATCATTGTATTTATCTCTTATAAATGCTTAAATACACCATGTGGCAACGAGTAACAATCATAATATTCCTTAATTACAAGTTCTTTTCCAGGTAACTGAAGCAACGATCTAGAAGAATTATTAATGAAATAATATGCTTAAATATATGTGCACAATTACTGCAAATCTTGCATTGAATACAACAGATGATTGCGCAAGCCGGGCATTCGGTGGAAAATCTCTTAATAGTACTTCTAATCTCTTAATAGCCGACCAATCCATCTAGCAAATTGAGTCTTCTCACGAAATAGTTAATGTCATTTTCATGAAATTACAACATGCCTCGTACCAATCGATGTCCGCATTTCCGTTTGACACAAAGACTTGATGGAAATTACATAAAAATTGCAAAATGGGGCGGTATTTTCATTTGTGTTTAGATTTCGAGTGCATTAAGTCTCAGAAAACCGTTTAATGCGGAGATACTGGGGAGGAAAATACTTTCATTCTTTCAAGTAATAAGACATTAAAATATACAGCCTCTCGATCGCTTACGGAGTTTTCTATTTTGTCTTACATTAGCAACAATCTTATCGATACTTTTCCATTATACGCACAATACTTGGTGACTTTTTTGTTTTGATGGCGTTTTTTCCATGGAGCGCTGCATCACCAGTTCGGCTCGGCTTCTTTCCTGGCGATAGTAGACGTGCGTTAGAGTTCAAGTATCGCTAGCCAAAATGTGGCAATTTAACTAAAAATACTAGTGTGTGTATATTGGACATTCACGACCGCTCCAGGACGTGAAATTCGAACAGCCTAAACCTATAGTCAATGCGAAACACTGATCAGAATTGGAGCTGTATGAAGTGGAAGGTTGGATATCTAAATCTAGACATTCACGATCACTCCACACCGCCCAAACGGCATAGTAGCACTCCACAACCTTTAAATCTTATCCCATCCATTTAGGTCGATCATTCACGGGCCGGCCCGACCGTGCAGGCCACATACCCGTCCACCTACAGGCACACCGATACCTTAGGGTTACTGTGCCTACTCCTCACCCCGCTTTCAAAACGTGTCTCCCACAATTGTTTTCTGGTTTTCGCTTTTGCGAGGTTTCGCATTCCAGTTTTTATGGCCCAACACCCCAAGTGGAATTCCACCGAATTGAATTTCCAAACTTTTCGACCACAACGCCCCAATTCTCATCGGAGCTGTGCAACCAAATATTCCGTCCTCGTCGGAATTGAAGTTCTGATACTTCTACAAAAATTCATCATATTAGCACTTATAGAAAGGCTAAAATAGCTTGAAGGACAGCATTGATCCGATGCCTGCAGTGATCCTAAAGAGCTTAACCAGTCTGGATATCGAACACTCAACTTGGACTGCCGGGCGTAAAAAAAACACCGGCGGTAGTGCGTGCTTCACTGAAGAAATAGGAGAAGGCGGGGTTTGGGAATGAAGTGACTGGTAGGTTCTATGTCCGATGCGCACAGGCGCATTTCCGCACATCATTAACTAGTGGACTTTCCGCACACATTATAGGTTTACTGTATTTAATTACCTTTGGCATGAAAACTTGGCAAATATCTAGAGGGGCAATAGATAATACTTGTCGCTCTAATAAGAGAGTGTTTGATGAAATCAAGGGGTTCTTTTCTATGGGATAATCACCACTTTCCCAAGGAAAATTAATAATTACCTTTACCCTTAACGAGAAATCCGAGAAACATTTTTAAAAGTTTTATTCCTTGATTTAAATGTGTTCGATGTATCAGCTTTTTCCCCTTCTCCTTTGCTTTTATGCAAATTTTTAAGTATGAGCAATAGTATTAAAATTATTGCTTCGATGACGAAAATGGAATATATTCATCAGTACAAATACAAGTCAAATGATTTCCATTTCAACAAATGAATATCTGGCTGAAATGTTTTGATATTATACCATTAAAGTTGTAATTTACACTAAATATCAATGAAAAATTCATTCGATTCTTTTATTAATTAAATTGCAGCAAAAGAGAAGTGAAAACAGCCTTTAAAATAGAGGTGCTAAAAAACTGTAAATATTTTAAGTGGCAAATAATAAATATTTATAAACATATCAAAAGTGTTAATCGCATTTATTTAGGTATATCATTTTGGGAGGCTTAAAATAGTCTTAATATTAAATTAAATCAGATTGATACTGAAAAATCAATTGGATTTTTAAAAAATGTAAATAAATGAAAGAGAAGAGAAAATTGGACTTTTTCAAATATTATTTTCAGATATTAGAAAATTCCACTTTTTCTACAGAAAACTAAGAGCCAGAATCTCAAAGATGCAGGGAGATTATACATTTTGAAAAATTAATAAGTAGTTTTAATAGAGAAAATAGGAAGTATACAAGTTTTGTTCAAAATATAGCGTGGTGATAAATTATTAACCCCATTTAAATATTAATAAAAAAATTAATAATGTTACAATAGTGGTGTTTTTAAATGAGAGAGCAAATAAAAAAGATTTTTTCAGATAAGTGGCGTACCATTAGAAGCATTCTAAATTTGATACAGCGACAGATATAAATACGCAATGGTTACCAATCAGCAGAAGTCAATGCGCGCTTTCTGGTTTTCTTTTTTGGTTTGTCTTGAATATCTCGAAAACTATTCAGTTTTCGAATTACAATTGATTTATCAAATTAAAAAAATTTAAAATTTCCTACAAATGCATGATTTTATTTTTCTTCTAGCTTTAATAGTTTCGCAGATAATGTCTCTCAAAAATGGGAGATGTCCGATAATTTACAACCATCTAGACCACCGTAACGGCGCGTTACCTAAAACTTTTTAAAATGCTCTCTCAGTTAAAAAAAAACGTAGTAGTAACATTATCAGTATTTTCTATTATTTTTAAAATGGGTCAAATAATTTATGACCACTCTGTATAAGATAGGCGTCCCATGCCCACCCAACCGGTTCGGTCGCCGTAATGGCGTCAGGTACGGGGGCATGGGGCGGCATTCTGTATAAGATAGGTGAGCCAAAGGTGCCCTTAGTTAATTTTTGATGATTTTTCAAAATTGCCTGGTTAGGTGTGGGTGGCTGAATTTTCCTTTCGTAAAATTTTACACTTATCTCTAACACATATCAAACATACTTTTCTTTGTAAAATAAAATTTGATTATTCTTAAAATACAATTTTAAAATTGTAGCTGGTGGGCCACCTTTGGCGCATACTGTTCCAAAGGTAGCCCATATATTGAAATCACTTTTAAAATGCAAAAAAATACTCGGAAAACTACTTTTTCTTCTAGAAGAGTATTACAATGTTCAATACTTTATATTTATACGTACAATAACTAGGCCAAGAATTAACAAAAGTTTCCTTTAGATTTCGTGAGATTTTTCTGATATGAATTTTCTGATATATTTTATTGCGTCTTTTTGGTTTGATTTGTTCCATAACCGCTTAATGAGGACAATCAGTCTTTCTGGAATATTCTTTAAGTTCGTGAAAATAATCCCCTTGATTTGATTAGTCCGATAAAAATTGTGTCCAATCTGAGCAAATTTGGGACAAAAAAATCACCTAACTTTATCTCTAAGCTATTTTAATGAAACATAAGTTATAACCAACAAAGTTTCCTGTCTAAGAAGTAGCATATTTTGCTACTTACTTTAAATCAAGAGGCTATTTAAATTAAGAGCTATTAGTTTTTTGTAAAAATATTCAATTGATGATATCTAAATCACTGACTTGTTCACTATCACTTGTTCTTTAATTGTAGACACGTAGCGCTTTCTCTAAAAACTGATTCCAGAAACCACATTTACATCGTTGCAACATTGCCTATTTTGCCCCAAATATTTAATAGAATTGAGGTTCAATAAAGCTCAATATAGACCGACGGTCCAACTTTAGCAACTCTCCCGTATTTACAAGAAATTCAAATTCAGAAGAAAATTCGCTATACAAAATAACAATAAACTGTATATATTTCCTAGATTACATGTACATAAATTTTAAAAGTAGATAGTTATTTGCTAGTGCTGTATCCACACTGTATTTGAGAATCATAACGTATAAAAGTTGTAATTACACATACGTTTTATTATATGCACTTGGGATGATGTATCTAAATATGACAGCAATTGAATTAGAACCGAATAAAATGTGCACTCATATTATTGAACAGAATTTTTCTTTTGAATAAGATGAGATCACGAATTTTAAATTTGAAGGAATTTAAGTGATCTTCAAAGTTTTCTTCTTGAGAAAAGAACTGCGGGTTTTTTTTTTAGATTTAAGGTAAATTTGATATTAAAATAATTTACTTGAATCCTGTTTTACTTATTTTGACCGGATTGATTACTATTTTGCTAAAAAATTAAGTTTCATGCAATTTGTTTGCCTATTTTTAGTGCAATGGGGCATTTAATATGTGTCAAGTATTGGCACATATTAACATTGGGTTAAATAACCGGCTCCAAAAGAATTTTTTCATTTAAAAATTTTCCCCCTCATTTCCTAATTTCAAAACAATACAAATATCGCTATTGAATGCTTCTTAAGAATGAATAGAGGAATATTGTGTCTGAAGACAAATTTTATACACATAGTATCACGTGCATGGAAAACGATAAGTTGCTTAGCATATCTTTTTAAGTCACAATCAGCTATTTTAGTTTTGGGAAATCACGAAAAAAAAAATGCTTTTAGTTGAAACTTAGAGGATTCTCTAGTATATTATTTGTGATTTTGCAAACATATCCTTAATTATTTCTTAAAATTAAAGACAATATGTTTTCAAACAATTGAAAGGCATGCATATTTTCAAGATTTCTGCGACTATTTGATGGAATTGCAAAGAAAATGTTGAAAACATAGATGTTTATATAGCTTAAGACCCCCATAATGTCTAAAGCAGGCCCCGAGTGAAGTCGACTTTTATTTTGTAATTATTATATTAATTTTTGTTTTTGTTCATTAACTGTAAATGATTCACAGTTTTAGTTAATTTTTTATTGTTTTTTAAAAAAAGAATTCTAGCTGTAAAATTCATGATCTTGTGATAGTAAATCGTATTTTGCAATTTGGATGCTTATAGATGGCAATCTGATTAATTGATAAAGTACGGTAATAGTGCATTGTAACTTTGATTTATTAAAATAAAACACAAGAGAATCGAGAAATCGGTAGTACTTGATATATATTTAAAAAGAGCTCTTCAAAATAATGTTGGGCACCAATCATTTTGAAAATGTAATAATCAGCGATATTGTTTCGTTTAACATTTGAAGTAGTAATTTCTGACATGATTAAACTTCACTTTTATCTACTTTAACAAATGATAAAAATTTTCTCACAATTTGTTTCTTAATAGGTATGAGGCACATACTTAAAGACAACTTTAACGTTAAAGTGAAATTAAAGTACTTATTTTGAGAATAAGTGAAACAGCGAAATAGTACTGATAAATGTTTCAGCTTCATTTTAAAATGTGTTCTGTGCTATTCTTTTTCCTCCTTTTAAATAAACGAAACAATAAATAAAGATAAAATTTGTAATAGTCTGAAAATTGCATCATTTTTTGGTACATCAAAATTATCATTTTTATAACTTTTGCAGAGTAAATTTATAAGCGAGTTCCTTTTCCAATCATTTTTGTTGAGAAGCAATTTCTTTCACATCTTATTCATGTATTTTCAATTTATTTAACATTATGATTAACTCATATCGATTATTTATATTTTAATTTAAATTATATCGGTATTAGTCACTTGTTTGAGAATAACAGTTATTAAGGTCCTTGGCATTTCCCACGGAAACATTGTTGAAGCAGGGGCCACTGACATTGATTGATTGTTATATGCCAAAGGTATTCAATGCGCTAAAGCCACGCCAAATCATATAGACATCGATAAAGTTTACAACACTGCAACCTTTCCAACGCTTGTGCGCAAATGACACTACTTAATGACTTATCGCTAATGAGGCTGTGCGCAAGTTCCACAATACCGACTAGTAGAGGATGAATTTTCATTCCTCAGTGAGGTCGTAAATGACTTGCCTAAATCGACGGTCTACAAAATGGAATGGTGTGCAATGGAACGGTGTGGACAACTGGCTTAATAAATGTCTGAAACAAGTTCCCTGTATAATTGTGTTTGAGGAATTGATAATGACATCGTGGTTCTTTTAAAATAGTATGCACTTTTTGTATATTAATGCATTTCCTTTCTGGCCAGTACAGATGCTGTCCTTCAAGCTATTTTATCCTTTCTATAAATGCTAATATGATGAATTTTTGTAGAAGTATCAGAACTTCAATTCCGATGAGGACCGGATATTTGGAATTTTCTGATTACCCAACGGACAACTATACTGTTGCATTCTGTTGTATCATCGCAAGAGTGGCGATCTTCAAATAACAAAAAGAGTAAGGAATAATCTAATTCAGAAACAGTCGGAAGTCATTGACTTTTTTCAGATTTTCATTTTAAAAAGTAGTTAAAACTCTCCTCCGTGAAAATTGCCATTTCGAAATGTCATCAAGCAGTTACATAATACCTAGCAACAATTTTAGTTTTTTTGTCAGTTTGATGCTTTGTTTCGTATCTTCTATACTACTCTAATGTGTAATGACAATTGTTTTAAATATAACCTTTATATCAAAAGGAAAAAGAACTTTGATAATTATACGGATCGGTTTGTACTAACGCTGAGGTTCCAAGATGTCGCAAACAAGCATTGCTCTTAAATTTATGAATACAAACACGCAAATTTCACAACGAGAGTAAACTAAGTGAAATACACCAAATCTACATAAACGCATCTTGCCAGAAAATTCTTCCGTCAAACAAAAGATATTAAAGGCTACTCTCATAGAATTACAATAGACCTCGACGACGATGTGTCCGTTAACATTTTGACGACAACTTTTCACGGCAGGGCAACTTTCATTACAACATGTTCAACAATGACCTTTATCCCCTAAACGTACATGCATTCCTTTTACTATGTGTATAGGGAATTGTTTCACTAGCTGTTACCCGCTACTTCTTTCGTGTAGTATAATTATTGGATATTTTTATATGAAACATTAAAAAAACCTTTTTATCGTTTGAAAGGTTTAATTAAAATGAAGATGAATGTTTTCTTTCTTTATTTTAATCGGTGAAGTAGCGCAAGCCCCAAAGAAGCTGCAAGTGATAACAATAAAATGATTGTTAGAAATTGTGTTTGAAAACATTTTCAAAAATTTATTAAAGTTACCAAGAAAGTCCCATGAAAATGATATCATTGGAAAGCTAATTTGGTGAACTTTTAGATGATGTTAACAAGGTTTTTGTGTGGTAATAATCTTGCGGAAAAACGTTAAAATTACAGGTAATTTTTAATTTAAAAAATTCGAAAAATCCTTTCTTACTGAGCATCTACTACCCAAGAAGCAACCACCTATATACTATATATGCAGGGTGTCCCAAAAAGGTGGAACAAGCGTTTATTTCTTTAAATATTGATTTTAGAACAAAGTTTCAAACAATAAGTTAAGAGTTTGTGTGAAAACACTTTGGCTTCTGTGGAAGTTGAAAATAATAACTTAAGAATATTAAATTTTTATACGTGCCTCATAAAGCAAAAGTGTTAGTGATTGAAATGTTCATCTGACACTCACCTATGCGTAAACTAAGTTTCACAATTCTGTCTTTAAAACTTACAGAGATATGTTAATTTTTAAATTTCAGAGGGCTGCTCACAAATTTATATGGATACGTTTCTTGCAGAAATGCAGATTTATTCAACATAGAAAGACTGAAAGGCAAAAATTTGTCTAGTAGTACATCATCCAATCATCTTGGATTTAAAAAAAATTGTCAATGGCGCATACTGTTACTCAGTTTCATTGGCAGATAGCTGCAACTGTCGACTTGATAAATAATGGAAGGACAACTTGAGAAAATAAAATTTAACATAAAGCAGGAAAATAAACTAATATCGGACAAGAGTTTTAAATTATTTGCTCTCGGCGTTGTGCGTATTATTACGTTTTACCTAAAGAAAGTGGTGACTCGTCCTCTAGGGTCGCAGAGTTTCAGAACTTACTAAAATTATTTTAAAAATTCGTATTTTCGTTTTTATTCTTATTTGCTTACTTCTCCATTCTGAGAGTTCGATTACCAACGAAAAAGGATAAAAATGAGAAAAGAAGAGTGAAGGTGAATGAAAAAGTAATACAGACATAGGATGGGGCTCCACACCAAATAGTTTTGGAAAGAACCAAAATTCGCTCATGTCGTACAATTAAGTGACATAATGAGCGAAGGCGAATGAATAGCTGTCCTTTCTGTCTTTGAACTTAACCAGAACTGAATTTTCGGATGTTCCTGTTTGGCTCTAGGCCAACTAATGTTCTTTTTTCCCTTCAATCTTTCCCAAGGTTCGACTTTGTGCTCTTGATTTGTTTACTTCGATTTCTCTTCCAATGTCTATTTTTAATTTTGTGATTCAACTTTATGTTGCCTCCACAGGAACTTGTCCGGTTATTACATAACGCTTAATGTTGTTAATAGTCACTCACCGAAAAAAAGGTACTGTGATTTTCTAAAATAGAATTCAGTTCATTACAAATACAATAGTTTGGACTATTTGAAGATTAATTTATTTTTGAGAAACTGAATTTTAACCGTGTTCTAGTAATATTTTTATAGCACTTCTTATTTCTGAGCAGGTGAGCTGTCAATGCTGAAATATCATAGTGGTTATTTTTTGAAGATTCACAAGATGAACTATATTTTTGTAAATACTTTAATTAAGGTATTATTTGATTATTTTTTAGATTTAACAAGAGTTAACAACTGCATTGTTATTTCCTGATTCCGCCCTTTAAATAACTTATTGAAATATGTATATTATCCCTCAAATGTACATCGAAATACTGCATCAAACAGCAGCGAGAGGTATAGAAAAGTGATCTAAGTCAATAAATTTGTTTTCTTGTATCTTTGTAACTTTTTTATCTACAAGTGTGAAACTTTGTATGTGAATAGATGAATAAATGAAAAACATTTCACTAACTGACATTTTTGCACTACGGGGGCCGTATAAAAAATTAATTTTTGTAATATTTTATTATCTATCCTCTTAGAAGTCAAAATATTTTCATACGAATTCCTAACTTATTTGAGGAAACTTTGCAATTATAAGTATATGTCGAAAATCAATATTTTAGGAAATAAATGCCTGTTCCTTCTTTTTGGACCACCCTGTATATATATATATATATATATATATATAGAGAGAGAGAGAGAGAGAGATTTCTAGAATATCCAACGCAAAAGATGAATTTTAGAAGAGTTTTACAAGTCTCACAGCATTTTATGCATAATATCAATTTCCCTGTATTAAAACTGCATCTTTGTTATTAAGATCGTTTTTCTTAATTATGCATTAGATTTAGATTTTAAAGCATTTTACAGAAGAACTTTAGATCGACTCTAAGTATCATAACTAATTCTAATGTATAACAACTAATTTTCATAAAAATTCGATTTTTCTCATGTAACAGGCGATAGCAATTCAGGAATGAGAGGGGACAGATTCGGACTACAAGTTTTTTATAATTTAACTGCGAGGGAAGTTGTTTCGTTGTTAAATGGTTAAATGCCAAAAGCGAAAATCTTGAGAAAAACTATACACACTAGGCATAGAAATGTTCATTATAGCGATCTCTTCACATGACCTTTTGAAGTACTTAGACACTTTTCACTTTTGCCACATTATAACCCCATCGGGGGGACACCGTGAGTTCGCGGAGGAGAGGCTGCCGTATAAGTAAGCAGGCTCTCGTCAACCCGATGACACATAAATGGTGGTGTGGCTCTTTGGTCCCACTTCCGATGACGGGTCGTACCCCAGTAAAAAGGGGGGTTGCTGCATGAGCCGCTCGTAGTGGGGGCTATTATGCAGGAACCACAGTGCCCGACTATCTGTTGCGGGGGTCGGTCTTTCAGTTGTTTACCCGGATGCTTAGGAAGGGCGGGGTGATGTTCCTTTGGTCTTTGTCACATTATAAAATATTGCTCAATTGATACCTTAATGGCAAGAACGACGTTTGAGTTTCTTTACAGCTCTTTCATCGCTTATCACTTTTAGTCTTCAATACGTACAACGGTTAACCTTTATGTTACGAGCGGGCTTGTTTTGCTCCTGCAGAACGAGTGTGTTTATTTTCTTATCACCCTGTAGATAGTTTTACACAGTTCTTCCTATCGAATCACCAATTTCTGATGCTAATGAGGCAAGTCAGGATATTGAAATCTCCTGGCAATCAAAATGTATCACAGCTCAATAATTTGGAGAGAGAGGAAGACGCTTTCCAATCTCTTTTCCGAAGTCTATACTTCGAAGATTGCAGTCTATCGGAACGTAAACATTAAAATAAATAGTAGATCTTAAAGGTAATTTTCATATCAAACACGCAATAGAGTCAGCATTTTACGTACGATTTCGAAAAGAAACGATTAGAATCACCATAAATCTTGCATCGATAACAACAAATGTGGAAATAAGTAAGACATCAATAAGTATCCCACCAAATTCTTGAACAATAAATAGATGGTACGCAGAAAGAACAAAATGAACAAATATGTTAAATCTGCATAAACTCACCAATTCGGAAAATTGAATCCTCGCATGGAACACTTAAAATGCTTCTTTCATAGAATCAATAGGTCTCCAACAAGTCTGTGTGTCCTTTTATATTTTCATGAGAAGGTTTCATTATAATAATATATTACCCTAAGTTTTCCCCTTCCCCTAAAATCATATGCACACACTTAAAGGCGATATGCTTACCTATGAGGACTAGAGAATAATTTTAAAAGAGTTTTAGTGTACTAGGCCATTTTAAGCATATTTTCTTTTTTATTTATGAAATAATAGGACAAATACTATTGTACTTAACATCACTATAAATTTCACATTAAATATCAACAGATGAGTTAACAAGACAAACATCTATAGAACAAACCCTTAACAGAACTTCGCGAAGTGCACGAACAGTCCATATAGATCGTACACCGAAAGAACTAAATGAGCAAACATTCTAGATCTCCATAAACTCATCTATCCAGAAAATTGAGTCATCGCACGAAACAGCTTAAATGCTGCACGCATAGAACTACAATAGATCTCCAACAAGTCGATGTGTCGTTTTACATTTTGACTAGAAGGTTTCATGGCGGAGGAGACTTCATTATAAAATGTCCACAATAGCCTCCTTCGTTCCCTACAAGCACATGCATTCCCTTGTAGGGAATTATGATTCATGGGTACGAGGACTGACCCACAAGTTGAAATTTTAAAGAGAACTTGCAATTTCAGACTATTTATCCATAATTTTTTACAATCCATATATGTGGCGTTTTCTTTGTTATTAGTTTATCATCTCAATCATTTTTTATTATTATCATTGTGTGTTCTACAAAACATATTTGATTTTATTTCAAAATCATTACTATTTCTGTTCTGAAGTTTTGGACTATTCCCTCAGACATGGACGTAAGTCGCTACTACAATTTAAATCAACGGTAGATTGTACTCTTACTATGATTTACTATTACATTGGATAAGGAAAATAGTGTGACGCAGTTATGAACCAACTACCATTTTAAGTATTGCAGATTCTCTATGAAAACTATACCTATGTGCGTGTTGTTGCTGTCCAAAATTGAACCAGCTGTAGTCCTATACAAAACAAACTGCTTAAAATATAATATTTAATTTTGAAGCTATGCAGCACTGGAATTTATTCTTCAATGCTTTGCATTGCAAAGATAGCTGTACTTCAAAATGATTTCTTGGTGTTTGTTCCTAAATGCATAGTTGCTTTCAATTTTTTTATTAAATACTGCAAAAGCTACTTAAAACTGACATGTATTTTGCATTAAATATCACCATATTCGTCAATAATAACGAACATCAATGGAACAATACCAAAAAAGAGCTTCACGAGGATCGCGAACAGTCCATAGATCGTACACCGAAAGAACTAAATGAACAAATATTCTAAATCTCCATAAACTCATCTATCCAGAAAATTGAGTCCTCGCACGAAACAGCTTAAATGCTGCTCTCATAGAATTACAATAGATCTCCAACAAGTCGATGTGTCCGTTTACATTTTGACGAGAAGGTTTCACGGCGGAGAAGACTTCATTATAACGTGTTCCACAATGGCCCCCCTCGTCCCCTAAAAGCGCATGCATTCCCTTGCAGGAGATTATGATTCATGCCTACGAGGACGAACTCGAAAGATGAATTTTAAAAGAGTTTTAGCAGTCTCACACCCTTTTACCATGCAGGTAATAATGGAAGGAAGGGACTGCCAGAGAGAGCTATTCTGGGAGAAGAGGTCTATCCTTATGCATAATGGGACAGAGAGAAAGAGTGGAAGAATATATTCGGAAAGGTGAAACTCAATTTATTCCTGCTCTTCGGCTCTAGTAATGGTATACAATATCAAGTTGAAAAGGGTCGTGCGAGTAGCAGCGAAACATGGATTAAATGAAGCGGGAGTTTCAGTTGGAGGTTTTTCCGTCTGGAAATTCTAGAAGGTCTTAAGAGGTCCCTCGAGAGGTGAACTTGTTGAGAGGCTGGGAACTTTGGGACATTAAATGATGCATTCCATTTGGGGTAATTGCATTGGTATTGTAATATTCAATTTTCTAATATTGAGTAATCAAGTGGGTTACTTTTTTGTCTTCTGGATCAAGAAGATCAAAAGGATAGAAATTGCATATCGATTCAATATTAGTTTATTGTTCTGAAATAAAATATATTTTAAGTCGCATATTATAATGAGCTTCATTAATCAATGTTCTAATGAAAATTCATATTTAAGTGCATTGAATTCGATTAAATCAAGTTAATCCACTTTTGGATTTTATTGAGGAGAATTGCAATGGTACTCTATATTTATTTTTTTAACTATTTAGTAATCGAGTAAAGTATATTTCTTCATATCTCCTGGATGAAAAAGATGTATATTGTATATTGATCGATTCGGTAATATTTTATTGTTAGAAGCATACAATATTTTAAACCGGGACATCATTTAATGCATTATTAATCGATGTTTTTATGAAAACATTAATTTAATGCATTAAATTCTTTTAAATTAATTCAATTAAATAACAAAATATTAATTCAAACGAAATGTATCTGATGGATCTTTAGAATTCCCATTAATATGAGTTAAACGCATCCGATTGATCTTTAAAATTCCAAACAACATATGGTTTAATAAATAAGATATTTCGCAAAATAGTCAATCACAAATATACACTTATGAGAAAGACTTCTATAATTGCTTAGAGAAAATTATTTGATTAATTTAATTGTTGCAATTAAAACATAGAAAAATTATTAAACATTAACATGTCGTGATACGCATGTTTAAAAACATGGTTTCGAGAATTTAGCCTGTAGCTAAAATTTTGAATTTGATTTAAATCCTATAATAAGCGACTTGCCCGTTTTAAATTACTTGACAATTCTTTGTAAATATAATATGCTTATAAACGGTTTTGTTCCTAAGCAATTTTCAAATTTATAAATCAACTACAATTTATTCACTGAAATGCATTATATTAAAAATATAAAAATAATTTGTCAATAAATGTTTAGAAATATTTCAGAAGCATTATCCATTTATTTCATGAAAAACTTAAACTTCGCTTTCTAAAAATAAATTCAAAATACTGATAAATTTATTCATACTCGAGTTAAAGTGTTCATAAATATGCAAAATACTTATTCATGAATCATTCTATAAAATCCTTAGACAATTTGAAAAGATTTAAGGAATGTTTAGAAGAAGCTTTTTTAAATGCTCTGCTTTCAAGTATTATTTATTTTATTTTTTAATGGTTTAATATAAACAATCAGTAATTGTGCTAATATTTCTTTGAAATTCGATTTATGTAAACGAATGCTAAAAACGAATCTGAATTTTACAAATCTTTTTCTTAACATTCTGACTGCCGTTTTTTTTTTTTTTTTTCACTATTTAAATTCAACGCTTGCGATATTCAAATACCATTAAACCAAGCGAATTGTTATTTTTATGCAAAGCTTTAATAGTATAATATGATCCTTCACTATAATAGTAAAAAGTAAACATATTGGCTTGCGAAAATCGTAGGATGCAGCAGAAAATGGACTTGCTTCCTGCCAGCGGAAATCGCGGAATAAGTAGTCAGAGCATTAACGAAGTTTTTTCCTCAGTTCATTTTTAATTTTAATAAGAGTTCTTTTATACATAGAGTATCTGTTATACTGGACATAAATGCAGCGCATTCAAGATTTCTTACCCTCTTATTGGGGCTTATTTAGCATCCGGTACAGATTCCACATTAGTAGTTTCTATTTTTAACCCTTTAACTACGATGTGGTTTATAAACAACATATATAAGAAAGTACCCGCAGTTAAAGGGTTAAGTACGAGCTGGTATCGTATGCTGTACAAGGATTAGACACTTTAGGATTGCATTTCCGAGGTTGTTCCTATTAATTGAAATTCTAATCACAGTTAACCTGGAGTTTAGGGTGCGTGCTCACTTCGTTTCTCTTTAGCTCGCCAATTGTTTGTCGCCAAGAGAGAGAGAGTGCCAAAACATTTGTTTTGGATGCGAGTTGAAAATTTTTCGGCGTCGTTTGCGCATGCGCCGACAATGATTTGTTTACCGGTCTACGGCGGATGTCCTTAATTTCCCCTAATTTCCATTGGTCCACTGTCTGCTCTCTTCGATTTGATTGGTCGGCATACGAATTTGAATGATTCTTCGTTTGGAATTTGATGATTTACCAAACGATTTTTTTTCAATAACCGTTCCCTTCTCTTCTAACGATTTTTGTTCATCGAATTTGCTGATTCTCTTTCTCTGTGTTGCTGATTATGGCTTCCAAATATCGAACAAAGAATGTTTTTTTCTGTAAATAATGTTTCCCTTGCTACGTTTCATCGTCTTCAGACGTCGTGTTTTTCAAGCGTTCGTGCTCTCCCTGTGTGTTTCGATTCTCAATGAAAAAGCGAAGCTACGAGGGGCCCACTTTGCTGAAAGCGAAGCCGATGATGTTTTTTTAAGTTAAAAAAATTTGCCCTGTACACACTCGCAATGCCTGCTCAGTCTCTCGTTTTGAGATGCCGTAGGCATCGAATGCGCAGGAGACCTATAAAAACTCACTGCGCATCCTAAACAGTGTTTGGCGATGGCAAATAAAATTGCGCCAAAGAAAATTGGCGAGAAAATAGTACGCACCATAAACTCCAGGTTTACCCTAATCACTTTGTAGACAGTATTACTCCATTTTCTTACGACATCACGTCATATGAATCGATTGATGTTAAAAGGGGACTTACGCATTCTCGGCGGAAATGACATTTTTATTTCCGTCTTCAAATTGATGAAGGTGAATGCATCTTTGGTGTGAAAACGAGGCTTCAACCATTCAACAGCCACATTTTGGTACAGCATCAAAATTTCCATGTGACGCAAGAAGAAGGCTTCTTCGCAGGCGAGTCCTTTTAACATCAATATAGCAGTTCTCTGCTAGATGTCGGAAGTCCCCTTTTAACATCAACAGATTCATATATTGACAGGTTTATTGGTAATAAGTGAATACAGAAACAGGTAACCCAACATGCTGTGTAGAAGGACCATAGATATTATGTTCCTGTGACTTGAAAAGAAAGTGGCCAACTTTTCCAATGAAAAGAAGTACACGCATAAATTGAAGATAAAAAAAATATTGTAAAGTAAAGAAAGAGTTTATAAATTGAAATAATAATACAGAATACATTTGTAACATTTATTGTACACTTTTCGAGGAGAATAGAAAATACAAAAGGAGGACCTTCCTCCGTAAAGTAGGACGATTAGTCACTTTATTGAAAGGAAGGGGAAGCACTAAATTGTTTCTCCTTTAAAATCTCCCCGTGATAATGAAAGTTTTTTTATAACATTTCTGCGGTTAAAAAGTAGTTCGTTAGAAATTTTCTTTCGCTTCCATTTTCAATATTAACACAGTAAATAAGTAACCCTCTATCTCTGTATGTCATTATTTAACTGGGTAAAAATAGTGTATATTTCCTGCTATTATCTGCGACTAGTTTGTAGATTTCAATTACATTAAACCATTAAGGC
>BGPR01000048.1:629419-686009 GCA_013235015.1 Araneus ventricosus | reverse complement strand
CATATAAATAACAGTTTACTTCGTGCCTAAGAACCTATTTGCAAACGTTGCTTCTAAATAAAGATGTTAATAAATCTGCAATTGTTGTGCGACTCGGTATACTTTTGTAAATGTCCAAGTAAACACGTTCCAGTTATTTTTTTCTTCTTATAAGGAGATCTGAAAATGTTTCTAAATTGTATTACAAGATGTGAAAAGTTGAAAACTATTCAAGAAATGACACGCATTTAAAGTGTCTGGGCAGTGAAATGTAACAATTCGTTTCTCACAGTCTCATACTAAGAGTCGAATATTTATTGTTTCTTCTCTCAAAGTTTAGTTTGACAAACCTTACCGTTACCATTAAGCTTCCAGATCACGTCAACAAGCAACCTCTTTAAAACTTTTATTAGTTTCATTTGCCCTTTTATTGTACATTAGCCAAACCGAAAAAAATTCAAATGATGTTGAAAATAATCCATTTAAAAATAAAAAAGGCGAAAAAGGAAGAGAGATAAATCCTACCACACTGTGGCCTAAAATTTAATCTAAAACGCCGATTAGAATTCTATGCCATTTTGAACTTTGAGATGCTACTCATTCAAGTACGTAATAAAATGCCTTCATTCAAGATTAATGATATCAGTATTTCCGGAGAAAATTTCTAGAAAATTTAAGCTAATAGAATGAGCTTCTAGTACCGCTTTTAAAGGAGACAGAAAGATAAAATACTCCTTTTTTTTTCTCCTCTTTTTTTAACGCGCAGGAGTGGTATGGGCTTCTAGAAGAATTCACAGTAACTAGATGCAAATTCGGACCACTGGTACACGAAGCACGAAGCGGTACGTGTCTTGAGTCTGTAGAAATATGGTGGTTCATGTAGATTTTGGGAATGCGGGACACGGTGTTCGGAGTCTACACGTTTTCGCTTCCACTGACGTATAAAAGTTCGTAAACAACCGTTTGTGACTGTGATGGTGCTGCTAGCCCTGAATTGAAATTGAGTCGTGAGGGAAAAAAAGGTCAATTAAAAGTGATCCTTTAAACTAAATGTTTATTGATCCGGAAAGATTAAATTTTATTGTTTTCCCTAGCTGGTTTGGATATTTTCGTTCTTGAAAAAACAGGATTAGAAATGGTGTTTTATCTTATTTTGATGAAAGAAATTAAATGGGATTTAGATAATTGCTTTAAAAGAAAGTGAAAAATATTTTACATAAGGCTAAAGAATAAATTTTGTTAGTGGGTACTTGGGTTAAATTTAAATCTAAACAATTTGTGGGCATTTGTTTTGAATTAAAGGTATTAATAAAGTAAATAAAATGAAATTATATTCAAAGAATTCTTTTATTTTCGTGTTTTTTGCTTGTTTTTATGAATTCTAAAACTCTAGAATCTGGAATTCAAGTTATGAACGTGATTATAACAAACAACGAATATAAAAATCTACTTAATATACAATTTATTTTTGATAAACAATTTTCAAAAATTATTACGGATATCATTCATGCTCTTGTAACACACATCGTGTGTGACGCGGCAATTTAATTTTGGAATTATTCGCTTTTATTGCTCGAGAAAAAGATTAGGCGTCATTTAGTAGAATTTTATCAACAAGCGATTCTTTTTGTTAAATTTTTCAACAATTGTAGGACAAAAAGTATTTAAAAAAATATCTACATGTACAATGTCTGAGCCAACTCTACAATGTTTGGTTTTTGTAAGATTTATTTTCGCTTACTTTTAACTGACTTTTTTTTCGGTCATATTTTTGTCGAAGTATATTTGCAGTTGAGGTAGGAAAAAACAAAATTTCCACAACAAAGTATTGGAAAATGCATTAATGGTTATAATGGAAGGCGAAATTATAAAGTTTCAAAAAACTTTCAGTACAAGGAATGGGTAAAAATCACACTGCTCTTTATGAAAGTTAATTTAGAACCTAATATCTTAGCTTTAAAATTCTATGTTGTAAATCAAACAAAGATGAAATAACCGTCTGGCTTTCCAGCAAACAAGAAAAATCTGCATTAGTACTTTGCGTGCAGTTTTAATTCCTTCTTTTTGCATATGTTGTCTGGCTGTTTGTGTTTGATTTTTTACTCATTAATACATCATTTTTAACTGGGAAAACACGGTCGTGTTCTCTTTATTACTATGCAGAATTCTTGGAGTACACGTCTCTTATTTACCTACTTAAGCTAAATTGTGTACTGGGACTTGGATTTAAATTTAAGACTTTCAAATATGTATATTTCATATCTGGCATGCAAGAATATTTCCATATTAATGAGAGTAAAATTTTATTTTAAAGGCGTATAAGTACTTTCTTCTTATTGTTGACATGGATTGTATGGTGAATGTGATGATTGCTCCATTGTCGATGCACGATAGGTCGATTCCTGGAAAAAGTCGATTGGCTCCTGAACTTTTGGCAGAATTAAATTCATTGTTATAAACAGCATCATAAGAGCAAAGCACTGTTCCTGTAGGCAAGCCTATCATCGGAAGGATGGTAACAACAATTGCAGATAGGGACGTTAGCCAATGAATGTTTGTCATGTCCGCATGCCTTTAATGAATGTAGTAGAGCGATCGACTTACTAAACTTGAGGCGGGAAACTCTGGAATCGCATCTAAACAAATTCATTCAATTTTGCTGGTTTAGTGATAATAGATTGATTTGAAGTTAGTTCATAATATTAAAGTGTAAATAACAATTCGTCTCTGTGCAAAAGTATTTGGACATTTTCAGAAAAATTTCATCTGGCAAAAGTCCGGCGATGTAGAGTAAAGGTAATAACGCAAACAGCTATTGAAAGTATAACTACTGTATTTATATTTTCTCGTCAAACGAAGTATAAATTATTACAATCGTCAAACACGTCTACCTAGAGATTTTGAGGTATCTCCAAATTTTGAACCTTTCCGAGTCCGAATTAACCGTTTTGAAAACATGTCCTTAAATCTTTGTTTGTGAACATGATAATTCAAAATGGGACGAGCCAAGAAAGTAAAATTTATTATGTGACATTCACACGAAATTGTAGATCTGTGTGAAACTTTAAACTGAATCCATCCAAGAATGACTCTCTGTCTCTTTTGCCTACGTACATGCGAGCACGACTACTCAAAAATTAAACAGGCCTGGTGGATGAAATTTAGCTTATATTTTTATCTCCATAATTATATATCTGTATAGAAGTTTGGAGAAAATCCGCCGAAGAGTTCACTGTCTATTGATATGTCTATTCGTGTATATGTGAATGCGATAACTAAAACCAAAATGAGGAACATGAATGAAATTTGGTATGTAACCTTGACATTGAAATTGGGGATGTATATCAAATTTTGATTCCAATGAGAGCACAGAGAAATTTCAAAAATGCAAAATTGATTATGTTTACCATATTACGCATAATTGACCGTGAGAATATGAGAAAGTTGAAAGTAGACCAATTCCGACGGGCTTTCTAAACTTGATATCTGCGAAATAAACTTGAAACTGGACGATAAACGGGATATTAACAAAGTTTATTTGGCTTGTTTTGCCATATAATAGCAATTTAATCTCTACTAATAATAAAGTAGAATGTGTCTCTGTGTGCGCGTGTCTCTCTCTCTCTCTCTGTGTGTGTGTGTGTCTCTCTCTCTCTCTGTGTCTGTGTGTGTGTCTCTCTCTCTCCGTCTGTGTGTGTGTGTTTGTGTGTGTTGGCGCTCCAGAGGCTCGACCGCTGGACTTAGAGCTACGACATTTTGCTAGAACATTCTTTGGAGGGTGGGAATGAGCACATCGGAGCCGTTTTTTGAAATTTTACTTAGAATTTTAATTAATTAAAAAAATAAACGAAATTTTAGCGTTTTTCCTTCATAACTTTCGAAAATATTACAGCACAAAAATCATTTTTGCACCATCTGAAAGCGCAAAGAATTATCTTTTCAATGACATAAATTAATCTGCCGTAAAATCTTTTCTTTAATTTAAATAACGTTTTAAAAATATTTTTAGCATAATTTACAATAATACTTTTCATTGTTACAACACAATTGAAACCGTTTTTATTGTTTAAATAAATATTTATTTGCATGTTTTTCTTTCATTGTTGAAAACTAATTAAATATCTCAATGCTTAATTATATGTTTTAATAGGCATAATTTCATGCAGCTAATATGGTGCTGGACGTAAAATGTGTCATCAAATTTTAAAGTTAAAATCAAATGCATATTTAGCAAGAGTAATGAGAGAGAAAAGTTGATGCCGACAACTTCAAATTGTATGCTACATGACACAGACAGTTACTCGACTCCATTAGCGAAGCTCACGCAGACAGCGAACAGAATAGGTGCAAGGCTATTGAAAGAACATTGGTTAAATATCATCAAAATTTGAAATTTAAAATTACATTGTTAATGGAACCATGGATATCAATTTATACACAAGAGATTCGGTTGAAATTATATTCCCGGCGAACAAGCAGGTCGCCGAAGGCGACTAAGTTAAGAAATAAAACAGCAAAACAACAAATACTACCTCGATAACCGAGATATAAGCCGCAAGGGCGAGGTGTTATACCTCGCACTTGTCAGCTTTACCAATAAACCAATAATCTCCATTAATTGGTAGTCAGACATGGGATTAGATTTTGCTGTTTGTCTATGAAGTATTATCTCAAGAAACATGGTCGTATATTAATAGGATCCCAACAACCTTTGTGATTGATCAGCCAATAAGAAACGGATATTTTGAACAGAAAACTCTTGGATAAATTCTGTACAGTACTTTTAGTGAAGTTTCTTACATTATCGTTGGAAGACAAATTTCGTATTCCCATTTATGGAGTAATATTTGAAATGTTTTTAATAGACCAACAACACTACCATCATCATATTCTACCGTATTGAAAAGAGAAGCATTCAGTAGTCATCGAAGTATTTCTCAAGAGAATGCTATTCAATTCGAGTGATCATTCCATTCTTATAAAGATAACTTAATCTACCAAATAAATTTGCTCTTATTTTTCACGATTGTTTATGTGTCTATATTTTCTAAAATGCATCGCATTCAATCCAGGCCCGGAGACATCTATCTATGTAGCAACAATAGCAACCAGGCGTTCTGCGGAGAAGCTGTAGGAGTAAATCAATCCATTCCTTAGAAGAAAGCTGTCCTGGATAGTTGCAAAATGTGGCATCCCTTCCACCCCTGCGAAATGTTACTGTGTGCTGCATCGCTTCTGATAAATGGCGTCCATTTCCGCAAATGGGAGAGGGCAACATGATGGATGGGAATGTAGGTGGAATCCTATAAAACTCAATTCAGAAGTTAAAGATTTGCGGAGAAATTCACAATAGTTCTGTGGGTGGCCAAAGCGGAATCAAAAGTGCGCGGCGGAGATACTGCTGCGAATATTCTGTCGTTAATCTTTTGATGGGGAAGTAAACAGCTAAAGCTCCGCTGTTAATCCATTGTTGAGATGAGTTATCGTCGGTCCCACGATTTTCGGGTGTTTTCAGTTAAGTGGGCGATTATTAATTTCGTTGAAGCCTGCGTATCTGGATCTTTGAATCGTTCTTAAAAGATAAACAATTACCCAGTCATTTTTCTCTTTATTTTTTATGGTTTTTTTATTATTGATATCAGACGAATATTCATATTTATTTAGCAATCAGACAATAACCAGAGAGAACATTCTACCGAGATGCACAGCACCATCAAAATTGTTTTAATCAACGACCATATCCGTTCAGATTTGAATTCTCAACGCAAAATTCATAATTGGAACTATACAGTGGCTCCCAGAATTGAATATACACCATTCATGTTCTTCTTTCAAAGACTAAAATAACAACTTAAAATATTCATTTAATGTTAATACTTACTGGAATGTTAAAATGCTCATTATAGAACATAAATGCTCATTAAGCAAGGAAAAAAATGAGGAAATGGTAATAACTTAATTGGCTAAATTTTTATGTTAAAGTTCCTAATTTGAAAGGCTCAGGTTTTTTTTTAATTTGCGACCATGACCCCGAGATATTATTTCATAGACCAATAGAAAAATTCGATATATGTAATTTAACCGCTTAAGGACCGAATTATTTTAAAACGAGTTAACTCGGGTAATTTTTTTAAGCGGTTCAACTCAAAGAACTGCGTTAGAAAGTAGATAGTTTTTCAAAGTATTTTTATAGAGTACAGGTATTACTTGAATTGCCATCTATTGAATCGTATATAAAACGATAAAAAAACTATTTTTTTCCATTAGTGTCAGAATAAAAAGGAAGAATAAATCACTTAGTCAATCAAAAATTCAGCATTATGGATACGGCGAGACTAGATTTTCTTCCATAGACCTACAACATAACTTGGAATTTAAATTCAATGGTTTTAATTAAAGTATGCAATTTCTACCCAACAATGGAAAGAAACATTAATTTATTCTGGTTATTTTAATGAAAAATATATTTTTATGTGTTGTACGAGCGTTATTTAGTAAAAATGTTTGAAACCAAACCTTGTATTTCTTTCTCCTTCGACAATGTACTGCATCAGAAAGTGCATACAAATGGCGTAGGATACTAAATGAAGTTTTATAACTATATAGTCCTATTATTGTCGTTTAAGATTGAATTTGCTTTTCTTACAAAGTGTATTGAATATCTGGTTTTAGTTTCCTACAATCGTTTGCATTCGTTTCTTAATCTGTATGAATGCACTTACAAAGTCTTTAACAAATAAAGTTTATTTCAATTCATTAATAAACATTATCTTTTAAAGGACACAAATCCTTTTAACCATTAAATTCCCAGTGTTGCCTTTAAGCAACATACCAAATTTTGTCTTCTAAAATCTTGAGAATACGACTGAAGCTCTAATCCCTGTTTTTGCCAATAGGATACATATTGAAAATTTTATTAAATTAATTGATAACATATAGATGGCAGCCAGAGAGCTGATAAAAAATTTTAATTAATTAATGTTTTTCCACATAAGGCTGCATCTTTTTAGCTTTGTTTGTACGCTTGAAAATACCACATTTTACCCTACAATGTTGAAGGAAATTCCTTATCTGTATTATTATTTATTAAAATTCATCTGTGAATAGAATTCATTAGAGAATTTTATTAAGGAAATTTTTTTCAGAAATAAAGCTCAGTGTTGTCAGTTCGTAACAAACTGTTTTTTAACCATAAACCTTACTTAAAACAAAATAGGATTTTCAAAATTAATTTTCCTATGTTTTATTCAAGAAATGAAAGTCAAAATCATTTTAACACCAATTTTTAAAAAAATCGGACTTTTAAGGGTGAAATCACACACACATTATACAGTCTTGCAAATTAAGTTTCCTATAATTCTCATGAAAACCTTCTTGTACATAGAGGATCCAGATGTTCATTTTTCTTTTCATTCATTTCTGAACGTTAATGTTTCTGGAAAAGAATGAGTAATTTCTTTGTCATTTAACTGTAGATACTCGAGTCTCAATGTGCACCAAACTTTTCAATTGAATATTATCACCTATACCTAAAGTATCAAACAAAATAATAAGAACTTTTTCAAATTTTGATGTTACTTCAGATATAAAATAATCGCTGGGATAAAAGAAACAAGTATTTAATTAAGTTTAAATCCAGAACATAATTAATTTTCATCAAAGAAAACGCAATGAAACTATTAAAAAAAGGGACAAACTGGTGAGCCAGATCCCTTAATTCTTCAGCTTAAACAGCATTAACAGAGAGTCTGAATCATTTGCTGCACAGCAGTGTCAAGCCCAATTTTGAATTCTGCCACCATACTTGAATATCTGAGCAAAAAAGCGGCGACTGTGTATAGAAATGCAAATTACCGAAGAAAACTCCCTTTTGCATTTTAAAACGCTTTAAGCTCTCCCTGGACTCCCTAAACAATTAATTAGATATAAATTGCTTTTAAAATTCTTTTTCCTATTGTGCTCCTAATAATTCTACTTCTCTGTAAAATGTAAATTGGCTTCATACCATTTCATTTTAAACAAAGAGACAGAAAGGGAAAAAAGGGAAAAAAACATAAAGGGCAGACAGGAGGATGGTAAAAAGATTAAAAACTCGCCAGCCACTTTTCGTTCTGAGGATTGTATTTTTTCTACACGTGCATTACCCCTGATGCGACCCTACAAATCCCAAACCCTATTTAG
Organism: Araneus ventricosus; assembly: GCA_013235015.1. Classification (NCBI taxonomy): domain Eukaryota; kingdom Metazoa; phylum Arthropoda; class Arachnida; order Araneae; family Araneidae; genus Araneus; species Araneus ventricosus. Next base: position 677,849 of record BGPR01000048.1, on the reverse strand, counting down.
GTAAAAAGGAGGAAGAGTGGGGATAGAGAGGGGGAGTGAGGAAGCCAGAAAAAAAGTCAATACAAATGATGAGTGAAGCAATTTTACATGCACTTAGTAATGAACCGCCAGGCTTTTTCGCCATAACCACCATTTTATGCAGCTTTGTAAGTTCTCTTCGTATGGGAGTTGCCATTACGACCAGACAAAATTTATTTAATTGGGCTGAAATATTTCTTATGCTAGCATATTTAAGTTGCCTTGTTCTTCTTTTCGTGCATCAAGAATGGGTTTTAGGGATCTGAGGGAGGCCGCTTCATGTGTAATTGGTCTCTTCGGCTCCATTTCCGACTCCGTAAGCCCCCTTTTTTTACTTCCTTGGTTTGGTAACTGTAACTGTAATTGAAGGAGGAAGAATCTAGTTACCTCTTTACAAAATGTTCGGGTATTAGTTTCTTTAATAATGTTACATGCCAGAAGTGAAAGAAGAACAATACCAATAAGTTAAATAAATATGTCTATGATAATTGCTGCGTACCCCAAAATAGGATTCTGTTTCTTTCATAGTTTTTTATGATGATGGAGAAGATGTCATAACCAATGTTAATTAGGGCTGGTTTAACTATGTTCAGTATAATATGGTGTAGGCAAAGAAATTTTTTATAAGAAATTCTAGAATTCATCTAGAAATGTTAATATTAGTGGAAGAAAATCTTTTTAAATGTGTTGCTTTGTTGGGATTTTATTGCGCAAGAGCCGGAATGGTGACTAAACTGCACCGAGCGTTTATTTGCGTTTGACTAACGCAAAGTAAATAAAATTTCTTAGTATTTTAAAAATTATTAGATTGATAGTATTAAAAGTAGTCCTTCATATAACTAAAAGTAAGAGATAAAATTTGAGTTTTTAAATTTCAATATATTTAAATCAGAGAAACCTGCGAATTTAAAAATGGAGAAATATGAAATTTTAGGTTATTACCAAGTAACATTTACAATGTAGTTGTTGTCTGGGTAAACTGAACTGAGTAATGAAATACGGGCATTTAATCAAAATATAGAAGGTTGTAATACTATAGTTGCAATGTGGACACTTATATTGCTCGATTTGTTAACATTTTGTGACTGATTCACAGACTTTAAGGTGTCACATTTTACATTATTAACATTCTATTACACAAATATGATGTATTTAACATGGCAGAAAAGTGGTGGATTTTTCTGCAATTTCCATTATTATCTCAATTTAGTTTATTTATATTAACTTCCCGTTTTGAAGCAATACGGGGTCCATTTTGAGACGAACCTCGTAATTTTAAACCGCAGTCAGATGATGAGGACGACACCCGAGCTCGCAAGCCCTCTCCAAACTTCCGCACCACACCAGCGCCTTCCCTCCGTCCTGCTCCCAGGTCTTACACCCGTTTGGGTTCACCGGGACGAAGTGTGTGTTGCGTATCACACCAGCGGAGGACCTTTGACCTCCGACGTATGATTCAACATGCAACAGGGCAAATACACGACGGATAATCTAAGAAATCGGGTTTCGAACCTGGAACCCTCTGGCCCTGAATGCGAGACCTCACCACTAGGCAACCGTGGTGAATCTCTGGAAACTTACTGTAAGCTATTTAGCGTTCCAACATGGAAATATGGCCGAATTCACATATAAGAAGACGGGTCGATTTTATAAGCCAATTTCATATGAACACAGAAAATGTATTCTGAATATTCATCCTGATAGACTGTGATCAAATTCACATGGGAAAAAATCAGTTCTGCACTCAAATTTCCCATATTATGTCAGGAAAATTATGCTGAATTTTTATATGTTTGTGCATTTTATATCACAGAGTTCCAGCATACAAATTTGGTAAATTCGTATAAAAGAAGAGTGGTCATATTTACAAGCAAATTTCGATATTTTCTTTAAAGCTATTTCTAAATGCAATCCTTCTTTAAAACCTTTGTTTACCTAGCATACAAATAAAATTCTATTATCATATATATCAATTCAATCATTCTGAATGCTGGAGGTATACAATCTACATTTTAAGTAATCTAACAGATAAGTTTGTTGAAATTAACCTGCAAAAATAAGGGAATTTATCTAAAGTGTACTTTTCTCTTAACCCCTTAACTGATTTTACCCGTACGGCGATTGCATTGATTTATCGCATTTTTAGACTTAAAAACTAAGTCATTCACAGACGTTATAATTCGATACAAAAATTGCGTGGAATGAATAAACATTTCAACTGACCTTTAGGCTCTCGATTGAATTAAAATGATATCTTATTCCCAAAATAGAGAGTGGCATCTAATTAGATAGTTGAGGAAACAAACCAGTTAAGGGGTTAAAAAATTTATCTTCGACGTTCAAGAATGCAAGATTTATCTCTTTAGCTTATTGAGATGTATAATAAATATTTTCTGCTTCTTATAAGAGATCCCAGAGATTATGGTATCGAAAAGGTTTCAGCAGTCTTTTTTCTTTAATTTAACAATGCATTGACAAGAAAAATTTCTAACTAATCAAATATATAGTGTATATACATATAAAGTATATATACAAATACATGCATCTTAAAAATATGTTTAAATTTACATAAAACGCAAATGCTAAAATAAACAGCAGAAAACACCAATGTTTAATATGAAGAAATCATTGGCGACTTGATCTGAATAATTTGCAATATGCGCTTCATGTGTAAGTGAAATCATATAAAAACAGCCTAAATTCATATGATATAAATAATATTCACCTAAATTATTCTGTAATATTCACTTCAAGTTCTCAATTTTTCTAAATAAATTATTCAGAACGAACTGATCTACTTAACACAAGGAAAAAACATTCTAATAAATTCATCCTAAAAATGCACATTTAAACTTGGCATCTATAGAAAATGGATTTTTCCACGCAATCTGGAATATGTGCTCCGTATTATAATGCAATTTTAAATTTTTCATAATGCATAGAAAAATCACTTTAAATATAAAGATTAAGGTTTGTCAAAATTTCTCGAAATCAAAATGAAATTTCTAATTTTTTAACAAATGAATTCACTATTGAATTACAAGTTCTAACTAACGATTTGATTAGTTTGATTACTTACACGTTTCTTTGAGGAAAATTCCTGAGAACCCTTTGATTTATCTTTATCCTGTTTCATATATCTTATTCTAGATCAATGTATTTTGAATAAGTTATTACTTTAACTATTGAAACTACTACAAATTAAAGAAATTTAAATCCGGACCTTTTCTTTAAGGTGCATGGATAAATTATTTGCCGATTGAAAGATTGATAATAATCATTTAATGACTTAAACCTCTAAATATAAGTTTTTCTATCATGATTCGTATGTTCTTTTTTTTAATGCAGAATGCAACCTTGGATAAAGAATGATAAATTATAAATTTCCCGACTTCTGTTTCGAAATGCTACCTATAAAACATAGCTTGATAAAATCACTATAAATTTGATATTCGCTTTATTTTATTGCTAATTACAACAAAAGGAAAAATAATAATTTGTGAATTAGAATAAATTCCAAAATCATAACGATTGCCTTAAATAATCTTAAAATAAATGCTATAATCTCAAAAGGTAAACCTCAATCGTAATGTTAACTGGAATAAAAAATACAGCAATGTTAACTAGCTCATGATAGACAAAACACATGTGGCATCTTATTTTTCAAAATTTATGTATTCATTCATATCTGAAATACTCCAGATGTTAAACATTGCAAAAGAATATGAAACAACGTAACAAAAATCTTTTGAATTAAAACAGCAAAAATTATTACCCTTAAACGATATATATATTTATATATTAAACGAGATAAAAAAAATAAATTTTTAAAGAAATAGTTGGAAATCGATAATATTTATATTCACATGTCAAAATCAATAAAAAATCTCAATTCTGATAGACATAAAAATAAACAGTAATAGAAAATTACTCGTGTGCGATTATAAGAAATATACTCCTATTATATTCCTCTCATAAATAAAAACAGTTTAAAATAGACAAGACAAATAGCAAATTTTGACATATGTTTATTTAAAATTTGAGTAATGTTCGCAAACTAATAATTAAACCACAACAAAAAAAGTACGAATTTCCTAAAAATAATGAATCTTCGAACTATGTGACGTGGAAAACTTTCACAAAATCAATAAATTCTGTCAACCTCTTAGAAAACAATTCATCATACTTCTTCTTATCCAGAATTTTTGCTCCAGAAGCTGGAGAAATGCCGTTAGACTTTGAAAAAAAGTTCTTTGACTTTTTAAAAACGCTCCAGTATATAAAAAAAGACTGCTTCGCAGTGAAAAGAATATGAAGCAAGATGAGGTATATTCTCTTTGAAGATTCTCTTTTAGAACAAATAAAAGCATTTCAAAACCTTGGATGAAAGGCAAGGTTTTGTTGCACGCAAGCAATTTCATGGAACACCTAATTTCATTAGAGTACCTCAAAGTAGTAAGATAACTAACAGTTTGAGTCTTAAAAAGTCAGAAAAAAATACACCAAGTTCTCTTGTTAAAAAAGGATAGCATTGTTTTGCCGAAGGAAGTAGTTCCTTTTTCTTCGTTGCTAGACTAACGATGTGTTTAGAGACTTGCAAAAAAATTCTGAGGTTCTTAAAAAAATAGTGCAGCGATGGGTAGAAAAATTTCCTCTTCGGCGACAGCAGTAAATTTTCACTATTTTTTTTAATATAAAAAATAAAAACATTCGGCTCATGACATTGGATTAAAATAAACTTACGTTCTGCAGTTTCAGATTAGAGTAGCAGAAATAATCGATATGTTAAATTTATTATTTTGAACTTAACTTCTGCGAATTTGTAGGATATAATGTGAATGCAATATTTTGGTACTGATACATTCTTGATATAAAAATTCAATAAGAAAATTGAACCCATTATATGCCAAAATTCTATTATTTCACTTTTTCAAAAACAGCAACATTAAAATAACATGAATGAAATATGAAAGAAAATGCCGTTTCTAAATTTTTAATTAAACCGATTCATTAACTTTTAATTACAATTAATTGTCTTTTTAATTAGAGAAATGATTTTTATTGGATTTGTACCTTTTATAGCAGTCAGTTCAACATTCAGATGTAACAATCGAGGAACTGTTTAGGTAAAAGTAAAAAGAAATAAAGTGTCCCGAAAAAAGTACAATGGCATATAATGGGTTAAATTGTATAACAATAAAAGTAAATTAGTAAATTACTGTGCAATAAATATCACAAAGGAATGAAAGATAAATAAGTGTTTTGCATTATCAAGTAAATACAATGAACCTTAAATGCGCGCTATAATTCCATGAATACAATTTACTCCGAATAAATATTTTATTTGTTTATATATAATAATGTGTGAACATGCATTAATTAACTAATCTACAAATATCTTGAACAATATAGGAAGCAATGCAGTTTACTTTAAATATCTTCTGTAATACTATAAATACAGTGCACTGTAAAGAAGTTTTATATTTAAATCCGAGTGTTATTTCTATAATTATATGTAATCATGCGTTAAATAAGTTACTTTCATTATAGCAGGTATCAATAGAAATATAATTATGGTATATTAAACATTGTACTCTTATTTACATACTAGCTGTTACCCGCGACTTCGTGCGCGAAGACTTTGAATTATATTTTTTTAATTCACGAATGTAAATGTTTTGTTGCATTTTGAAAGGGGAAACTAAAAGTTCTGACAGTTGATAATACCTATTTGGACGTCTGACAGGAGTGTACTGTACATGTATGCTGATATAGTTATGTACATTGTTTATCTATACTAATATATTTTTATATATCATGTTATTTGCACAAATGTGGAGGTTGTGTGGGCATTACACACGTGAACACGCCACATATAGTTACCCATGCGAAAAATATGGTTTTTCCAAATGTACGCCTGCCACTTTCAGTGTCTCGCCCTGAGCCTCGCAAATGATATTTTTACAGGGATTTGTTACCTTTTGAACTGAGATGATAAATCCTTCGGTGTTATCGGAAGGCGTGGAATTAAAACACTCTCTCTTCTCCCTATATCAGTCATAACAGTAGCTTTCACGACGTTTGTACCTAGGTGTGTAATTTGTAACCGTGTGACATTGCGCAGTCTTGGTATATCGAGGTTACGTATTAGTAGTACTGGCACACCGACTTTCAATCTCGGCTTGTCGGAAGGTGCCCCTGACAATTCTAAGATGTTGAAGAGCTCTACAGAATATGATGTTCCTTGTTAATACCCATTACCGTACCTACAGAAGGATATTCTGTAATATCTCACTGTGAAAATTAAACAAAACATCGAGAGAATAATTCACTAACGTCATTGTATCACTGTGTAACCGTATTAAAAGCTTTAAATGCTACCACAACAGGAAACCGGAAGTGTAAAGTCTTCTTTGTTGTTTATGGTCAAGGAAAGAAATATTTTCTTATATTAACTTTAACACTGGCAAAAGCCCGCGAGTAAAACAGTAATTTGGCTTGAATTTATTTCTATAAGAATAAAAAGTTTTGTTAGAAATTACGCTAAAATATTTTTTTAAACCTTAATAGCAATCAGAGAAAACATTTCATCGCAATGGAATTAATAGCATTAAAAACATCATTTTCTGGTCTTTAAAATTGCATAAAAAGAATTGTTGTCTAATAAAGATTTCAGAAGTTATTAGCAAAAAACGTCTAAGCAATAGGCTTAAAAGCGGCTAATGTTCGTTATTGAATTAAATATCTTAAGAGCTAATTAACTCTGAAAGTTGAAAATAGCACCTTGTGTCTAAATTTCATGTCGCTACCGTTCACCGTTTAGGAGGAGTTCTTGTGGCCGACCGATCGACCGACAAACAGACAGATACATGTAATTTCTGCCTTGTTTTATAGATATTTATAAACATAAGCAAAATTTTCAGAAATAAAGATAAATTAGTTCAAAGTCTAACCGATTCCTAGCAGCGAAGTAGGTATAAATCTGCGTTATTTCAAAATCGTCTGCACGTAAAACTTTAAAAAAATGAATAAAACTTGAAGGAAAAATGTCACAGAAATAAAATTGGTATCACTGAAAAGGTAACATTTTGGCCTTTAAGATGGTATAAAGGAAGTTACAGCGGAAAAAAGGATTACGTGATAGGTGATTTTAAAAATAATTTATTCCACATGTTTTCGCGATCCTGAAGGATCACGTGACAGTTGAAAAATAAAATAATCTTCATCGAGAATCGCTGAGTCAATGGGCTTTGTTAATTATTTAATTGTTGTCTGTAGTCAAAAAATAATTAATTTAACGTGATTTCACCTAGCCTATGTCCATTCTTGGGTTTCAGGCTACAACTCTGCCAATTGTCATCCAAATCGGAATGGTAGTTTTGCCGTGAAAACTAAACAGACAGACACACTTTCGCATTTATTATATTATTAAGGATTCAGGATGAATTATTGTTGCATCTAAAGAATATCATTCAGTGAAATTTAAGTCCGTTAAAGTAACCCTGTTACTTCGATGCACCGTTTCTCAAAATCTGTTATAGATTCATGTTTGAAATTTTTTATACAAGTAAAGTACATCTTTCTTATTATACTGAAATCATTTTTTAAAAATTCAAAAGCTGATTTTTTACAATTTTTTTTGTGTCGAAACAAAAAAATTTGAAATTGGCAATTCCGATGTACCTTTTCTCAAAATGTGTTATAGATACATGTTTGAAATTTTCTTATATAAGTTCACATTCTTCATTATACTGAAATGAGAATTTTGTTAATTTTTTAATTTTTTTATAAATTTACAAAATATTTAATTAGAGATAGTGAAATTTTACCCTATTATGACACAAAAAAAAAATATTTAATAAGTAAGTTTTTGAATTTTTTAAAAATCATTTCAGTTTAATTAGAAAGATGTACTTTTCTTGTATAAAAATGTCAAACATGAATCTATAACAGATTTTGAGAAAAAGTATACCGAAGTAACAGGGTTAGGGGTATCGGGCTTAGGGTTCCAACTCACCTTAAAAATTTAAAGGTTAATGTGCTTTTAAACAGCATAGAATTTGTTTAGAGCGATAATTTTGTAAAAGAAAAATCAATCCTTTCAAATTTATGAGCCTTATAAACGCTTTCATCCAGCTAACAGACTTACTTAAAAACCAAGAACCGTTTTGGATATCCTCAGAAATTTAACAGGCATTCTCGGATTCCCTTTCAACAAATGGCTGTAACTCAATTCTGTCTTTATTATTCTAATTGGTATCGCAGTTATTGTCTTGCGTGAAAACCTCAGACACTGTTACTTGATGGTTTCAAATATTTTTAACAGTTCCATAGATTTGAGATAATTTCCTTAGATATTGATATAGATAGACATTAAATATTATTTTACGTATTTCCTTATCACATTGATGCAGGAATGCGCATATAAAATATATTCCTGTGTTGTAAATACTTCTCTATCACAGATGCTCTTGGATACAGCAAACATCAAAATTTTCTAATAAATCTCTTAGCTAAACGAAACTAAAAGCTACTTCAAAATGTACTGTCATTCCGACACAGTTTTGCTGACTCATTACATTTGCTTTTATTCTCAAAAATTAATTTGCCAATAAATTTTAACGACATCAGTGAGCGCGCAGAGTAAAATACACATAGAAAAAAAAAATTAGAGCAGTTGACCTTGGTAGGTGACAAGCCTTTCTTTAAAACTAAAGTTAATTTTTAAAATATTACTTTTTAGTTTAAACAATACCAGAAAATGTTTATACAAACATCTAATGACTTCAACGAAGCTAAATTATAGATTACTAGCTTATATACCCGGCGTTGCTTGGGGTGGAAATATTTTCAAGTCTAATTACTTACAACACATTAAACTTAATTTATTTTCACTGTAACGTTTCCGTTGATTTTCTTTTTCCCTTTCCTGTGTCTCTGAACCCTTAGCAGCAGCTAAACTAATCTCTTCTTTTTATCTCCGCACTTTGAACCACTTCACATGAGTCTGCCAATTCTTGGAATACCATTTTCCCATCCCCATCATTGCTACCGAGACAACAGAAATGCTTCGTATCATGCTTTTTATGGCACCCCCATTCTCTTCTTTTCGGTGTTTGTGTGCCTGACCGGAAGCATCATTCCTTTTTTTTTTCCTCCATAGGCCCTCTCTATTCGGTAGGAACGGGACTCGGTTAACCTTCAATAACTTTACATATTGACAGTGGCATAGCGAAGGTAAGTGGCGTTTGGGTCATACTAAGATTTTTTCTACTCTCCCTCCCCCTTTCATCAAAAGAGGCTTAACTTGCGTAAACGGCGCCCTAGACATGGTATTTTTCGGCTCTTTATTGTATTTGAATTTAAAAAGTGACACAAACATATTAACGTTTTGTCAGCATGGTCAGTGGCTCAGGTGGGTAAGTGACACACAGGGAATATGTTTTTTTTACACCTTAATCTACTTTGGTAAAAAAAAGCAAAATTTTCTTAACTTTAACAGTGGTCAAAACACGTGAATAAAAGATTTGATGAAACAATACATTAGTTTGAATTTGATTTTATAACAATAAGAGCATTGATACAATTTGAGTTTAAAATTAATTTTGAAACGTTAATTACAGTTAAAGAAAAAACTGTACAGCAATTAAATTGGTATCATTAAAAATATAATATTTTGCTCTTTAAGGTGATCTAAAAATAATTTTTGTACTATAAGTATTTCAGAAGTTATTGGCTTGGCGAAAAACGTCTAAAAACAGCTTAATTTTCGTTATTTAATTAAATAAATAAGATATCAAATTTTAAAATTCTAATTCAGATTTTAAAATAAATTTTACTGTTCTAGCTCCGTCTTTTTCTAATCCATCACTATGCGAAATTTGGTCGTCCCTAAGCCAAACGGTGTGGGCGTGCATAAAGAACCAAAAAACAAACACACATAGACACACTTTCCTCTTTTATATAAATTTTTGTTGCGTTTGCAGAAAATGAGGGAATATGAATTTCGGAGAAGTTTTAAAATTTTTCATCCAAAGTATTCTTCCCAGAAATGTTATTCTCCTATATATGCATTCGTTAGAAAAATCTGAGCGATTTTACAGACTAATTTAGTATTATATCTCATTTAGCTAAAAACTTCTTCTTAACCTGTCTAGGTTTCTTTTTCCCCCTATATTTGATCTTCTTGAAATAATTATGTGTCGGAGAGCATTATCATAAATTAGAAAAACTTAAAATTTGCTGAACTGAAACTTATATAGGCTTACTTTTACGATCTAGTCCTCAAATCTATTCATATTCTGCAGATAAAAATGGAATTTAATCTTGGAATTTTAATGATGTCTTCTTCACTTAGTCACATTATCAAAGTCAAAGGTGATTTAATTTCAGTTATATGGATAATGTAAATAAAAGTATTATTGATAAGGGAATAATTAACTTCATGAAATGTTTAAAAATAGATTTAAGAGAAAGAACCTGTAGGCATGCAGAATATTCAAATATGTTCTAAAAATTTTATTAGATAAGGAAATGAAAGGATATGAATTCATAATCATGCATTTCAATGAGTAATTCATGATTATTGTGTAAAATTTTCTTTTGTTATGAAAAGAATATATGATGCATTCATAAATTAAAATTAAGCTTATATAGAAAAATGTTGTTTCATTTATTTATATTCACAATGTAAACATTAAAATCATCATTGAAATAACACACACCCATCGTTTAGACAAACAATTTCTTCATTTCATATCATGCACTAATGGGTTTTTAATAAAAATCTAAAGAATCTTGCTAATAGTAAAATGAAAATCGATATGAATTCACAGAATTAGATGAAATTTTAGGATAAACATTTAAATAAAGCAAATTTATGAATGAAGATGAATTAATAAGTGATGATTTGAAAAACAGCATTTATTACTAAATATTACACATATTATATAAACCTCGGATTTCCGAGAAAAATCTATGAAGTAATTATATAAAATCGTTTGGATAAATAATGGGAAATTCAGCAATGAGTGTCCGCGAAAAATGTTGATTCAAAAGAATTTATTTCGTGAAGCCTTCATTAGAAATTCACAATTCTATGAATAAAACCAAAGCTTCATTCCATGCCAGATGCAAATCCACTCGGCTATTTGCCCATCACGAGAATTTTATTCTGTCTCTCCATATACAATTTTTCTTGGATCAAAGAAAACCAATGAGATTGATGGATTTCTTCACATTTGTGGTCCAATTTCAACAACTTTAACTTGGCATTGAAAGAAGTGTTCAATAGAAATTTCCACGTAAAAAAGGGAGAATGAATAGAAAATAATCTAGAGCGAAATTCTCCCTTCAATAAAGCGTGCTGTTCATGGAAATTATCATGAAAAAGAAGAAGGTAAGCAAAATACAGCCTCATTATGCTGATGCCTGATTTGGGGCTACCAATTTTTCATCTTCGATAACCATCAAATACTTATATGATTTTAATATTAAATATTTTACAATGTCTCTAACATATCGCATAATATCTTATGGGTTTATTTCTTCTGATGATGAAGCGGTACAAATGTTTCAGCGACATCAAGATCAACAATGTTAAAAACATTTACAAGAAAAATACGAGAGCTTCTTCATCTTGTACAGTCACCAAACACATATTTTCACCTACATCAAGATCAACAATGGTATAAACAATTACAAGAAAAATTTGAGAACTTCGTCACCAAACACTTGTTTTCTTGTGGGGTTGCTATTTCCGGGAATAATTGTGTCTGATATTTAATACGATCGAATTTCCTTTCGTATTAGAAAGCATTTCACCTATTTAACTAATATAGAGGCGCATCACATGTTTAATCTACATCAAGATGAACTATGGTATACAATTTTACAAGAAAATTTTGAGAACTGCTTCATCACCAGACACTTGTTTTCTTATGGGATTGCTATTTCCGGACTAATTGTGTCTGATATTCAATACGATCGAATATTCGTAGCGTAATACTAAACCTTTCACAGGTTTTTCTGGTGAAGAAACACATCGATTATTTCACCTACATCAAGATCAACAATAGTATAAACATTTACAAGAAAAATTTGAGAACTTCATCACTTGTTTTATTGTGGGGTTGCTATTTCCGGGAATAATTGTGTCTGATATTTAATACGATCGAATTTCCGTAACATATAGAAAGCATTTCGCCTGTTTAACTAATTATGAGGCACATCAAATGTTTCATCTACATCAAGATCAACTATAGTATGCACATCTACAAGATAAAGACATTTAGAATCTGCATTCAAGTACATCAAAACTATATTTCAAATAGGATCCGATATAAACAAATAACGTTTTATAGCGTTTCTGACTATCGATAGATTATAAACCAATAGGGCACATAATTTTCTGATCATATGACTTGAAGTAATTTAAACAATATATATTAATCCATTTTGATAAAGGAAAAATGGTTTCTCATTTAAAAAATATAAATGTAAGAAGTTTGAAGCAATTATATTAATACATAAATTATTGAAATCATCATTCCGAGTACAACTCAACTCCCACCGAAATAGCAACCGTTTTGTATATTACGTCGCAATCCACTAGACAAGTTACACTAGCGAAAAAGAAATCTTGATCATTTCGTTCAAACTTTCTCGTACATTTTTTAGGGTACTGCGAAAGAACAAATTAAAAATATGGTTTTCCACACCTAAGTGGCCCTATTTTATCAACCCTACTTTAGCAATGAAGAATATCTCCAACGTTGATTTAAATGCAAAGAGGAAAAATATGAATAAGTAATAAAAAATCCAGAAAGAAAAATTTGCTTTCTGCAAAGCATATGGTTTGTGGGAAGAATATTGATCAAACACAAATATGCAAATCATGGCCTAATTAACCTGCTGATTCATTTGTTCGGGACAATTCTTCATCTTGCACAATCAACAAATACATGTTTTAATCTGTGTTTGTGACTTTGGAAGATAATTAAAAGCAATTCAAAGCCAACTGCCCTTTTGTGAATTTAAATTTCCCTATTAGAAACTCCACTTAAGATTTTAATTTATTCTTTCAAAACTGAAACAATTGCAATTTGGAACAAAACATATAATATATATTGTATAATAAAGTTACTAATTTTGGAGAAATGTAGCATTAGTATAAATTTTGTAATATCTTATGAAAGCAGCCATATCTCAAGAAGAAACATTAACTTGGTTCCTAATTGTATAGTATATAACTGAATTTAATTATATCTGATATTCAATGTCCTCAGTATAGTATATATTATTTCTTTAGATTGGTATTTCTGAAGCTCTCCAAATGTTTCTCCTATATCAAAATCAACAACATAAAAATGAATAACCAGTTACAAAAGAGAGAAATATAATACTAGGAATCGGGATTCAAGTTCAGCAAAATTATATTTAGAACATGATTTTCTTTTACTCGAATTCTTTTTATAATATGAATTCGAGGAATTCCAATAATAATTATATTAACTCTCTTTGATAAGAGAAGATAAATTATTTCTCATAAAATAAGTACATAAAAAGGAACGCGTTTGAAGCAATTATATTATTACAGAATTTATTGAAATGAACATTCCAAGTACAACCCAACTCTCATCGAAATATCAACCCTATTTGATATTACGCCGTAATCCACTAGACAAATTACACATCGAGAAAAAGAAACCTTGATCATTTCATTCAAACTTTCTCCTACGTTTTTTTCTCAGCACCGCGAAAGAACAAATGAAATTTATGGTCTTCCACACCTGAGTGACCCTATTTCATCAACCCTACCTCAGCAATGAAGAAAATCTCCAACGGAGATTTAAACGTAAAGACGGAAGTAAGAATGAATAAAAAAATCCGGAAAGAAAATCTCCCTTCCGAAAAGTGTGTCGCTCGTGGAAAGGGTCTTGAACAAAGAAACAGATAAGTAAAATATGACCTCATTAAGCTGATGGCTCATTTGGCCAGACCACTTCTTATCAAATCACAATCCGTCAGGGCCTTTAACTTCAGGATTCGTGTATCGATCCTTGGAGCAATTTTAAAGCGGTCTCTCTGTTTGGGACTAATCGAAATTAAGTTAGTTTGGGAGGGCTGCGATAATAATGAGAAGGGGTGGTTCCTTTTGTTGGCTTGGGTGAAAGAAAAGGAAAATAAGAATGTGTGGTCGAACAAGCCAATAAAATGGTTTTCATTAAGGAAATATTTTCTTTAACTGGTTAGACTTCTCAACTATTCTTAGTGTTATATGTGCGTTGAGGAAAATGATGCTATTAACTTTAACTACCTCGTTAACTAAAATAATCGTTTTGGTATGTAATGATTCTATTAAGTCGCGCATCAATATGTGGTTCGAGCTTTCGTGGTATTAATTTGTGCTTCGATTTTCGAAGTGGTTTTATGCGGTTGATTTCCAATGGAAGTAAAAAAATGATTGTTGTAGCATTTCGAAAGAAATAGAGTATTGTAGAAAACGATTTCGTAAAATGTAAGGAAGAAATTGATTTTGTTCTTATTTTATTAAACTTTATCTTACAGTCCACAAACAAGCCCTCCAGTGGCCTAGTGGAATAAGGACTGGAAAATATGGATCTGAGATATAAATGTATTTTTCCTTTACACAGCTAGTTAGTCAGTCAGTATTTTCTTCTGTCCTGTTTGGTTAACTTTTCGCCAAGCATGTCATGATACAAAAGTATATGTGAGTAAATTGGCCTGTTGAGAAGTTAAAAAATGTATAGATTTCTTCATCAAAAGTTCTGAAATTCTGATACTCTTTCAGCAAAACATCAGTAATAATTTCTGTGGAAGGAAAAATATATTGAAGGATAGAATATGCGCAACCCACAAAGAAATTTAATATATTATGAAATATTAGTACAAGTTCATCTTAACATACAAAGAACTATGGCAAACTAATTAACCTTCTACATGCCCACCCAATGTAATAACTTAGTAACTAATCTGCATGCTTGCCATTGGTCTAGTAAGTTAAGGCTTGCATGACGGAGGAACTTGAATCGGAGAAGGAATGTTATAGGTTCTATCCTATGGTTGCGATTTTAAAAGTTCCTTGAACAATGTACAATTCCTCTAATTAATACCATATTAATTAATTAATATACACTTCAGCAGCTAACTGCTAACTACACTCGTGCTTGCTGCTAGAAATTGCCCCGATTTTCCTAGAACAGATTAAGAAAAAAAAGGGTCAGTTTTCTCTGCAATTTCTCCAGAAAGGCAACCTATACCCATATCTCGAAGCTAAGTCAGACTTCTAACTCAGGTGATACCAGGGTGCTCCAGGGCTGCTTTCAACGACAGGAGATGTCACACTTCTTTCACATAAATCCTTGAGTCATGGATTTGGACAGTTATGTTAGACCAAATAGAACTAAAGTGGCCACACTAATGATGCACCTATATCTCAAATAACGTATCTCAAAGCTAGATCTGACTTCTACGCCAAGTGATACTAGAATGCTACCAGGTTGCTTTGATCACCAGAAGATGCCACATCTTTGTGACTCCTGGGTTCATGGACTTGGCTGGATATGCCAGGCCAAATGGGAATAGAACTACTACACAAATAATATATCTATAAATTAATTTTATCTTCATAAGAGTTGGTACAACTCTCGTACTTGCAGATATATATTATTCCTCCAGCTAATCTGTGGGTTTCAATCCAGCTCATAGATTATTTAATTCCATTATACTATACGACCATGTGAAAGTCCAAATTTTAAAACTATATCATATTTTGGACCCGAACGATCTGAGGGAAGAGGTCCAAAATCCATACTGGATTTTCTTCACTATATTATAAGGCGATAAAGACAAAATGGGCTACAATGTGCAAGTATACGTGTAAATCGAGGGGAGAAAACTCCGGCTGGTTGTTTTTAAGAGGTAATGTGCAGAGGCAGACGTAAGAAGTTGGCAATCACCGGTATTCCAAAACGGTTTATTTCATTTTAGAAATATTACTTTACGTAGGTTAAATGATATGATAAGATCTTCAAAAGTGAAGTCGACGCTATGACCATGAGTGAAATCTTACGCGCAAAGGCAGCGCGTGTTACCAGGAAGTGCCACACCGTAAAAAGGGAGCGTTATAAATACGTGCAGTATTCAAATAGTTCTAAAAACAGGGGAAATTCCTTATCGAGGCTCTAGAAATGTTGCGACCCTTGCGAGTCTCTAAGTTAACGTACCTTTATTATAATATTAAGACATTTATAATAAAAAGATATCCATAAACTAGATTTTTCAACTGAGATACAATGTATACAGATTCATTTATAAGATATGCAGATGCAAGTCTTTTAATTTGAAAATAACTAACCTTATTTTAATCCAGGAATTATTTCACCTATTTCGAGGGAAGCAAATGGTTGTAATGAGTGTACACACCAATAATACTGCAGCACAGAGTAATCTAACTGCTCCTGAGGGTTTAGCAAACGATTATATACTAGAACCATTTTCATTAAACCCTTCAGACCGAATACCTGGGAGAGCTCAGAATTCAAATGATGAAGAGCGGACTCCCACTAAGAGTTATCGACATAATATCTTCGGGATCATTGGTGAAACAATTGCGCTAAAAGCCATTGTGCATCTTCGGGGGAATAATTAGCCTTTTGAAAATATATTCCAATGCCAACTTGCTAATTTCAACCTCAAATGGATATTTAACCTAAACAAGGTGAATTTATTCTTTTTTTGTTTTATTGATGAGTTTACAAATCCAGTATGAATATTATATCACTCACAAGTGTCGACAAATACGATTTTAAAAAGCTAGATATTATTTTGTTTTGGAATGTAGCATCTCATATTCAAATATTTAATTTTAATTCAAAATTGATAATATTTAAATAGATATGGATTGAATTCACGATATATAAATGGCGTGATTTTAAGCATTAAGGGCATCGCGAAAGTCACTGATATCACTTTGTTCTAGATCCCCCTTCAAAAATGTGTTAGAAGATGATGGCACTTATATTTTGATATAATTATTAAATCAAGTTAATTATTTGAAAAAAGCTGTTACTGATATAATATACTTCCTCTTTGGTACATACTATACTACCGTTTGGTGCACTGATGTTTGCAATGACCCCGAAAAAAATATCAAATTATGAAATTCAAAAGCTCCATAACTCTGTCAATTTTAGGAGTAGAAGAGTGGAAATTTTTTGTGTAAAATGTTAGTGTGTCAAAAATAATATACTAAATATGACTAATAGCACCGAGGAACTGTGTGGAAATTTAGAACTTCGTGATTTTTTATAAGTACATTTATGTTCTCAAAAAGCATTAATTATTTGCGTCATTTAATGCATTTTTATAATTCAAAGTGTATAAATACCAATAACTGTTAACAAATTAGCTTTTGCTCCATGTTTAGAGTGGTCACCCTGTATATACATTTACATTCGTTGTTTACGTAATTCCAGCTACAACTGAACTCCGCTTGGAGTAATACAATATGGAGTTACTGATCAGTCGTTTGATGTAAATACACGGTTTCAACATTTTGCAAATATCTGCAATTATAGTGCTTTCTAATATTTAATCCATACTATTTATCGAACCATTTAATATTCGTGAAAAGTTATACAAGCCGATTAGAAAAGAAGAAAAGGTGGGTATAGAATTTATAGTAGTGTACAGAAAATGATGCATATAATTTTACATTTATGAACACTTGTATACACCGGTTAAAGAGAAAAAAATCCCTTTTCGGCAGGCTTGAAGGCAAAGGTAGATTCCTTTACGTTAATGTTACAAAAGTCATGAAATATTACATATTGATCAATACAGACATAGCCAATGACTTTATTGTTTCTACACATTGCAATATTTACGCTGTGATTCTGTTTTCATGTCATTTAATTTTTTGCTATGTTAAGGTTTTATCATTCCATTTTTCATCCCAAAAAGTTATGATATATTTATCAGTCAGTACATTGGTCAATTTTTTTATATCTCAACACATAATCATTCAACAGGTAGGAGTCATAAAGAAATAAACATCTGAGCAGTGAAAATATCTCCTAGATAACATTAAGCCAGCCTATCTGAAACAGTAACAAGAAATTGATTCTTGAGACGAATGAAGTAAGACTCTAGTTTTAAAAATTAATTTATTTAATCTAGGTTGCAATATAATTGTGCGAACATTATTTTGTCATATGGTAAAATCACATGACATAGAAATACTTAAATACTACTAAAATGGGCTCATTTAGAGAACTCCCTGGTTACAGAGATAATAGTCACTAAATTCTTAACATATAAGAGAATAAAATTATTAAACATTGTGTGTGGCAAATTTAATACGTGTTTTTAAAGCATAGGATATGAATGCAGCCAATTTGAACAGTAAATTTAAATCTCTATCGACGGTTAAAACCAAATACTCAGGCAGAAAATCCCAAACAATTTCAAAGTTAAGGAGATATTTTTCAATAGTAAAAAGGATAAAGGAAACTCTTATTTATATATATATCGTTTTTGGCTACTTTATATTGATTTCATTAACCAAATCATATTCCCGCCATATTTAGTTAAATATCAAATTAAAGTATTCTGTCAAAAGACCTATTATCAAATTAACCAGTAAAATTATTTGATTAATTAAAATTAACTATTTACTTAATTAAAGTTAAAAATTAATTGTTACAAAACTTCACTAAAACCTTTTTCATGGCTCATACTATATGCCAGTAATCTTTATCTTATAATTATCTATTAATTATATTTATTTAAATAAAAATAACTGTGGCTATGTATGTATGTTCCACGTCTCCTCCTAAACCACTGGACTGATTTCAATCAAACTTTTTATTTAAGAAAAGAGAAAGGTCACCTTCAACTTTTCAAAGCCTAAAAGATGCTTAAAATTTCACTTAATTAAAAATTAAGCAAGGCGTTTTTCCGCGATGTCTTTCATTTCCATAAATTTGTTTCTCTCATTTTAATATTTTTTTCAAAAGTAATTTTAAGCTGAATTCGTAACAATATTCTTGTTGATCAAAAATAATACGAAGAACTGTTTCCGGAAGGAAGAATGCTAAAAGAAAATTTTAAAAGTAGACGATATAACAATTTATATCGGGACCAGCTATTGATTTATTTTCACGCTTTAAATTAATGAATAATTAAATAGTTAATTTAATTGTTTCAAAATATTCATTAAAACCTTTCATTGACTTTAGTAATTGTTAACAAAATTTGAAGTACCTATATAACAAATAATAATGTATGAAGAAAACGGATGTTTTTAAAAATCGACTGGTTCAAATGATATTCTCATTTTAATTGAAAGCGTTTTAGATCAGAAAAGGAATTTGTGTATTATAATATTTATACAATAGTAATTTTTACATTAAAAATATTAAACATGAAAACATTTTAATCCGGAGCAAAGCCAGGTATATCAATTAACAGTTATAATTAACAAAATTTAACAAAGATATTAACTATAAATTAATTAGTCATAAATTAATTATATATTATACCGTATAAAAAGTGAAAGTGAATGCGGTTGATGGGAACTCATAACTTCTAAGTAATTCTTGCTGTCAAAAAACTTTCAATATAAAAGTAGTTTGTTATGATAAGGTGATAATTTCCCCTAATTGAAATTTTCTTTTTATCTTCAATCTTAACGAAGCTATGGGGAAAAGATAAATTGGGGGGGGGGATTGAATATCGCTTTTCAGCTCATAACATATAAGCAATTCTAGCAGACAAAAAACTTTTAGTATGAAAGTTGTTCGTTATCATAAGGTGATAATTCGCTTAATTGAAAAATTTTTTCTATCTTTAGTCGTAACAGAGCTATGGGGAAATGATAAGTTGAGGAGGGGATTAAAAATGGCTTTTTAGCTCATAACTTCTAAGAAATTGTGGCTATCAAAAAAGTTTCAGTACAAAAGTTGTTTGTTGTGACAAGGCAATAATTCGTCTAATTTGAATTTTCTTTCTATCTTGAATCGTAAGGGAATTATGGGAATATGAAATTTTCAGTCCCCCACCATTTCCACCCCCTTTGAGCTGGTTAGTCCATCTGTGAACTGGGCCGAGATTTTCACCGTCCTTACAACATATCCGTCGCCAGTTAAAATCTAATTAAAATTACTCTAGTTATCGTGTTTACAAAATAACACCGGCCAAAGCGTTATGCATATATTTCTCTACTATTAATAATAAGGAAAAGAACATTTTGCCCTCTATTCTCATCAGTATTGGAGCTACAAGAATGAAAGAGAATGGAAGAAACTGCAAATGACGAGAGCTTTCCAACAAGGGGTAACAAGGTTAAAACGTACTTTAAGTTAGGGGGAGAGGAGGGGAAGGGTGGGAAAATTACTTTTCTGCTCATAACTTCTAAGCAATTGTAGCTATCGAAAAAGTTTAAATTCAAACATTGTTCGTTATGATAAGGCAATAAATCGCCTAATTTGAATTTTCTTTCTATTTTCATTTGTAAAAGAATTATGGGAAAATGAAAATTTCCATCCCCCACCATTTCCACCCCCTTTGAGCTGAATAGCCCATCTACGAACTCGACCGACATTTTCACTATCCTTACAACATATCCCAAGCTGGTTAAATTTACATAACAATTACTCCAGTTATCGTGTTCACAAGATAACATGGGAAAAAGCGTTATACATATATATATATATATATATATATATATATATATATATATATATATATTAACTTTTTAACGAACGGTGGTTTTGGGTTCTAGTGGTCATGGTCGGTGAAGATCTGCAGAAATTTTCCGAAAGTCGTGTCATGAGAACCATTGCAATAGGTAGAGTTCCTATAAGGAATCTACCTAAAAATGTCAGTAGATAATTTATAACAATGGAAGGAGAAGGTTAGATGTACGTTTATTCGCAACCTTTACCATAACATCTACAAAGAATCCAGTCTCCTAAGACAAAAGTATATTACTATCACTTGTAAATTAATATTTCTATCATTATCGCAGCGCTTAATCACATACATTAAACCTAACCGAACATTTTGCAGCATTTTTTAAACGAAACGAGGCTCATTAATTGCTCGAATAATCCCTTTCTCTCACAATCCTGTACTTTTATTTCTAAACCAGACCATCATATGGTATACATGAACATTTTTCGCACAATTCATCAATTCTTTGAAAGATCTAAAACAACGCAGGAGCATCAAATCGAAAAAAATCTAAACCACCGCGAGAGCTCTCTCAGTTTTAATAAATGGCCATTTTCTGTTTAATGATCTCTTAACATGATGAAACTTTGTTTGTAATACAGGAGATAAAAAGTTGTGAGGGGAGCGTGTTGCAGAGTTGATATCCGTTAATGGGGTTCTTATAGAAAAGGAAGGAGTTGAAATTAAATGGTGGATTAATGAATACTAGAAATGGGATAATGCGATTCTTTTGCATCTCTCGGTGAAAATAGAAACTTTATAAGCTTTTTAATTAAAAATCCCCGAATATTTACTCGCGAGATGCAGATAGTTTGTGCAGAGGGAGATACATAAAAATGATTTTAATTTCTGTTTGAATTTATGATGTGGATGTGAAGTGAAAAGTACCCATAAGACCTCTAATAATATTTAAATGATATTATTCGTTAAAGCTTGAATTACTGAGGAATCTCTGTGTGTTGGTGTTTAAAACATTACGAACCGAATAAATATTTTTTTTTAAAAAAATCTAATGTTCTTAAAATAAATTTATTCACTGACGGAGAGAGCTAAATAAAATCATAAATCATACTTGACTCATTTATCCTAATTTGATTTTTTTTCAATACAGCTGTTTGAAACGTTCATTATTTTCGTTTTTCAATATTTTCTTTTATTATGTATGCGTTCTTCTTAAATATTAATGAAAATTCAGCTTTTTTTGTTCCATAGTTATTAAAAAGTGGAATGCATCATTTTCGTAAACTGATGCCTAGTTCTTTGAGGCATTTTAAAGGAGAAATATAATTCTGAACTCCTTGACTCTGTAAATTCAGATTTTCATCATTGATTCATCGATTTCCTTAGTCATTCTTCTTTCTTATTGTAATCTAAACAGAAAATTTTTTACTTGATTGACATTAGGAGAGATATTGTCATTGCGGTACCGGGAAGTAGGTCAAAGCATTGGGGAGACTCATTGGCATTATTGAAGAAAAATTTTACGAGCTACAAACTATTTTCTAATTTTCTTAAATATTGCTGAATAAGGTGATATTGTGCCGTACTCGTTTTCCGTGCACGTGAATTCGTTTCACACAGTCAAAAGCCAGAAGTTCATCAGGCCACCACCAATGAGCATCATGAAATATTGTTCATCATGCTCGACTTGTTGAGTACCTACACCTTTTGTATTATCCTCGCCCCTCCTGGAAGAATCTCATTCCATTCCTTAGTATGCCGTATAACCCCAAATTTGTTACCGAATTTGACAATTTGTTAACCAATTTTCCTCAACCTTTTGTATTATCCTCTCCCCTCCTGAAAGAATCCCATCCCATTCTTTAGTATGCCGTATAACCCCAAATTTGTTTTCCCTTCCATTTTAATCCTCAGATTTAATAGAAATCTAAAATCTCTTAATATATTGATTGTAGCGATGAACAAAATATTTTTCCTTCCCTTTCATGTCATTAGACGACAACATGTATTCACATCGTTTGAGGTTATTCAGATCTCTTGGGCGGGTTACCTATTTTTTTTTATCTTATCTTCTTTTCTATGAGGTTTTCAACGTTGAGATACAGGTAAAATATATATATATATATATATATATATATACTATCTACCTTATGAAATATTAGCTACCGCAAAGAAACAGAGATCCTGCACCATCCTGCAAGGAAAGGTAAAATTCCTATTGGTTGAGCATCTGTACCATGGAAAGGAAAAGTAAAATCTATTAGTAGATTATCTGTAATAATTACAAAAAAAGCAAAAATAGTACAACTTTGGTACCAGTACAATTTCCTTTCCGTAAAGGTCGTAATCCGTAAGGGAATGTAAAAAAATTGCTGACACATCATCTTTACCACTCATCAGGCAAAATATAAAAACAAATGGAAGAGGGTCAATACAATCCTTTCAACCATAAAAAACGTAAATGTTTACTGGTAAAACATTTGTATCATCCGTACGGACAGATAAAAATTATATTGGTAATAAAGAGGCTTAGCGATAATTGAAAACGCAATATAACAATGAATTGCTAAACTGCACTTATATTCAAGACAGACATACAAATCGCAAAAGAATTAAAATAATTAGAAAGCTTTTCTAAAGGTTGAGTAACGCATTTTCCTTGATTAATTAAGTATTGCCTCTATAATTCGCCTTAAAATTCCTTCTATGAATGACGCATGCACATTAATTTAAAAACTCCTCATATAACGTTTAAGGCTAAGCAATACCCTAAAAATGACAAATATCGAAACTTTGTTTTTTGCATTTTTCAATGGCCCATTCGATTGGGAAACTTGACTCCAAATTTTAGATCTGATATTCAAATAGTTTTAAAGATTTTGAAGTGCTCCGAGTGTTTTCAGAGTGGCTAGTTTCGTTTTCATTTTGAAGCATATTCCCATTCTTAAAATAAATTAATTAAAAATATTTTGTGAATAAATCAATTCCTTGGGTGAAATGGTTATCATAACTTCATTGTTCACTACTCAAATCGTTTCTGTTTGTTTATATTCTGCGTTCTTATTGAGTTCTCATTACTACCTAGCTGATATTCATAAAAACGACTTTTTCAAGACCAATATTAATTTTTACACAAAGTTTATTTCATTTAGAAGCTTTGTAGTACAATATTGTTTTTTATTCATTTTGCTGTTGAGAAAATGCCATTACCGAAAAGTTATCGACTTGTTAACAGACAAAATGTTTTGAAGAGCTGGCAGACTAATAGCATAATATTTGAAATAAGAAAAAATAAATTCACTCATATTCAGTTAAAATAGTGTTTTAGTTCATTTTATAAGATGGGAAATATCATAATAAAAAAATTAGAGCTCTACATGCATTATTAGTTTTTATTTCATGCCTTTACAAACTTTAAATACATTTTTCTCAGACTTATTTTTGGCGATGCATTTTCTACTACCCAAGGCTTTTTTTCTGTTCAAGATAGAGTCTCGATATTTTTTGTACAAACTTTCATACATATGTTCTATAAGAATTAGCATGGATTTAAGCCTGTGAGTTCTAGTTATTTCTTTAGAAAAAGGTCAAAGTTGATATTTTTAGAATTTTCATGTTTTTTCACAAAAAATAACTATCAAAAATTAAAAAAGAGTCAGATCATCAATCTCATGTTAACTTTTGTTCCCAAGAATACAAGAAATATAATTCACTTGAAATAACTAAAAAATATTGAAAATTAAGAATTTTATAAGTGTTTAGAAAAACTTTGAAGATTTAAATGTTTTAAAATTTGAAAATAATAGCTGTTGCTAAAATGACGCTTTTAAATCGCAATCTATTTATTAATATAATATAAAATAAAGTCAATTATTTATTTTATTATTACTGTCTCCAAAAAAAGTTTTGAAAAAGGGTACTGTGTAGCCTTAAGTATACTAAATCTTATTTCAAAGTGTGAAACAGCGCTGATAGCAAAAAAAAAAAAAAATGACGAATAGTTTTTATCAGTAACGAATCTAATAATTACCACACGATAGAGTAAACAAATTTTTGCATTACAGTTGTAAATCTTAAAACCATTAACCATGTCATGTTTCAGTCACACTTTTTAGAAAATTCATTATAGTTAATTACCTTAGTTAATAATTAAAATACTTGACTAGTAATTAAGACATAATTGACTCCATTCCGCCAGATATTGTCAATTTTAACTTTAATAACTAAGAATAAAACTTCTGTTAATTAAAATTAAATGCAAGTCTAAGATAAATATTTGCAATTTCTTTCTCAGAAATATTATTTGAGAATCTTATCATTTCTTAGGATAAAAAAAAGAAAGTTTACATTTAAATTTTTTTTCAAGCTTAGTAAGAATAAAGTCTGATAGATTTTTTTTCTAATTACGATTCATTGGTAAAGCAAAAAGTTCAGAAAAAATAATTTCATCATTTTTTTACATACAAGTAGAAAACTAATAAAACGACCCTCAAATTTTAATGTTTTTTTTAATTAATTCAGTCTGCAGAACAAAATAAAAGGCATTGACAGTTTTTTATTATATTTTATGATTAACATTTTTAAATGGAATAAAATACACGAATTTCATTGTTAATATTTTTTTCTATCTCAATGCCACCGATTCTTCCTAATCAGGAACATTTCTTACAAAAGAAAAAAAACGAAAACTAATGCATGTGGAATTAAGCGTCACGAAGCTCTAGTAAGTGCATTCTGTCATGTCAATTTCAATAAAATGACAGTTTTCCTGTATATTTTTTCATTAATAAAACGAACTGTTTTCTTTTCATCAGGCTTTTTCCGTTTATTTTTTTATCTTGAACGCTTAGTACGACTCCTACAAAATGTTCTTATTGTTATATCCGTATAAAATTGTAAACAACAACACAGTTTCTTATTGTTTTATCAGTAAGAAATTAAAAACAACAATCCACGTTATAATTCTAATTTTTCTATGAAAGTGTGGCATCATCGCGGCATCTGGCAATATCTTGAATTGTAATTACATGCAGATCGGATCCGCCCTCTTTGTGATGTCACCTATCGACCAATAGCGACGAGCCTGTTGCAGTATTTAAGGACTGATTGCTACTGTTCATTCCCTTCTTTTTGTATCATTTCATAGCTAGCATGTTTAATGATCTTATGATTTGATTTAGGATAATAACAAATGTTGACAAATGTTAAACATTTGTTAATAACAAATGTTTTATTAAATTTGTTATTTTGGTATCGAGTAGTCTTGCTTTTACTGAATCACCAGCTAAGTAGTTTCTCACAATGGAGTACTACTGATATATGTGCAATACAGGTATTATAGGCTGAAAAGCTGAGTAGTGTAGTATCGTACTAGTTAATATGAAGCACTTGAGTATCAATGGTTCTACGTACTGACTACCTCAGCGATTATATTAATAAGTCTCGCCTCTATTGATTCTGTAAATCTAACTTGACCTAGACGTAGGCCTAGAAGTTACAAAAGTAACAGCCACATTATCTGTGCTTTAATGTTTATGAAGTCTGCAGACATTTCCGAGTTCTATATCTTTCATAGTTGACTTCGCATCGCCTGTTTCTTCTTTTACTAAATCTAATACCGGGTGATGAAAAAGACAGTAAAAATTTTAAAAAATCTTTAAAAATCGATAAACTATCGGATTGAAAAACAGTTTGAAGAGAATGCATTCTATGCTAGGGTGGATCGAAAATTCAAAGTGGAGGATTGAATAATCGGCGTGGGGTGCAAAAGTTGTCTTAAGTGTATTAGCATACATGCAAAATTTTTTAAACTTTGTTTAATTTCTTCCGGTGCCCCAAGACACTTAAATATTTCCAGGAAACGAATTTTATGCAAATTTTCAATTAAAAATTATAAATAAAAAATGCGTTAAAGAAACGATTTTACAGTGGAACACGTATAGAATAGAGTGAAATAATATTTATTATTAAATGAATAAAATTATTTTTGTTTATACAATATTATTCAGGGACTCGCAACTACCTTTTCTTTTTTTATATATATTTTACAACATAACACAGTTTTGCTTTATTTCGAAGACAAAGATAAACTACGCCACAATCTCGACTTTTCTTGAACAAAAACACATCGATACAGGCGAAAATTTGGCAAAAGCGTTCTTTTATTCCTCCCTTCCTTGCTGTTTGAAAGAGTCAAAATCGTAAAAATGTCAATTTTTAACTATATTGGGGGCGCTCATGCCACCAGAAGATATGAATTTGAATAATATTACGAAAAAAACGTAAGCTAATATTTTTTCTTACCCTGCTACTAGTATACCCAACTAGTATACCCAAGACAAAAGTTTCCCACCCCGCGCCAAAAGTAATTTCAAAAAAAAAATGTGTACATTTTCATAAAAAATTCAATTTTTAACTGTTTTGGGGCCCTTTGGGCACTGGAAGATATAAATGGATATCAATAAAAAAATTATATAAGCTAATATACTTAAAACACAATTTTCCCACCCAGCGACAAAAGCAATTTCCCGAAAAAAAATTTTCCTATACTTTTCGATCCACCCGGCACATGGTTTATATTTGGCAGGAAAATAAAATAGTACGAAAAATCACCTGTAAGGGGCATTGTATGTAAGACATTGATATAAGCGCCACGTGAATGTATTTTTTGCTTTAATTTTATTTCATTTCCACCCCTCTCCGGAAAAAACTCCTATGTACATAGATCGCTTGCCCCTCAACCCAGAACCTCTGGGGGGGGGGGGGACCGCGAGTACACGGCTGAGAAGCCGCCGGCTAACTAAGTGGGTTCTCGCTTCCCCAGAGGGTATAGCAAGTTGTGGGGTAGTCACTTCCACTCCGATGTCGGGACGTGCCTCCAACGGGAGGGGTTGGGACGTGGGCGGTGATAGACGTTAAGACTCCAATTTCAGTGCCTGAATTGCTGTCATGGCCTTCCTGTCATTCAGATTTTACCGCATGGGCTTTGAGCCAGGTCGGGGTGTCTTCTATGCATTACCCAACAAACCATTTTACAAACCTATTATTTTTTTAATGATTTTTGAACTGTCTACGGTCTTTCTGGCCATCCGAAATAAATAGTAATGTCCCAGTACTCAATATTTATTTCTGTATGTGTACGATGCCCACCATCTATCCATCCTACTGGTTTACTGAAGATCCGCTTTAGTATTGATTGATTTTAAAATTTAAATACTGGTGTGATTTACTTACATCACGATAGAAAAGGCTTTGAGAACCGGGAGGCGACCAGCTAACAATTTTTGCTAATTTGAGGTAGACATCATATTGAAATAGAAACATGTGAAAAGGTGTAAAGTAAAGGGAAATGAAATGGCCTGAGATCCATTAAGATCTACAATTAAAACGTGGTGTAATCTACCTACCGTCACAGAACCGAGCTTAGGTGGATTTAAATAATTTTTTGTAAGGAAAAGTTAATTATATCCCAGATTTAGTCAAGCCTAGAAAAGTAACGTTCGAATTGAAGTATTATACTCCATCGCCTTTAGCACAAAATCAGCATTTTCTGAGATAAATTGTTCAGGATTTATTAGCCATTATAAAAATTTTATTTTTCCCCTTTCATGGAATCTGTCCCATTTATCTTATCAAGGATAATAACATGACTTTATTACGCAATCTATGTAGTACTTGATTTAGTGGGAGAAATTCCTTCGTAAATTATGCTAAAAATATCCTTGCTTCTTTTCTCTTCTAAAGAAATAAACTTATTCCATTCATTTAGAAGAAACACTGAAGGATCTTATCCCTTATTTTGGTAAAAGAAACTAAAACAATATTTATATCAGCAGCTTATATCAATATTTTGTTTGACTGCAAATTAACAAATTTTAAATTCCAGAAAAAATTGAAGTTGGAGAACTAACGCCATATTTCGATATCTGGTTCTCTGAATAACAATGTAAATTGGCAGCAAAAACAGTAAAAGATATTTACTGTTTAGAATTCGATTAGAGAATTTTAAAATTCTCTTGTTTGAGCTCGCTGGAAAGCTGAAGGCTAGGGAGGTCGAAAGAGATCTCTGTTTACCCTGATGAATTTCACTATCCTGAGAATTTTTTGCCTGAAGACGAGGTTATTGGCGACTCTTTTCAGCCATTCTTGTTCGAAGTTTGGAGCTGGCCTCCTCATATGCCAAGATACTGTGAGGGCACACTCCGTGGCTTGGTGAAGTGCCGTGCCAGTTCCATCACAACTGCATTGATCGCTGTCGGAAAGGGGACACCTTTTAATGCATCAAATTTTCGATCAAGTCTGTCAAATAGTCGACAGTCTGTCAATCCGTCTGTCGGTGTGTAGGGGAACACCATAACTCGAAAACGAAACTTGTTGAGTAAACGAAATTTGCTATATGATCTAGACACCAAATCTACACCTAGGCATCGAATTTCGGATTCATATGGTTTAAGAGAAGTGTTCCAAAAACCGTATTTCACTTTCCTTCACTAACTGAATTGGATTACGAGACCCAAAACAACTACATCCTGTTAAACCTATGGTAGAAAACTGCCCTAGATTAAAAAACCGAAAAAGTGCCATAGTTATAAGTCGTCTATGAGTCGGTCACCCAAGATTTGCATACATACCTGTTACTTGGCGAATAAATTCATATGTGTCCCCATTGTAATTGTGTCTTAACAGTTTTACACATTCTTATTGAATTCCCAACGCTCGTTTTACTTCCAGACAATTACAGTGACATTAACAATGTTACTTGACTGAGAATGGAACGTTGGCAAACAAAACTGGCCTTCATTTTTTAAAAACCGAAAGAGTGACGCAGTTATAACTCGTCTACGAGTCGGTCACACAAGATTCACGCACAAATACCTGCTACTTGGCGTACAAATGCCTGTGTGCGTCCCCATTGTAAATGTGGCTGAACAGTTTTACACATTCTTCTTGAATGCCCACATTTTAATACCCAACGCTTGTTTCACTTCTAAACAACCACAATGACGTTAACATTGTTACTTGGCTGACAACCACATGCTGGCTTTCTTGCCTTTTTAAAGTCCAAAGGATTTTTTATCCTTATTGAAAGTTACTTTTGAGATTGCTTATGGTCTTTTGAGTTTTATTAACACTTTAGGAGTGATTACACTGAACCGTTTTACTTTTAAACTGTTTTAATTGCTTATATGTCAGGGTAAACTTCTTAGAGGAAAGTAGACTTGTTTGGCTTAGTTTAGCCTACATATTGGCTCTTGAGCCATTAAAACCGAAACCAAACAAAATAATTTTCTTCACTGTATGATGAAAATAACACTCCGGAAGTTAGGGAAAGAAACCTCCTACTGGTTAGGAATAAAGATAAATGAAACTTAAGGGCCTATTATCGATTTTAATTGTTAACAAAACTAATGCAAAGGATATTATCTCCTTCTTAATGATCTTTCTATGCGTTTAGATCAATTCCCTAAGCCCAAGAGCTTAAAATCGTTCGGCAATTATGAAAGATTTTATCTGCTCATGCATTTGCATAAAAATTTAAGATGTCCTTCTACTTTCACTTTTAGTGATAGAAGAATGGTATCCTTCGAAGGATATTCTAGCCAATTATAGTCTCGAAAGGAATGCGATCAGTTTTCTAGGAATTGAGATAATGATACACTCAGATCTCCTAATCATCGAATTAAATTTTTTCCTCATCAGAAAATATGAATCTTTCGTTATTTCTGATGAAGAAATTGCTTCCTCATGAATTCCAATCTCAATTACGTGAGATGTTTTGATAACCCTGAGTTAGATAAGAGAAGATTTCTTTAGGGTAAGGAAAACTCTCAACGTCAAGGCTTCCGAGACATCTTTTTATAAATTCTTTTCTTAGTCATGGAAAAAAGACGGCCTTAAAAGCCCGAGGCTGTATAAATTAATCCACATATTAAGTTTTTGTATGCACTATAGATCAGTTATTTCTTTTATCGAACTATTAGTCTGATAGATTGAGGCATGCAAGAATCGCGAGTATGAAACTTCAGTTTCTATTTATGGTTACTGTTTTTAATCATAATATTTAATAACCGCGAAGATAAATCTAAACTCTTTAACCGAAGATCATAAAATAGCCGATTTTCATATTCAAACAAGAGAAAGTGAAAAATAATCGAGAAGTTATTATAGTCAAACTTCTTTTGGAGTAGGTAGTTTATGTTCCTTATTTTTTGCTAAATATAACTAAATTACTTAAGTTTATTGATATAATATACTAACTCTGGGAAGTTTCCAAAGACCAGATTTAAACATTTAAATTACGGCTTAGTAGAATTCAAGATGTCCTTTTAAAAAGGCAGTCTTAGCGGAGAAACAGAGAAGTGCTTTTCACCACAATCATGCAACTCGAAGATGGGATATAAATATGTTTTATATCATATCTAGACGCTATTAGCACAAAGATATTGTACGATATTTTTACGATGATATCCTGGCAATGTTGTGGAATATGTTGTTCTATTTGCTTGAGGGGATGTATTTTTAAATTACTTCATTAACAACAAACATAAGCATCATGCATGTTCTGATGCGACAAAACAGCAAAGAAATACTATTATATGCGTGATAATAAGAGACGGAACAAATAAGGGTTGCGAGGGGAATAAAATCCTCATTGGTACGGCATATTGTTTAGCAACGGATTCGGAAACCCTCTGCGCTTTTGCGCATGCGCCGGGTAGATTTATTTTCATCAAAATAGGGGGAAGTGAAGAATGGAAGGGTGATGTTTACATTTTACTGAACGTGATCTAACAAAGAACTATAAAAATGCTCTCATATGATTCATCGCCTGACACCCCTTTCCGGCGTAAAATCGTCCAAATGTGGTAGTCTCGGAATCCGCTGCTGTATGTGAAATTATTTATACACATTTTGCATTCCAAGTTGATACTTATTCAAAACCATACTTTCCAAAGTTCAAGTTTGCTTGAAAGCTGATCTTTTCTAAAATATATGCCCTTAGTAAACATCAAGTGTTTGAAAATGATACACGAAAGTTTTCCTCTTTGTCATTTTACATATTTGGGAGGCCCAATTAGCTTTTTATCTCTCTGCAGGAATTCATTCAACTTTCACCAGTTCTTCCCTACCACCATTGAGTTCTGCCATTGTAATGCTTGTCACATTTTCACGAATTAATCAGTCAGGTTTTAAATTCGGGAAATTGAATTATGTGAAAAAATGGGACTCAAAATTATGTGAAAAAATGGGACTCAAAATTATGTGAAAAAATGGGACTCAAAATTATGGGAAAAAATAGGATTGAATTTCAATACAATACAACTAGAAAGGAAAAATTCCACTCTTTAGGAGAGCGCAACGCAATGCGAGAAAACAAGTTTCAAACACTTTCGAAAAGGATAGTTCGAGTGGAAAAAGCCGCTTGGAGGGTTAACAATTATGGGGGCGAAAACAGTTTACGAAAGAACAGTAATATGTTAATAAGCCTCTAACAGTAAAATATTTATACATAATTAGATTATTACAGATTTTTATAAAAATATATGGTATTCATTGCTGATATCATTTCGAAATATATTGTAGTCATGTCTGGCTCTTGCGCCATAAAACCCTACAGCCCACAAAATTATATTGTTTTCTTATTAGCTTTAAAGAATGTTTTAAAATGTTTATATAAATTGTGGCCTGATGTTTAACACGCAGTTGTGAAACCTAATATCTTTCGAATAATACTAGGTAACAATATTTTCTCTTAATGGTATTTCGTATTTCAAATGTGCTTACTGTTTTATGTCGATAAACCTTTTGCCCCACAGAGATTTCAGCTGAATGTATTTCGCATTATTTCACTTTATAAAAGGCTTTTACTTCTATTGCAATCATTACAGCTATATTCTAAAAAATATGAATGTTCAAATAAACAACAAACAGAAAAAGACTCGATTTAATCTTTAAAAAAAAAGTGTGTATTCGGTGTTTCTGGTTTACATTACCAGTTCTCCTTCTCCGTTCAATTTTCACGGGAATTTTTTGCATCCTTTTCTTTCAACCTTATAACAATACTAAATAAAGATTTTATTGCCTCCGAACTTGCATTACAAGGTTTAATGTCTCCCAGTCGGCTTAAATCACGCGCTTACCTGGATGAAATGGTGGAAAATCTTATAAGATATAATTTAAGAGACTCGTGAGTAATTCTTGGATGGCGCGTTCTTGGTGGTTGAGATAGTATTTCATGGTGGAAGGTTAAAGATATTTCAGGAATTCCATAAAAAGAATGACAGTCGATATCATCAAATAGTGCAGTTTTCCCGCAGGAGAAATTTATCTGGTTATTATATCTTTTCTCGACGTATGTTAGGTTAGGATATAAAATGAAATCACAAGATGGAGATTGTTTATTATTTGCCTTTTTTAGTATATCGCTTTTTATAACTGCTGCATGCACTAAATAGAAACTTTAAAAAGCAAATTATAGCAAAAATGAAAAAACACTTTATCGGCAAGCAAGAGATATAAATTTTTATGAAAACCTAATGACATTATTCGTCGTTCTTGTACAATTCCATGGCAATTATTTTTATATGAACGTTATCAGTCTTTTTCTTGGAAATATGTATACTTGTATTTCCATGTAACCGGCTTTTAACATAATAATGTCGATACGCTGGGTACTCGGGATGACGGTAATTGAGAAAATAGCCGGTTTTCGGCTATTCCGATTTTTACACCTCCGGTATAACCTGGCGTTTATAACCGCTCAAAATAATCGGTTTTTGAAATAAATGGTTCTGTTTGTTATTAAAAAAAAACGCTGTTATTGAACAAAATTTTATATTTATATTGTTTTTACATCACGACACCTGTGAAATCAATCCATTGGCCAATATTTATCTGTTCATAAAGTCTCTTTCAGTAATCCGTTAACCAACAGATGCCTCGAGGAAGCGATTGTCGTTGATTCGCCTAACATGATGAAATTCGAAGATCATAACTTGGTAAATTTTAGTCTAATCGAACCTTCCGATCCAGTTTTTTTTACCCGGTTATTGAATTTAAAAAAATAACCGGTACAACCGGGACAGAAAATAACCGAAAAAACCGGTTAACCGAAACAGAAAAACCAGTTTTCGGTTAAAACTGGTAAGTTTTCCCCATCCCTACTTTCAGTGGCGAATCCAGGATTCCGGTCGGGGGGGGGGGGGGCTTAGGTCATAAAAACTTTGTATCGTCGTGATGAATGTCAAACTTCAAGGCTAAAGTAAACCAAAACTCTAACTTTACAGACTTTACTCACCTGACAATAAGAATCATGATGAACAATACAATACTTTCGATAATTTAATAAAAATTGCAATGAAATAACTAGCCAAAAAATGTCTTCGACTGCGTCGATGCTACAAGTACAAGTAGAATGACTACAAAAGTAGCAAAATTTCCGAGCCTTTCAAGCCAGAAAGTAATGTTGAAACGTTTTTATTATTTTTTAAAGAGATAAAATAAGAAAAAATAGTTGTCATGATGTTAAATTAAATAAGGAATTCTGGCTTGGCTTTGTTGGGGGGCTGTAACCCGATGCCCCCCCCCCTGGATTCGCCACTGCCTACTTGGTACTATTTGAAAATTGCGACATATATGATGCAAAAATTGTTCAAAAAGCTCTACACGGTAGACCATTGGACTTGGAACTGTGACATTCGGCAAGTAGTTACTTCTTGAGAAGTAAGCTCTCACTACGAAAAAGTCTCAAAATTTGAATTAGATTTTTAATTAAAAATTAAAATTTGAATATTTCATTTCGGTAACTTCAGTACATAATATTGCAAAATGCCCACTCTTACACGACTTTAAAATTAAAAAATAGCTTTTCAGTAATATTAATTTTATTTTTCCATTCTAGTTCTTTCTCAAATTTTCATAAATTTTTAAAAATATTTTTAAGTATATTTTACAGCAATAATGTTCATAGTTTTAGTTATTGGATTTATACACACGCGCGTTGCAAAAACATTAAATACATTTTTATGTGCATATTTTCGTTGCTCTAATTAATGGAAGAGAAAATTTGTAAAAATAATATAAAGACAAACGAACCAAGCCTAAAATATCATGCTACGGTGTTTCTGACTAGAGGCGTGAATATCTTTTAATTATTTCCCCTATACAGGGAGCGACTCCCTCACAATACTAATTGCAATCAGCAAGAGAAGATTTCCCCATCTCGAAAGTCTGCTTTTGCTAATATTGTTTCTAATGGATTTAATTTGTTATTTTAAAATATTAATCATCTATGTAATTTATTATTATTTTTCAAAAGTTATTTCGTCAGACTCGCTTATAATTGAATTAAGTCGCAGACAAAAAAAAAAAAAAAAAAAAAAAAAAAAACACTAAGGACAGGAACGCTACAAAAAAGCAAAAAACAATAATTTGTTTCAAAAATGCCTCTCTTCACACTTTAAAATGTTTATTATTTGTGAAAATAATAATGACGCATATATAAATGACGAGACATCGAATTCGTAATCTGCACTTCCTTTGTAAGATGCCACTAATAGATACCACTTATCATGGTCCATTACTGTCTTCGATCTAAGTAACTTATGTACAAATGATGGATGCATCATTTTATATAATCAGAAAAGCCTAAAACTCTTAAACATATATAATTTATAAAACGCATAATTTTCAATAAATTTAGTTCAACGAAAACTTTTATTCTACATCTCTACTACTAATAAAGGAGAATATGAGCGTGTCCGTGTGTTAGCGCTCTGCAGGGCAAGCCACTCGAGCTAGAGTAGAGGAATTTGGTACAAAGATATTTTAGAGGGTGGGAATGTGCACCTCGGAGCCCTTTTTGAAAATTTAATTAATTTATAATTAAGCGAAATTTCGGCGTTTATTCTTAATAACTTTCGAAAATATTAAAGCACAAAAATTATTTTTACACCACCTGAAAGTGAAAAAAAATTAACTTTTCAATGATATCAATTAAGTTGTAGTACGATGTTTTCTCTAATTTTAATATTTTTTTCGAATTTTAGTTAATTTCATTCAGCTAGCATGCTGCTGGAAGTAAAATGTACTCAACCATTTTAAAGTTAAAATCAAATGCATATTTCCAAGAGGAATAAGAGAGTGAAGATGATGTCATTGTATGATACATGACACAGCCAGTTACTGGATTACATTAAGGACGTTCATACAGATAACGAACAGAATAGATGGAAGGCTACTAAAAGAACACGAGTTAAATGTCTATCACGATTTGGAATTTAAAATTACTGTAAGGTAAACATGAATATCAAATTGTACACAAGAGATTCAATTGAAATTATATTCCCGGCGAACAAGTTGGACGCCAAGACGGCTAGTGTAAAAATATCGTAAACTTTATCACAGTTGTTTGATATCATGAAGCAAATATATCCGATATACCAATTAAAAAAATCATTAAAAAATAAAATACATTCATGTATGTTGCCCTAAGTACTACACATCTTCTTAGAAAATTGTAACCTGCATCTTAGTTACACAACTCTAGATGAAGAATTTAATTTTTCCAGCCATTTTTTTCAGATGCAATACTGAAAAGCAAAAAGCTATATTTCTTCAATGTATATCTTACTATAAACATAGTGAATCTTCAGCATTGAGCTTATCGTTCCTTAGATGAAAAGTCACTTGCTACAATTTTTTCTGATAAAATGGCTGAAATATTCGTCGAAGGATGAGTGAAACCTCCGGCAATACTGGTGAAGCCGATCTGATCCATTCTTCCTCAAACCAGATATTACCATCCTTTCATATTCCGTTCACGCATGCAACAACAGAATTTTCTTCCAAAGAATCCTAGCCCAGCCGCAAAGGGACTAGAAGACCTGCAATCTTCATGCCATATTTCGTAAAAAGAATATCTGTAGTAGTTGAAAAATTTGATTTAATATCAAAATGACAGACCGAAGAGCAGAATCCACGAATGGTGCTTTGGAAGTTCTGAACTGAAATCTTACATTGAATTTCGTTAGTTTCTATAGAATAGATATGGACAAACATTTGAATCGGGAACCTGAATTTTATATTAGGCCTTATTTAATATTTATGTCTACTTAAGGTACTTTTTATATATGTTCTGTGCATTCCTAATCAGTTCGTGGGTTTGAATTTCTTATGCGAGTTGGTCTTGTCTTTAAAAATCTATAATTTTTTTTCAATTGATAATACGCAACTCTTTATATTCTATTTATTTGATCATTTATATTTTTGTTCCGATACATAACTTGTCAGGAAATAAAAAAATAAATGCCGTTGTGTCGTATTTCTCTTTATAAATTGTTCATCAATCGCTAATTTACGCATGCTTTATGTTTGATAGATCGAGTTTTATGTTTATTTTTATTACGCTTTATGTTTATTTTCAAAAAACAAGTATACAATATATAATAAACCATTCTATCTCTTTTACA
Organism: Araneus ventricosus; assembly: GCA_013235015.1. NCBI lineage: Eukaryota > Metazoa > Arthropoda > Arachnida > Araneae > Araneidae > Araneus > Araneus ventricosus. The sequence goes on along the minus strand of BGPR01000048.1, from coordinate 640,644 downwards.
GCGTGTTGCCACATTACAATAATAAAACTGTAATGCGAAAGGTAAATCCATTTATCGTTTATAATTTAAAAAGCAATGCATTTCATATTTAAATTATAAAGAAAGCATTTAACTTGTACTTTTTGTTGAAACACATCCTTCTGTTTTTAAAAAAAATATTATAGTTAAGGTTGCATACGTTTATATTGCTTTTTAAAAAGTGTTCGCTCTTAAAATAAATTTAAGCACGTCTATCTAAGTGCTTTTTAAAAGTCTATTATTCATTCCAATAAAACCTAGAAGTTCCGTAAACATAGAATTTAAAATCTGTAAATATTTTACGTGTATAAATAAGAAAAAGCTATTACTCAAGAAGATTTTATGAAAATACGAATAACACAATATTTCTGTGCAAATATACTAAATACTACTACTTAATACATTTTATAAAATTGTTTTTAGATTTCTATTACAGCAGATTTCTGTATTTTTATTCTTCTATATTATAAAACAATCATCATTTCCTCTTAGTAAATGCTACTTTTATCGATTTTTTTTCTACGCATCATTTTCCTTTTTCAGGAATTTTCAAACTTCCTTTGGGAATTAACACATTAAGGTAGTTTCCTCGCTTTTATAAGTATATGTTTTTGCAATACATTAAGCATTTTTATGTTTATTCAAAAAAATTTATATTTCTAATTATTTGCCGTTGCTTAATTTTATTTATCAATCGTTTTGTAGGATTTGATTGCTTTAAGTTATAATTTGGAACAAACAAATATTTATAAATAAGTGATACAAATAAAACTCAGTTAAAAATACGTAAGAATTTTTTAAATTAACTGCGAACAAAGCAGCACAGTTAAACGTGAAATTACTATTATATAGAAAATAGTTGGCACAAAATAAACCTATTTTCCTTTGAGATTACTATAGAAATAATTTGCTTAAGCTTTTAAAAATATAATAGGCAATAAAAGAGATGAAAGCTCAGTTATGTAATGAAACGTTTATTGCGCAATATTTTGCTTTTACGAAAGATCTTCTCAAAAAAGATATTTCTTCAATGCTTTTACATCATTATTTAATATCTTAATAAAAAAAATTGCCTTGAATTTTCTCTATAAGTCAATAACGGAGAATTTATATATTCACTCCAAAGTTACTTCATTACTTTTTATATGCAAGACTATCGTTGAAATAAACGTGGTAAATAAATCTCAAGAATGGTTCATAATTTTCTGAAAAATATAAATAAATTCCACCATATATTTTTTGTCTGCATATTAAAGTGACTACGTAAAAGAAGCTGTTTTCATGTGTAACTGTATGGTATTATGAAGAAATTTGAGAATGTATTCTGTAAAAATGCTTCTTCTCGTATTCCCAAATTTTATTCAAAATCTCGTGTACGTGCACAGTTTTGGTATAAAGGCCACTTTTTGAATCCCGTTTCTGTTTTCACGGACATAGTTTCAAAAATAATATTTTTGGACTCATCGAGGCCTAAATAATCAAAATAAACAAACAAAATAAAGTGCCCGAATATTTTCCCTATTACAATATTTTCTCTGTCGAAACTTCGTAAACTTAAAAGTATTTGCTTGTTGGAAAAAAATTTCAATTTTTATCAATCAAGTTTAAAGCATTATACTATAACATTTAAAATCATTACTGAATTGAAATAAGAGCAAGTGGAATCTACACAGCATTTCCAAAAAGAAACAAGTTTGCAAATCCCAGAAGAACAGGATTCTACTTATCAAGAATGGATGAAGATTTTAATGGTATTTTCGGCTGCTTCTTGGTTATTGAATTCCTACCTATTAAGGCAGCTGTCAAGTTGAACAAGTGGTAGTCAGGTGGAGAAAGGTCTGGTGTATAGGCTGGGTGAAGTAGAGTTTTATAGCCAAATTTATTCAACTTCCGTATGATAACTTGTTAGACATGTGATCGGGCTTTGTCTTGAGTTAGCCATTTTCTATTGACCAATGCTGGACAAAATACATCAAGAATTTCTATTACTTTAGATTAATTTTCGGTTGTAATGGAGTCTTAGTAACCAGTCTTCAGAAACTTTTAGTGGATAATTTCTTTTATTGACCCCAAAACTGTAACAATCTTCTTTAGATGCAACTTTGACTTCGGCAAGTATTTTGGTGCGTCTTCTATGTTGCTGAACGTCTTCCGTACATGTACAGAATTCACTTTTCATCACAAGATGCAGGAATGTACTATTTCGGTTGTTTAGAAGATGTACTGTGCAGACCTCGGAGAGACGAATCATTTCTTTTTCGTTCAATTTATGGGGAATTCACTTGTAAAGATTTTTTGGTTTCCCAGTTTGGTGCAAGTACCTTATCACTGTTGGATGATTGACCTTTAGCACTCCAGAAACTAAATGGGTGCGTATTGTATCGCATATTAAATTACTTAAAAGATTACGCAGTTACTTGAATTAGCAACCAAAACTGCTACAAACGATATCAGTAAATTCCTGGCTAAATTGTTGAATAAAAAATTGTATCATATGCGTTTTGAGGGTAAAGTATGCATGCAACTCAATGTTCGTTTAGAAGAGCCAATGGAATGGTAGAGGTTAATAATAAGTTCTTAAATTCTAGGGCTGTTGCGATTTAATAACGATCTTCAGTTGACTTCTCAACTTCATCTTCCAACTTCTCATCTCCACAAAGAAGATGAAGATTCTGAAGATATTTTGTACTATATATTCCTTGTCTATTCCTTGTTGATGTTACTGGCAACATCTGCTATTTTAAGTCCCATTTGAAACTCATCTCTACTAATAAAGGAGAAGGTGTGTCTGTGTGCTCTCGCTCTTCAGGACAGACCGCTAGCCCTAGAGCAACGAAATTTGACACGAACATACTTTGAGCGTGGGGATGTGCACCTTGGAGCCGTTTTTTTAAATTTTGAATTATAATTGAAATTAATTAAAAATTAAGCGAAATTTTGGCGTTTTTCCTTAATAACTTCCAAAACTAGTACAGCACAAAAGTTATTTTTACATCAACTGGACATTTAAAAAAAATATTTTCAATAATGCCAATTAAGTTGTCGTTGTCATACAATTTCTTCTCTAATTTTAATTATTTTTAAAAATATTGCTTGGTACAGTTTACAACAATACTTTTCATTCTTGCAACGCATTTCAAATCGGTTTTATTGTTTAAACAAATGTTCAATGGCGTGATTCTCTTTCATTGTTGAAAGCTAAGAAACTGGATTTTCCTTCTTTTATTTGAACAATTTTTCTGCGAAATCTGTAAAGGAAGTCCTCAAGATAGTAAGTATATAATGAAATAATCTAGTAAACAGAAAGATTATCGTTATGTTTTAATTATTTTTATCGGCGTGTTCTAAGCCACTTAAAATGCTGCTGGACGTAAAATGTGCAGTGCCAATTTAATGTTGAAATCAAATGCGTATTATACGTTAATGTAGACAAGGAACAGAACGAGTACAAGGCTACGAAAAGAAAGCGGGTTAAATATCTATAGCAATTTGAAGTTTAAAACTACTTTAAGAGAAACACGAATATAAAATCATGAATAAGAAATTCAGTTGAAATTTTATATCCGGCTGGTCGCCGAAGCTAGTGCAGCAATATAGTTCGAATTTGCTGTTTTTTTTTAATCTTTTTTAACAGCCTGAAAGAACGAAATTAGTAAAAACAAAGCCACTACTTTAAAAAATTAAAGACTAAATTCCACACTTTGAAGTCGTATTTAACACCAGCAGAATTAACCCGATTTCAAAAATTCTGCTACACATAGAAAAATCGTAATTATTTTTGCACCGACCTAGCAATAATTATTTATTAATTCATATTCTTTAAATGGGAAGTATTGCATATGAAGTATTTTATGTACTACACTTATTTCTTCCTAATTGAAGCACAAGTATAATTCTTCATTCATGTGGGTATATATTCTTACTTATTCTGAAGTCGACTTGGAGGCACCAAATCGAAATAAAATCACATCAAATCACATGATATTTTTAGGTAATGTTTTCACCAAGATGTCAGAGAAAACGTTTAAGGGTACTTGAAACCCTAAGAATTTTGGAAAATCTATGAAAATATCTATTTTCTAATTTTGAGTGGAAACTGATCCTTAAACTTCTGACTTGATAATCTGAAAGTTTCGAAATATTCGGATAAGTATTTAGTCAGATAGGACGTTATTTGTATAACACGTTATCAGGAGCCACGCTCACTTCCAATGTTTACATCATGCATATTTCATGTGCAAGTTGCAATGCCGCCTAATTTTTTTCCCCATTAAAGTGAAGCAAGGCAGTTGTTCGAAACCGTAAAGGTTTATTCTCCGTTTGTTTAATGTTTTACTGCTTTTGCTTCTTATTATTTATTAAACACATTTGAATCATCATCACTGCTTTTTCTTTTTTAGATTGAATTTCTCACTGTCAATAAAATGGTTTAAAATTTTTGTAGTGTACTAACACAAGAAGAAAATTCTAGACTTGGTTACATAAATCATAAACTAAGTTAAGTATCGAGTTTTATGAAACAAGGTCCATTGTAGTACAAGTTACGGCAAACTTATGATGAGGTCCACGAAACATAATCCATAAGAGAATCACAGATCATTATACTAACTATTTTTTAAAATATTCAGAAGATTTTCTAACATCCTTTAACGACATGCGTGTCCATCGGATAAAAATAGAAAGAAATAGAAAGTTAAAGTAGTCCTGCCATCGAGATTACAAGAACCTGTGTTTCTCAATGGCACATGCATGTATGGGTAATAATAAGATGTACTGAATGACACCGATCAATAGATAATATAATTTAATTAATGAAACGCATATTTTTTATCTTGTCTGACTGACAATAATTATAAAATACGATTTATCAAAGATAGATTATAATTAACCCTTCAACAATCGCACCCATTTTTGGAACATTAGAAAACGCGCTGGGTCATTTTGACCCGAAATTGTTAGACACTTGCTCCTTATTTTCTTGGCTATTTGTACAAAAATAAAATATGGCCAATGCACAAGAACATTTTTTCGTACAAATAACTTGTATTTAAGACAAAAATCTAATTTTTAATACGAAAGAGGGAAGTTGAACTTATATCCGTTATTGCATACCTTCTCTGTACTCTTTTCTTCTCCGCTGCGCACGTTCTTACGCTGTCATAGCCATGAAGTTAAATGAATCCGGAACGCTGGCACCCCAGGTAGCACAACATGTTATCCGATATTGTACAATATTATCCGATATTTTTATTATACGACATTGTACAATATTATACGACATTGTACAATATTATACGACATTGTGAATATTGTTCAATATTGTACAATATCTTTGTGCTACTAGGGACACGCACGGGTCAATTTGACCCCAAGCCCCCCCCCCGTTAAAAAGGGAGAAACCCCGTATCACCTGTTACTGCTGCTCTTTTCTTCTTCTAGCTCCCCCATGGAGGTACATGAAGTAACAGGGGCAAATTTTTAGAAATCCCTATAATTTCTTAACAAAAGAGAAAGGGTGGGGTCGAGAAGACCCCATGCCTGTGCAGACGGGTTAAATGTAGAGGAGTACTCGCACAGTTATATTGTGTGTCCTTTATGTTGGTTAAAAATTAGCTTTAAGATTCAATTTCATTTTATTAAAAGTGAAGGAAATCAACTTCCGTGTGACTACAGTAAAACATCGGTTAACCGAACCCCGAGTTATCCGCAATGCTTCTGAAATCGCAAATCCAAAAAACACGGACTGTACTCCACAGAAATAATCTCGAAGGCGAGACGTTTTCGCAGTTGTATCTCTACATTTTTAAATTTTAAGCCTTCCCAAGGAGGTCAGTCTTTGCTTTTAGGATATAAAAATTAAAATTAATGGGTTTTAAAAATAATAATTACGGTATTGTTTTACTTGTGCCTGTCAGGCGCATTGCGGCCGACGGAGGGTTAACTTTAACGAAGAACATAAATGTAGCCTATAAAGCGTTTTGAATTCGTTTTACACTCAAAACATTTCACAATTACATACTGTAATTAGATACAAAATACAGGGTGTACTCAAATGAAGAGACACATTTCAAAAATTAATTTAAAAAAACTAAAAATTTTGGAACTATGGTTTTTTCTCTTAAATAAGAGCGCATCTCGAACAGTTTTTCCCCCCCAGTTAGGTAACGCGGCGTTACGCCGTTCTAAATTTGTTACAGCGAGAAAATTCCGTACGCAACGGCTACAGATCAGCAGAAGCCGATGCGTGTTTTCTGTTTTTTTTTCTGTTTGTTTTTCTTGAATATCACGAAACCTCTTCAGTTTTCACACTACATGTGAATTAGCAAATTAAAGAGCATAACATTCCCTAGAAATACATGCTTTTATTTTTCTCCCGGTTTAAATATTTTCTCAGATAATGGCTCTAAACAAATTTTTGATTTCCAGTATTTTAAGACCCCCTAGACCACCGAAATGGCATGTTACCTATCTGAAAAAAAGAGTTTTCAGATGCGCTTTCATTTAAAAAACATTCAGAGTTACAACATTTATAGTTGTTTTTATCAATTTTTGAAATTTGTCACTTCATTTGTGCACACCCTGTAGTAATAGGTGCCCATGGGTTAACCGAAAAAATAATTATTCGAAACGGCTTCCACCCCCTTCAGTTGGATTAACATGGGTTGTACTGTAAAACTTTACCTATTATCTGAAAATGTGTTTAAAGAAATTTCAGCGGTCACTAACATAGATAAGAAATCATAATGAAAAATTAAGCTTTAATGCCAGATTTCTCAAACAAGAGTCGATTTCTGGGAGTTTAAATATAAGCACAGAGAAAATATTAATTTTCAGGGGAAAATGTCCTACAGTGAGCAAGCAGTTAATTGTCAGATGACATGTGCGACTACTTATGACATGGGAACTTTGACATCTCTTGAAAGGACTTGATTGATATAATTATTTTTTGATCGCAGTTTGAGGACGAATTTTCTTTTATAGAATTTTTTCAGCATTTATTTAACTCTTTAAACCGAAGGCGTTTTTTCCCCTTCTAGCTCCTTTAAAACCGGGACCTTTTGGAAGGAAGCGACATGAATTGGACTCTCCCAACCTGTGTGGTCATTTACCACACCACCCCCTGCTATAACCTTCACTTAAGTCGCACGGAAATGGGCTGCGTTTTGCAAGGATGATTGGACCCCTCTACCGCGCTTATCTCCTAAGCGATCTCAGAACCTCAGACCGGCCATCTTCGCTGTTAAAGGGAAATTTTTAGACCACCCGGCATCTTCTCGCTCGGTGTCAGAGGGTTAATGTTCATATGGAATGAAAACCAAAAATAAATATCACAAAAATGCGTTACTTATATTATTCTACTTACCCGATTTTTTTTTTTGATATTTATGAAAAGTGATTAAAAATAAACTTTCTTTAAGTTCTATTAAAATCTATAGCTGATATCACGTGAAAATTATTTCTAATATATTTTGAAAGAGTTAGCCCTTAAAAGCCCAGTGTTGCCTTTAAGGAACATACCAATTTTTGTCTTCTAAAATCTTAAGAATAAGACGGAAGCTCTAATGCCGGTTGTTGCCAATAGGATACATATTGAAATTTTTATTAAATCAATTTACAACATGCAGATGGCAGCCACAGTGCTGATAAAAAATATAAATAAATTGTTGCATATATATCACTTGAGACATCATCTTTTTAGCTTCGTAAGTTCGCTTGAGAATATATTTTATTCTACAATGGTGAAGAAAATTCCTTATCAGTATTATTATTTATTAAATTTCATTTGTGTTTGACATGATAGAATTTTATCGAGGAAATATTTTTCTGAAATAAAGCACAGTGTTGTCAGTTGGTAACAATTTTTTAGCCATAAACCGTACTTAAAACAAAATAGGATATTAAAATATTTTTCCGGGTTTTATTCAAGAGATGAAAGTCAAAGAAAATTTTAAAATCAATTTTTAAAATATCGAGCTTTAGGAGTTAAGATAAAATGTTTCATATAAATGTCTGCAGAAAAATAAACAGAGTATGTTTATTTATAATAAATTATTCTTAAACAGTGAGTACCAAAAATAATTCGATTTTGTCCCGACAACAATCAGCAGGCAATAGAAAAACATCTTTAATGTTTCAGATTTCTGAATACCATCTACCCACTCAAAATACATCTAAATGTAAGCATTTTTAAATGTATTCCTTTCATTAAATAAATCCAAAAGAAAGAAACGACTTCTTTGTTGATATTAATTTACAAAAAAGGATTCAAAGAGCATTTTTAAAAATCATCTTTCAGCAAGGTAGGCAATTTAAACCTGTTCCATTCCAAGCTGGAACAGCGTTACATCCTAAATCTGAGTAACATACCTACCCAGTTACATAATCATCTTTTGGCCCGTAATTTATGGAAAACGATAAGTTCTTACGTAATGCTGTGCATAATCTCAGATGCTGTCTTTACGATTTACATCCACAAGCTAATGCACGTGGCAGATTGCCCATTTCCAGAAAGCAGTTGTTTATTTCACTTCACAACTAATGGGTTCTTTTATGGATAGAACAAAAAATTGCAATAAAAATCTACAGCTGGTATTATTCCAAAAGTGAGCTTATGGATTTACAAGCATAATAAGCTCTACGGTGATAAAGTTTTGTTTCAAATATTTCGATTCATTTAACATGAAGTATGAGTTAAGTGAATTGATAGGCCATAAAACATATGAAAGAAAAAGGAGTGAGTGAGGATCTTTCATAAAAGACTAATCAGTACTCCAAAGTAGATTCTGAACAATGCATGAGATATTGTCTGTGACAAAAGGCGATTGAATAATGCTATCGATGAATAGGATGCCGGTTGTTTTTAAAGTTACGCTGTTGTTCAACTGGAAATGAATTTTTAAAATCTGAGAGAGATTCAAACGTTATTTAATCAAAAATATTAAACAAAAGTCGAGCTCATCGAAAATATCAGTAGGAGCATATGCTTTTTTTCTATCTAGAACTAAAAGCTTAAAAATTTCTAGAAAAAATACTTATAAAAAATAAATTTTTTTATTTAACTGCCATTCAATAAATTATGAATTAAGTCCCCTACCTTTCCAGAGAAAGTCACAAACAATTAAAACGCGGTTTTCAATTTAAAATTCAGATATTCTAAAGGTTATGATCTGACATAGAGAAAATAATATATATTTCTTATATCTAAACATGCAAGCTAAAATAATGCTAAAAAGATTATAGATGTAATAATTTAGATTTTTAAGCGTTTTAAATTTAATTATTTTTTCCCTCTATTAAATTCCGAGATAAAAGCTACTGCCACTTTAATTTAAAGAGGTCCAGATACAACCGGTTTTGATCGTTTCGGGATTTTTCCCTTTTCCAGCAGTGTTTTAAGGCGCATGCGCGAAGGTATCTGCCCTTTTTATTTTTTCGTATACGAAGAGAAAGTACTGTAACCGTCAAAAAATTCGAACTCGAGATATTGACGAATCTCCACACTTTAGGCCTCCCTGAGTCCGAAAAACAATTTTGGAATTATGTCTGTCTGTCTGTGAACACGATAACTCGAAATCTATTAGAGATATAGGGATGGAATTTGGTATGTGATCTTCACGCAAAATTTGTATGTTTCTATCAAATTTTGGATAAAATCCGTCTACGGGAAATCAGTCTGCCCACTTTCATACGAACACTATAACTCAAGAACCTGACTAGCTAGATGGATAAAATTTGGTACACTGTTTTATCATCATGATTGTAGGTCCATATAAAATGTTGGACCAAATCTGTCAAATTGTTGGGTTGACTGTGTCGGACTGTATAATCGCATACTTGTAAAAATTATATATCATAATCCCTTTGGATTAGATAAATAAAAATCTTGGTATCACGGATGCTAACATTAATTATAGATCTTTTTCACTTTTCATCTCAATAGGTTAAAAATGAGGTGTTCAAATTGCATATTCAATTTTTTTACTTGTGAAACGAGCCCGCTTGACTTGTGATCTCTACGCGCATGCGTACTGGAAGCAATCTCTGTGCATGATATTCAGCGGCTTCATGACGTAAGGCTTATGTTTAACGACTCCTGCTTGGCGCTTTTTTCTTCCCTTTTGGCTCATTTTTCTCCCTTTTGGCGAATTCTGACCCTGCTCGGATTATTTTATTTCCGTTTGTTGTGTCGTTCTTGCGTGTGGTGGAGAAACTTGTTGCGTTCAGGGAATAGAGCAGATTCGAATTTTTATCCGAGCGAGGGTGCGGGGAACTGACACGCTGTACGAGAGTTTGAGAAATGAGTATACGAGAAAGTTTAGGGGAGGCCACTCCCGCTGGTTCTGTTCAATGGTGATAATACAATCAACATCGCAACTAGAGGACAAACAGATTAACAGTTTTACAGTGTATTATTTGTGCTGTCTAATTAGATGACCCCCTCCTGTTTTGGGATGCTTTGCCTTATTCATTCAACTATATGCCCATAGAACACTGGAGATGTTAATGGATTGGTCATTTTTTGTATCGAGCCATAACATCAATGAATGACTTAATTTTATTTTATAAGTTTAGAAATAACATAATACAATGCCTAGTGGTGCTTGGCAAAAACCATTAAGGTGTTAATTCCGAGATTGCGCATAGATAATAATCTTAATTGCTTAGTTGCTTAATATCCTTGATTTGGTACTGTTACAGTATCCGATAGCTAAATACCATAAATAGATAAACAATAGTATCCCCTATATTTTGAAACTGATAAATATGGATTACTAGAAGGAAAATTAAAGAACTAGAATAAGATATTTATGACCAGAACAACCTGGATAACATTTTATAATATTCTATTACCACATTCCTCAATTTTTTGTTTCAAAATTTGTACCAGAGTGAAGGTAGAGGGAAAATATTATTGTATCATGCCTTCTTCTGGATAGTAAAGTAAAACACCAGTAAAATACCTTCGTGGCATTAGAGGGCGTGGTAAATCTTAATGTTTTAGTAGTACAGAATTTGCGTCAGATCGTACGTAGAGGAAAAGTACTCAGCTGGTACATTCTACAGAATAAACTTTTAACCCTCTGAGAGGTTAGCTATTTTGATGTACTAGCTTTCAAGTCTTGAAAATTTGCTTTTAAATTGAAATATTTTAATCTTTATTACATTTAGTCAAGTCTCTGAAATCTTAAGAATGTTTCATCCATGGT
>BGPR01000048.1:548661-620217 GCA_013235015.1 Araneus ventricosus | reverse complement strand
GGTTGGGTTCCGTTGTTAACGTGCGGAACCCAACCCAACTCCCAACCCAACCGGGGGTACCAGAATAGACCCCTGAAACGCTTCCCTGAAAAATCAAAGAGATACATTTTCAATCATTCACCTAACTCAAAACTTCTTTTCAATAAATTGAAATAAAAAAATCAGTCCAAATCTAATCTTCGAGATCGGAATATTACGGTTTCCAGATCCGATTCTACCAAAAGATCTGACGTGTTTATGGGTCTTGTCTACTACAATATGCATTGGTAGAGTAGAGTAGAAGTAGTGTAGAAACTTTAAGATGTATACTCGCTAAAAGCTGCTTTGTCTCTAATTTACCAGGAGAATGTGCATTGGCCGATGTGTCTATAAACGTGGTTACGCCGTCGTTCAACATATGTCCTCACGTACCTCAGATTGAAGGCCACGGTGGTATGATGGTACAGTCTCGGCTGTTTCATCAAAGATCCGTCAGGTATTCGGGTCTGGTGCATGCTAATCTGATTTCGACTCTCAAACGCCTCTTGCTGGTGTGGCTTGAAAGAATAGAGAGTGATGCGTTCAATTAAATAAGGTCCTCGTCCTCTAACAATGGATAAAACTTACAAGGCCAGTCTTAAAATAGCTCTCGTGTAGCTACAAAATGGGAAATTAATCTTACTTAACTAACACAACTTAGGTAAACGAAACTACAACCAGAAAATAACAAAATCATTAAATCCTACCAATCCCAAAATGTAACTATAAAGGAACGACCCTTAATTACAACAGTGATAAATGCCCCGTTTACAATTAGTAATCTTTACATGTCGGTTTTCAGGACAAATATTTGCTCTTTAAAATCATTCTTAATGGCGAGTGGACGTACTTCCATGTAGCTAATGTGGTAGAACGCGGAATGGCCGAGTCCCTTTACAACGCCAGAAGGCTAACGACTTTATAATGTGACAAATAGGGCTGATAACATCCCAGAAAGTCAGCTTTCGACTGATCGTTTGCTCTGAACGAATAATGAATGACCCCGGAACCTTTAATGTAATCAATGTAGAGGGTGAATTTATCGACGGTGATTTCAAAAGACTGTCATCCAAGATCGTTGTAGGCGACGAGGGTTGAGGTTAAATACGGCCGAGCATTATTGGAGCTCTGGTTAATGTTGGTATTTTGTAAGTTGCGATTTTTCATCGAGAAAGATTTAATTCTATGTCATTTAATTTAATGTATCGGCTACTCCACTGGTGTATTTAATGAATAATTCTTTGAAATCTGTGTTGTTGAAAGAAGTATAGGTAAATCTATAGAAATATAGAATGTTGATAATTAAAGTAATAATCTGTTAAGTGAAAATACACATTTAAACATTGAATAAAATAAATGGTAGAAAAAGCATCGCCAGAAATTTGAAAAAGAATGGTTTTACATCCCTTTATTGTGATGCGATGGCCTGATTCAAGGTATACGTCTATGGATCCGAAGATTAGCGTGTTCGAGATTCTTATACGAAAAGAGATTCATCATTTATGTCGGCCAGGTGCCGGTTAATCCTCCGTTAGTCGCAATATCTAATTGATACGCGTGCAATATGCATTTGTTAGCAGTTATTACTTTCTCGTATACAAAATATGCAAAAAGAAAGTATTGTAAACTCGAGATTTTGACAAATCTCTACGTTTTAGACCTCCCAGTAGGGTGGATCGAAAAATCAAAGTTTGGATAAAATAATCGGCATAGGGTGCAAAAGTTGTCTTTTAAGTGTATTAGAATATATGCAAAATTTTTTCAACTTTGTTTAATATCTTCCGGTGCCCAAAAACGCTTAAATATTTGCAAAAAAACATTTTTTATGCAAATTTCGAATTAAAAATCAAAAATTAAAAATGTGTTAAAGAAACGATTTTACGAGGAGAAACGTAGAGGAGACAGCGAAGGAATGATAAAAAATACCAACAAAAATTGGAAAATTATCGTACTGAAAAAATATCGTGTTTGTTCGATATCACATTTTGTAAGTGTACAAATTTCGATAAATGTAAATTTCAAGAAGACATGAACAGTTCACTTGCTAAGTGATTGTTTATAAAAGATGGAATGTTAGAAAGGAAAATGGTTATTGGAGAAGCGGAAGTAATTGCTAATGAAAAAAAGAGAAAAGGAAAAAAGAAAACAGATGGAAGACAAAAGAATAAAAAGTAAAATGGTTAAAACTGATGCTGCTCATGCTCAATCAAGATGAAGGCGATGGAACAAATGTTAATACTGGGCACAAGGGAGGTATTATTCGCTTGATGGAACTTGCCTCAATAGACCATTACAACGGTGAATTTATTTGCTTCAAACAAATGAGTTACCCCTCCGTCATCTTCTAAATTCTTTGGATGGGCAACAGCTGGTCCTAAAGAATTTTGTCGACCACTTCGTAAAGCAATTAAAACCTACGAGGAACTACCTGTAGCTCCTTTTTCTTCAATAAGTGTGGAGAATATGCCACATAATATAGATAGAATGGTTCTCAGCAATGATCAGCAATATCTATATGATATTTGCCTAGCGATATCACGTGGTGAATGTTATTCTGACCTGGCATTAAGAAAGCCTGGTCCAGTTGTTCACTCAAGGTGGCTAACAATTGCAGGTAGAATTTTAAGGTTGTATGTAGTCACAGAAAAACTATCTGACAATCTTATTATTCTTGCAACATATATTATGAAGGTATATGCAAACTGTATGGTTCCATGTCAAGACAAATCCCTCCATAACACAAGGAGCGCTGCATATTTGGAGACTTATTTCATTTTTTAGATATTTGGGACCCAATGTAAGAAATATAGTACACACTTTTATTAAACGAAATAGCTTCTTTTGTCATCCAGAAAATTTGCTATTGACAATTCTCACAAATAACAGAGAGAATATAAGGTCTTTAGCACTACGAAAACTAATTTGTGCTAGATATAAAAACAGAGGATTCTCAGAATAAGAATTTTTCAAGTACCAAAAATAGATTTTAAAGCAAAGGATCTTTTTGCACTTATTAACTGGCAACGAGTTGGACATTTGAACCACCTCTTTTGATGAATGTGCCATTTAAATAAATAGAGAACATGGTAAAAGTTAGACAGAGGAATGGTCAAAATATCCATGCCATACCCAAGCTGTAGAAAGGTGTTTTCTCATAGTGTCTGAAGCGTCGGAAAGTGTATATGGAGAAAAGAAGAGACACGGCTTCATATTGAATAGGATACAATCAAGAAGTCTTATCAAGCATTATAATACAAAAAGGATTGCATCCTTTAGAAATATGTAAATCTTCAAATTAATAGAATTAAAAAATCTATGATTAAGTTCACTTTTTATAAGTTATGTGATTTATTGCTTTGACTATTAAATTTATACTTCATGTATTATTATAAAATTATAATTATTTATAAGTTTACACTTAAATACTTGAATAATCTGCCAATTTTTCAAATATTTTTCATTAATTCACAATTTTTAATAGATATTTGTAAAAATGTCAATTTTTATCTTTTTGGGGGGCTTTCACGCCACCAGAAGATATGAATGAACTTTAATAATAATAAAAAAACGCAAATTAATATACCCAAAACAAAACTTTCTTACCCGGCGCTAAAGGAAATTTTGAAAATATTTTTTTATAAATTTCCCCCCAAAAATGTCATTTATAACTATTTTTGGAGCACTTGGGGCACTGGAAGATATGAATGGATTTAAATAAAAAAATATATGTAAACTAATATACCTAAGACAACTTTTCCACCCTATGCCAAAAATAATTTCAAAACAAAACAAAAAAAATTGTAAATTTTCATAAAAAATTCAATTTTTAACTATTTTTGAGGCGCTTGGGGCACCGGAAGATATGAATGAATTTCAATAAAAAAAATTATATAAACTAATATACTTAAGACACAACTTTCCCGCCCCATTCCAAAAAGAATTTCAAAAAAAAATTTTTTTCCCTATACTTTTCGATCCACCCTACCTCCCAGTGTCCGAAAAACACAATTTTGGAATTATGTGTGTCTGTGAACACGATAACTCGAAATAAATTAGAGATACAGGGATGAAATTTGGTATGTGATCTTGACACATAATTTGTAGGTTTTCATCCAATTTTGGACAATCTCTATCTACGGGAAGTCTGCCTGTCTGTCTTTCAGCGTTCATGTGAACACTATAACTCAACAACTTGAAAAGCTAGATAGATAAAATTTGGTACACAGTTTTATCATCGGGAATATAGGTCAGTATAAATTTTGGGCGAAATCCGTCAAAGTATTGACTGTCTGTCGGTCTGTATGATCGCATACTTCTGAAGAACATATCTTCTAAAAGAAATGACTTAGATGAAGGAAATTCCTTATGTAGTGTAATGTCTTGGCCTAGGTGTGACCAAATAATTTCAAGCTTATGTTGGCCTAAGTACTTTTATTAATACAGCAATAATTAAGAGACACTTCTCGCAGAGAAGTCTTGATTAAATATGATTATTTACAAAGTAATCAATAACATCATAGTTCTAGAACGTCAAAGTTCCATGGCAATTAGTCCCTAAAGAATTGTATTCACAGGATGGTTAGCTTCCACCTATCAATGTGATTCCGAACCACGAAACTCCTAGGAGTGCTCGCAAGTTCATGAGCCGAGAGTTCGGGGATGCTGATTCCTCGGGGTTGCCTACCAAAGTCCGAATTCAGTCGGGACTTTCAATCCGCTGATCACACAGCTCTCTTCGGTCCTCCGGAGCCTGAAACCTCGTTCGAGACTCCTAATTCGTTTCTCTCCGCCGTCCTTCCCTCGAACATTCAGTTTTTATTCAACCCTTCAGGGGGTGGAGCTCCGCCTACCCTTTCCTACATTGGATAATGATACTCTCGTTGACCAACAGCTCACCTTCCTAGTCGTCAACCCCTATTATGGGAAGGTTCTTGAGTTTTCGCCACCACCGGCCTATTCAGGGATGACACCAAAGGGTACCACTAATGTGTTCGCTGACAGTGACGGATTCCTCGGCATTGTGGCGGCCCTCTGTGTGAAGCCATTTCTTTGCGCACGTCTCGTTAGCGATGTCCAGGTGCAACTGTCCTGCTGTTTACCGCCAATATGAAAAGGGACGGCACTCTTTTTCTCATGGGAACGTTGCTCACGGGAAGGAAACCTTACAGTAGCCTTGAAACCCTAATTGTAGATTTCTCCCCAAATTTCAGTTAAATCAGTTGAAAAAAGGCGTTGAAATTGCATATTCTTTTTTGTCCTATTTTACGACGCAAAAAAAAGGCGGGAACACCGGAGCGTTTTCCCCACTTTAGGGAAGACCGCACGTTTTCTGTCACGCGGTATATTTTTTCCCCCACACATGTTAGTCGTATTTTAGCAAGTTTAGGGAGGCCACTCCCCCTTGTTAATGCATCCGAATAAGAATTTTTTGGATAGAATACATTTACATTCTCATTAGGACAAATTATTAAAGTTATAGAAGAAAAAATATCCAAATTGGATGAACATACCATAGAATACATTTTATATCTGTGGATATACATTACAACCATTTAAGTATGAAAATGATTGCGACTAACGGAGGGTTAACTAAAAACTTGGAATGGTGTCATACCTTTTGGTTAATGGTACAGAATTTCGTGATCCGATTCAAAATCGTCTTGCGTAGCTTCGAATTGAGACACCAATCGAATCTCTATTGATAACCTCAATGTATATTTCACAATGGCTTGAATTCACGAGTTGAAAAAAAAATCTTTTGTCATTTGAAATAAATAATGTACTACAAATTAAAATTAACTTCTATTACACATTTTAAAAAATCACAGTGCAAGTTTCTTGCATCAGATTAGCTTTTAACATTATGAAAACTTAACTTTTTTCGTTAATCTTAAGCTTGTATTCTGATGCATTTATATATTTTCCTCATGTTTTACACACTAATTGCGGTTTTCTTTGAATCGCCCACAACGGGTCAAAGAAGATTTTTTGTAAGCTCAACCAAGCTGTCTTCAACAGCCAGAGCAATGGAATCACAGTGACTACAGAAGTTACTTATAAACCAAGGGAAAGGCAAAAGGATTATCTTGCTGGAGATCCGGAATTTCTTTATTAGCCAACACGAATAAAATTGATTGTTTGATTGCCTTCAACTTTAGGCCACAATCTGTATCCTAATGTATATAATGTATCTGTATACAAAATGTGGATTCGAAATAAATATAGTAGAAAATAATCTGTCGAAAAATCTGTTAATGAAAATAGGAAAAATCCTAAGATTACCCAAAATACTAATTGGCAGGCTCAAGTTAATTTAGTGTGTTGGCCAGACAGCTTGCGCTATATGATCTCTGAGGAACTGTAGTATATTAAAACGACTCACACTTATAAAGGTTTTTACTACAGCGAGATTTAAACCTATTAATTTGCTACAAATGTCAAAGAATTACTTTATGAATATTGCAGGAAGAGTAATATTCACTTCATCGAATAGATATCTCTCCCATGCAACAAAACATCATGCGTGGCAAATGAAACTTCAATCAAAATTCCACAAAATTTGTATACCAAACCAATCACGAAACGGAGCTATATGCCCTTAAATAGGAGGGTCAGTCAAAAAGTTAGTTGCACTGCTTGAAAAAGGAATGCAGGATTGAATTTTTACAATAAATTTATATGCACACTAAAGTTCCATACAAAATCTATTTTTAACGTACTCACCAACTTTATTTAAACATTTGTAGAGGCACGACACAAGTGTTTATGTACCTTCTGCGAAGAATTTCCGTCCAATATCCATTCATAATTGTTGCATTACAACTTTCACGTCATCATCCGAAAGATATCGTTAGTTTGACCATCCTCAACATCGGTATGCACATTCTTGAACATGTTGCATCACTTTGAGATAGCTCGATGCGATTTATATTTTCACCACACTCTTCGTGCAACTGCCTATAAATTTCAGTGCAGTTTGACATTTTTGCCCACAAAAATCGAAACACTGAACATATTTCCAATTTCGACGCATCCGGCAATTGCCCAGATATGTTCACAACTGATTAGCAAGAAAACTAAAACTGACACGTCCAAGCCGATAGGTCACGCATATTTACGGATCCTACATATTAGGGAATGAGGTTGCTTCTCATTGGCTCTCAGCGTCACGTGACTTGGCTTGTTTGTTAATGATGTCATAGCACCATGTTTAGGCGGGATTTTAATTATTATTTTGTTTTCTGCTATCGCATCATATAGAAATTAAAACTACCTTCTGATTATGGTTACTTTGATGTTTCTCAAGAAAATGATGAATATATTTTTAGAATAAAACAAATAAAGGACGAACTTCAGCAATGGTAAGTACCGTTTAGTTTCAAGGCGTCATTTAGAAGCAAGCCAAGTCACGTGACTTTAAGAGCCAATGAGAAGCAACCTCATTCCCTACTATGTAGGATCCGTAAATATGCCTAGGTCACGCAGCATAAAAACCAATCCCACTATAGGCGCCTATTGGGAATGTCTTTTTACCACGCCAAGTTGGTCATTGTGCCCGCTAGGGTTTCCGTATTTACTTTGATTGGCGCGAAACTGGGTTTTTTCTTCTACGTGTTTTGAAAACCTTCCATCTTTATTTACAATTAACAACTAATAACAAATTATTTTCAACTTTAAGGCACTCAAGAAGGAATTCATTCTACTTTAAGTCACACACATACACACAAAAAAAATACAAAGGAATGTTTACATCCTTATAACAGATTGCATCTTTCGGTCGTCGTCGAAATAGAAAAACTTTACAAAGCATTTCTCGCCAAAAAAAGCGAAATATCGCCAAATATTGGGATCGAAAACACACCCCAGAGGCGTCTATAGTGGGATTGGTTTTTATGCGGTCACGCAATCCAGATATATGTCTGTAGTGTTGCCACAAAGTTTCAATAAATTATCCTTTCCCCAAGATTTTTTTACGAAGGAATGTGCAACTAACTTTTTGACGGACCTACGTAGACATAGCCTCATTTACAATAAGTAATCTTCAGATTCATATTTTTAAGATGACTATTTATACTTAAATATCATTCTTAATAAAGAGCAGAAATACTTTTATGTTGCTAATGTAGAAAGCGCAATGTCTGGGCCTCTTTACAACGCCAGAAAGCTAACGACTTTATAATGTGACAAATAGGGCTGATAACATCCCAGAAAGTCAGCTTTCGACTGATCGTTTGCTCTGAACGAATAATGAATGACCCCGGAACCTTTAATGTAATCAATGTAGGAGGTGAATTTAACGACTTGAAAGGACTGTCACCGGATATCGTTGCGGGTGACGAGGGCTGAGGTTAAATACGGTCGGGCCTTAATGGAATGCAGACCTGTTTAGTGTTGGTATTTTGTAAATTGCGATTTTTCACAGCAAAGGGTTTAATTCAATGTCTTTCATTTTGATGGGGAAGGCACATCGATGGGTGTAATGAAGAATCGTCTGGAACTTTCTTTGTCAAAAAAGTTAGTTTTAAACTATTTATTTTGCTACGCATTTTTTTTGTTAAATATGTTCCTATTAAGAGAAAAATCGAGAATGACTTTTAAAGCATTATTGGATGTAGCATTAAGCATTTCTAGAAACTTTAAAATAAACTTGATGTGACTTAATTAACTTTGCATTTTGTGGAATGCATTCTTTATTAAGAGGTAAGAAAAGATCATTATAATTTATGAAATTGATTCGTAAAACTTCCAAACATACGATAGGTATATACATACATCAGATAATTAATTTTTTCTAGATTTAACCCCTTCCTTATCGGTGTCGCATATCATTCGACGAAGAAAAAAATTTCATCCTTAAAAGTGAATTCTTCTTTCACGCGTCTCTTTATATTCCCCGATTATTTTTTGTGTTTCTGAATATTTTTAAGAAATGGCGCAAATAGTCCTACTTTCCTCATGTTTTCGCGGCAAGATTTCCCGCCTTGAATTGGAAACATAATCATTTTGTCCGATATTCGAAAAAAAATTCGATAAAGAAGGGGTTAATCGAATATTACATCATTTGTTATGACCTGAGAACTATTGTGTTTAAAGATTTTTTTCTACTTATCAGATCGAATAGATGAAAAGAAGAAGAAATTAAATGCAAATAATTTTGGGCCAGTGTAAATAATTTTGGAAATATTTTGATAAAGACAAGCGCACAGAAACTGCATTAACTGCATTTTTACTTTCTCTTGTACGAAGTATACAAAGAGAATGTAATGTAATAGTAAAAAAAAAAAATCGAAGTCGAGATTTTGATGAATCTCCACGTTTTAGACCTCCCCGACTCCGAAAAGCACAATTTTGGAATTGTGTCTGTTTGTCTGTGAACACGATAACTATAAAGAACTTTGTGAGCTAGACGGATCAAATTTGGTAGTGATCTTTACACAAAATTTTTAGATTTCTGTCAAATTTTGTAAATCTGTCTGGTTGACTATCCGTGTTCATGTGAGCAGGATAACTCAAAAACTTAAATAGCTAGATTGATAAAATTTTATACACAATTTTATCATCAGATCCGTATCAAATTTTGGTCCAAATCCGTCAAAAGTTCTGTATACTACATCATATGAATTGCTAATCCGTGCACAATTTCCGTTTCAATCGGTGAAAAAAAGGCGCTCAAATTGCATTTCCGGTTTCTTCGCCATTCTACAATGCAAAAAACGGTGCGACCAATTCGCGCGTTTTTGCCCACCTGTGTTAGGGAATTACTGGAGCTTGGTGTATTTTTCCTCCACCCATTTTAGGGCGGATAAGAGAAAATTCTAGGGAGACCATTCCCGCTGGTTCTAAAAAAAACAGTAAATTTTCAAATTTTTTTTATATTCGTTTTAGAAATTTCACTTCTTCTAGCAGTTATTTCTATCATAATCAGCTTTAAATATTTTAAAAACAATCCATTCACATCATATTAGTGAAATGAAATCTAATAATAATTTAATGACACCCTGATTAATATACTTGAAATCTGGTAATATTAAACGATGAAATATATTTGTCTTATTCGAATTTTAACAATTTATTTTTCATTTTTGCATATCCAAATGTTTCTGAATGCTGTGAGCTTCGACAGATATTAAGCAAACGTTATTTTGTATTGAAATCTTTACTCTTTTTTATATTTGAAGATGAGGTTCTCATTATATCGTCACTCTTTAATGGGATAGCAAATAGTGCATGCCATTTAGTTCTTTGCAGCGAAATGCGACACAGATCGACTGAGAATCTGTTTCCATTAAATAATTACTGAATCGAACACTGCAAAAGGCTTTTAACGAAAATATAGCAGGTTATTTCTACATTCTTTACAGAGTTATAGTTGCATGATTAAATGGACGATTCAGACATTATAAACATCAGAATAAATGTAAATTTCAGAAGCCTTTGTCATGGATTTGAAATATTTATAATACGATATATTTTTAAAATCTCTTGCAGACGAAAATATATTTCTTTTATATAAAGAATCAATTCCACGAAAGGGGATATTTATAAATGTACTTGGATTATTACTATGAATATTTGTGGAATTGTTTGATGTTCTCTAATGTTATATTTTATGCAATCTCTTATTGCTGCGAAAATGTCCATAAAACAGTGTTCAGTGCAATTAATGTCGGTATAACTCTGATATCTGTAAATGGGGTTGTGCATATTCTCTGTATCTATTTCGTTTTAATTTAAGTTAATTAACAGGTTAATAGCCCAATGAATCAAATATGATTCATACCTAAATTCTATTTAAATGATAACTTATTTACTGTAGTCAAGAGATGGCAGAGAAGGAGTCATCTAATAATATAAATGGTTCGAATCTCTGACGTGAGTCGTGGCGACTAATGTTTTATATTTCGTTAGATGCGGGTGATCACACAGATCGCTTGGGCATATTTTGCATGGGGGTTGGGGTTTATGTTCCTCTTTGAAATAGTTGGTAATGGCGCCCTTTTAGTTATCTTCGTAGAAGTGGAGATTAACGAAGTTTTCGAGTTCAATTAGCAATTGTCAAAGGCCAAAAACCCTAATTCCGATCTCTCACATCGCACGTAATATCCCCTCTCTTCTTTAATGTTTCATTTGCATACTTTTGTTGTTTACTATTATAATTGTTTAGTAAAAACGGATTTCTGATGGTGAGTGAAATTAATTTTGAAACTGTGATTGCTTGTCTAAAATCTGGGCAGCTGACGTTAATATCTTTTATCTAGTTTCATGATGTTTTCTATAAAGTACAATCCAAATTAATTAAATAGTCGATTAAACTGTAAGTAACTTCTAAACATTATTAAATAGTGCTTTGTCATCGAAAACACACACGTGTAAAAAATTTGATCACTCTATCTGATCAAGAAGTGGTAGAAAATTCGCTTACAAAATTCCATTTTTACAAAGTTGTATAAATATTTGCAAAAAGCAGTTTTAAATGAACAAAAACGATTGAGAAATTTTAATTGATTATTTTTTCACATATGCCTTTTAAACTAATGTTGAAATACAGAATATATATACCAGTTGATTGATACGGAGATTTGCACGCTTTATTGCCAAGCCAGAAGAACCGGGTTCGATTCCTGGAAACGACATCTATGTTGCGTTTGAAGCATTTTTCAAAATTTATTTGTTTCATTATAACTCCACCGGGGGTTCAACAAAAGTTCGTGCATGAGAAGCTGCCGGATAAGTAACAGGCATCTCACTTCCCCTGGGAGCTGAGTTACCTCCACTCCGATCACGGAGCGTACCTCCTACGGGAAGGGTTGGGCCGTGCCTTAGTTCCCGTCTCCAGTCGTAGCGCCGGTAATTTAAAAGATCCACATGTTAATGCAGGTCGGATGTAGCTCGTTTATGGGTTGTTTCATTATAAAGAGAAGAAGCAGCTGTTTTGCCCAGGAGAATATATGCGTAATAAAAATATTTTTGACTGCCTGTGTTGCGTTGGAGCATACGATATCTGGCAAATAATTTGATATGCGACATAGGAAAAATGCTATTCCAACTCTTAAAAATAGGTGAAATCAATACAGTATTATATAAACTTAATAAATGTCGGAAAAATGTACGAGCTGAAAATCAAAATTTTAATTTTATATTTGGTTTAAACCAAGCAAATCTTGTCGACTGAAATTCTTTTGTCAATTTTTCTCATATATTAAGATATATAATATGATTTAAAGAAATAGATACATACCAAGTTTCTATAAAACTGCACACTAAAAATAATTCGTGAAATTATATCTTGTGATGTATGTAAACATTTCCAAATGAAGGAATTCGAAGTAAAAAGTTAACAGTCAAAAAGATATCTCTTTACTATCCTGAGACTTAGCATTCGTCATAATGGAAGGTTGAATTTATCTTCCATTAGATATTTAATATTTTCCTGTATGCAAGTTTTCGGTTTATGTGTAAAAGGATGTTTCAAACATCTCAACTGAGCTTCAAAATCCAGCTACATTATTTTATATATTTGTATTCGTCTGTATAAAAGATTCAAGTTGGTTTTCAAATTGTGTGATGATAAATATCAAATGTTTAAGACTTTCAATATTTGTTTGAGAGCTTGTTTTGATTTTTGTAGCCAGTTCACAGAATTCCTGTTGTCAGCTTTTGAATATTTGAAGTACAGTGAAATAAAGTATTTCAAGTACAGTTGTTCTCAGTTTCCAGAAAATTTTTTATCTTGAAGCTGAAATTCATGCATTGAGTTCCACAACAGACTCACCTGAAGTTTTAAGGGTTTTATAATTATAAAGAAGAAGAAACAGATTTTTTTAAAAAAATTGCGTGATATTGTGGCAAATAATTTCAGCCGCCTTGAACAAAGCAGATAAAAAAAATTTTTCCTGCGTCGTCTATAGTCAAATAAGATACCCTTGTATGTTACATATATTTCTGGAAATTTTAGTAGTACAGGGTGATTATAATTACAGTTGTACTTTCAAAAGGCCGTGGAAAAAGAACCACTGGTCAGAATAACCTGAGATTTCATCTCAGTATACGTGAAACAATGGGAATTTGTTAAGCGAAAGAAAAAAATTAGTTCAAAAGTTTATCGATAGATGGCGCTGTACCCGTGACAAGATGCTGAAAAACGATAGCTTTAAAAGATATGCAATTAAAACACGTGGCATGCGCACCGCACATTACACTTGTGATAAAAAGGTGGGAACGTGCAGTTCCTGTTATTCTGCGTCTAAGGTAATCATGACTCTATCATTGAAAGATATTTCTTTACAAGAACGGTGACTTTGTGGCAATTGCATTGAAGAAATTCCGGACATTAAAGGGTTTAAGAAGCGGCTCTGCTCCGATAACTGCATTCGGTCTGAAGAAGAAATGTGGCAGAGGGAGGAAAGCAATTGCTTCGACGTCATTGGAGGATGTGGCTACCGCATTGCAGGAAGCGTCAAGCAATGCTTTGAGAACGTGCAGTGCACGGGGAATTCACGAACTTTAGACATGCCTGTCAGCACGGTTCGTAAAATTTTACGAAACATCCTGCAATGCTTTCCATTCAAAATTACGCCTGTTCAAGAGTTGGTTCATGCTGACCTGCCAAAACGAGAAGCTTTCGCTCTGCAATTGATTGCTCGAATGGAAGTGGACAATGCATGGCCATGGCACATTTTGTGGACAGACGAAGCCCATTTCCATCTCCAAGGTTCTGTCAATACTCAGAATTGGGGAATATGGGCAAGAGAGAATCCGTTACAAATGCAACCAATGCCTCTTCATTCTCAAAAGGTCACTTTGTGGTAGGGATTTACGGCAGCATTTATCGTTGTCCCTTTCGTTTCCGAGAAGATTGGTCCTTCGGGTCCTGTAACCTATACAGTCAATGGAACACGTCATGAATCTCTTTTGCACAATCAGCTCATTCCAGCACTGCAACAGCGCGGATGCGTGGATAGTACAATTTTTATGCAAGATGGCGCTCCTCCGCACATTGCAACATCATTGAAGCAGCTGTTGAATCTGCATTTTGGAAATGACAGAATTATCACACGACATTTCCCAACAGCCCGGCCGCCACGATCACCTGACTTGAATCCTTGCGACTTCTGGCTGTGGGGTTCCTTAAAAGATGTTGTGTACGGGGTCCGATTGCGAACTTAGCTGAGTTGAAAAACCGCATTAAGCAACATATTCACAATATCACAGCTGAAACACTTCGATCTGTTCTGGAGCATGCTGTTTTGTGCTTTCAGCTCATAGGAGAAAAAGATGGACAGCATATTGAACATTTCTTAAGCAAGTCGAAGCCGACTTCCTTCTCCTGATGGTTTCACCAGTTTTTGCTTTTTCTACGGTTTTTGGCCTAGGAACACTTAAAAACAGATTTCATTTCTGCTTTTTCTACGGTTTTGGTCCTAGGGACAATTAAAAACCGACTTTTTTCTATCCACTCTGGCACCACCTTGCCGCGGTGGACGGGCTTTGAACTAAGAGTGCTACAACAACATGCCACGTCTTTTAATTAGCATCTTAAAATTAGAATATATTTTTAAGCAATCGTTTTTTAGCGTCTTATCACGGATACAGCGCCATCTATCGGTAAACTGTTGAACTATTTTTTTGCTTTCGCAAAACAAATTCCCTTTGCTTCACTTATACTGAGATGAAATATCAGATCATTCTGACCAGTGATTCTTTTTTCTTACAGCCTATTGAAAGTGAAACTTTAATTATAATCACCCTGTATGTTTTCATAGAATTCCTAGAATCCTATATTAAGACTGATTCAGTGAAAAATTTTAAAAATACAAGCATAATTCTTCTTCTGTCTTAAGCGAAATATTTTATCTTCAGCAAGAATTCTGAAAAGTTTGCTAGTACTGTTTTCCCCGTCGATTTAAAGCACGTAAAACACTGTTTAGAAAATGCCAGCACTTCAAAAGCATTTTTTAAAAATATCTCTCTGTTTTGTCTTATTTTTAATATACATGTTCCAATAATAAATAAAACAGAAAAATGTTTGAAAAACAAATTTTTAATCCATTCCCAGAGGATAAAGTGATACATTTTTCTGAATTCCCAAGGGTTAGAGTATTAGAAACAGTGTTCTAAACTGCTGATCAGCTTAAAGGAATCACTTGCATTTTCCTATGGATTAAACACGATAAATGAATGAATGGAAGTATCTTGAAAAGATTTCGTTGCGTATCATTAGTTTTGAGCTTAACTATCGGCATCGCTCCAGCTTCCTGTACTGATTAGTGTTGCTAAATGCCAGTCGTAGGGGACTTTTACTTTCAATGGTGAATATCAATTACGACGAGTTTTTACGAGAAGGAAATTTAATTATAATTTCGAGCTTAACTCTCGCCATCTCTCCAGCTTCCTATACTGATTAGTGTTGCTAAATGCCGCCAGTCATTGGGCATTTTTCCTTTCAATGGCGAATTTTATTTACGATGATTATTTACGAGAAGGAAATTTAATTTTAATTTCCTATAAAAAAAACACTTTTTTGATAATTTGAAGAATTAAAAATTCGTCTCTTCAAGTTAATTTCATGTTTATTATTGAAGCATCAATTTCATGTATTTTAATATTGTTAATGAGCAGTTATCTTATTTTGATGGTTGAATATTTTAACTAATTTGATCGTAGAGTCGTGAAGTTTCTTTTGATGTAACATTTTAGAGCGATCATTGGTATGCGATTCGCAGAACACAGTTGGTAACCCTATCACTCTTAAAGATGACATTTGTTTCATTTAAACGAAACACAACAAAAAACACTTTTGTTGCTGAGAATATGTTCCTTTAAATGCTCAATCTAGACACAAGAAGCCATGATTTATATAAAATATTGAAAAACAGTGTCTTCAAGCCTACATGCAAGATACAAATGTTATGCTTATGTAAAAAATATTGTCCATCCTACATTCAGCTCCCTGTAAAAATGTTAAATTATTCAGAGTTGTGTCGAAACTTTGACGAAAAAACCCACTATACTTAAAGGAATCAAAAATATATGATATCGAATTCCGTGCTGTTTGAGGAATACCCAAGTTTGTCAAGTCGTCGCAGTATAATATGTATGATGTTAATCATCATACACAGTAATTGTGTATGATGATTATCATAATTTTTGCATCGCGTTATCATTTGCTGTGTTATTACAAAATTAACTTACTCTCACGTTATTGCAATTTTTTCTATTGTCATCAACTGCCTTCTCTCCTAAACTATCACTAGTTTTGGGAGTATTGTACACGTTGCGTCACACTGAATATACATGACAGAGTGAATATGGTTATACTGTGACAGAGCGAATATGGTTATGGTAAAGTGAGTTATTGTTCACTGAGAAGAAAGTGTACGGGTCATTCTTGATTTTTAAAAATTATCGGCATGTTAATTGTAACTTTTACAAAATTTAAATAACCAAGTTATAATACGAAGTCACCCTATAACAACTATTGGTTGATTAACATTGTCGGGTTCACTTAAATGGACTGCTGAATACATTGAATACATTTCTAGCATACATACAATTAAGTCTCCTTTCATAGTATCTCCTTTTCATTATTTTGTATCGGATGCAAGAATACTTGCATAGTTTTACACACATACATTATCTCTAAAGTATTTGACAATGACTTTGGTTATCTGTTGGTAATGAGTGGTATGATGGGCCAGGATAGCCAAATGGGAGGCACTTATGGTATCTGACTACGTCTAAAAGACGGTTGGGGGGGGGGGGGAAATTCACAATTTGTTTTGTGATTTTACTTTAAAGCCCATTTATTTAACTTTCGAAATCTGGGTTTATTTTATTTTTACGATGAATAGAAACGGAGATATAGAATTTTTTTTATAAAACACGGTAGCTGAAAACGAAACCAGAAGTTGGCTGTTTCTCTCATTATACCAAATATACCATACTCTGAAATATAAATTAATTTGCTTTTTATTTATTTCAATTAATTATATACTCCATCTGCAAGCCATGTTAATTTGAATTAGATTTTGAGTTTCGACAAGCTACTATGGACATTTTTGCCAAAATGCACATTTGTGGATTTATAAACTTCACGTTTTGGGACATTGACAGTTGAATTGTTCTTTAATGCTTGATTTCATGACCTTAAAAGAGTATTTCATGAACTGGTAATAGCTCCTCGCCAATATCTAAATTGAAATAATATCTTAACATCTATAACCATAGAATCGTCACTTCTAAGAGACAGGAACAAAAACACTAGAAAAAATTACGGGCTCTCAGAATGAAAAAAATGTGATAATATTCTGAATAAAGAAGGTATATCTTACAAATGTGACAAATGTCAAAAGAAGTTAAATAAATACGTTTTTAATGAAAAGCAAATTAAAACTTGAAATGCGTTTTTTGAAAAACTTATATTTTGTCAAAAGTTACTTACGCAAAACAGGCTGTCTCAAAAAATTATCTATATATTTCCTTCAAATTTTGTATAGATGTTGTCTTAAGTGTAGTAAAGTCAATGAACTAGAGATATAGTTCTGAGATCAATGGTTTTTTTTATTTAGAGTTGCTTAATATTGATTATATCTATGCATTTTGTGAAATTTTGAATAAGAGAATACTCGACTTGCCATAACTTTCCTGTAATCGCAAATATTTCTTAGATACTAGTTCATTGCCTTCACCATAGCTGTAAATGTGCTGTGTAGAGAAATAATTTGAATAAATGGATTAGAATTTCTACTAGAGTGTTTTGCTTTTTATTCTAATTTTCCTAATTTTTTTTTACCTAAATTATCCCAATTTACTGAATCTCAAATGACGTAAAATTTACTGACTGATATTAATCATTGTTTTGAATTATATTGAGTCAGAAAATGAACTGGAATTGCCTATGAAAGCGCTTTTTCAAAAATTCGTTCCCGCACGTAGTCAGATATCTCATTACGGACGCAGTCACTCCTTATGGTGGGTTTTGAGAAACATCTTTACTCATTATAAGGAAGAGGCCAGAGAAAAAAAACCAACTCTGGCCTAGAGAAAGTCAAGCTAGTCGGATATCTTATTACGGACGCAGTCATTCCTTATGGTGGGTTTTGAGAAACATCTTAACTCATTATAAGGAAGAGGCCTGGAAGGAAAACCAACTTTGGCCTAGAGAAAGTCAAGATATCCATTAATCTGAAATCTAGAGCGATGAATTTTTAACCATCAAATTTTCTTTCCTCTGATGGATGATTTCCAAATTTCCCACCTCTGATGGGCGCTTTATAATATTTACAACAAAGCAAATATTTAGGCGTGTTTGTTATATTGTATCTCTCACAAGTAATTAATTCTACAAATCACAATAAATACACCTTTCGCCACTGACACTTTCACCTGCATTTAGTTGAATATACAACAATGCAGCTTTGCAGACAAAACTATTCTCTTTTACTCTTGATAGAAATTAATTCATAAGCACTGAAATATGATCACCCTTCACACTTTCCATTACCAATAGACTATTCAAAATCGCCTTCTCTGCTCGACGGAGTAAAATACCAGAGAGAACCGTAATTATCGAATAGGGCGCTCGGTTTATAATTTATCCTTTGTAGCAAAGCCATAAGCTTAATAGGGGGCATTTATCACTCAAAGGATATCGCATATTTCTCTGTGCTCTACAATCAATTCAATAAAAGTTGCATAATCACGGCCTTTTAAAGAGAACTCGAATAGGCCTCAGGCGAGTAAATCTACATAACGGCGGATTTTAATGACAAATGTGCAGTTTCTGCTGTGGAACAAGCGCTTATTTCGAAGCGCACAACATGCCACAGACGAAGTTAGTGAGCAGTTGTTTGCGTTCACTTGTGAAGAAATTATGGAGCATGTTACGCTGCGTTTCAGATAAGATTTAGCCTGTGGTGTTAATGCAAAGGAATGGTTAAGCAAGCATCGAATCCCTTACGCGTATGTTGTATTCTATTAATTTAAACTCATACTGTCTTATTAAGTAATATTGAGAAACTCGGGATCTCTTTCAGCGCACGTTACACACCTTGATATTATAATTAAATATTTCCATTACTTATAGTTTCAAATTAAATACAATCCAAGATATAAACATTTTTCTAAGCGGGAATACACAGAGCATACCATTAGCTGTTTTTCTTTCTTTTTTATTTGCATAAGGCTCCTACGATTGTCATACTCCTACCGTAATAGATCAAATTTATTGTATAGTATTCACACGATATTGTCTATTTTTACGATGTTGTTCAATATTGTATAATATTATAAAAATATTTCTCCATTTAAATATTTACCGAATTCTTTTCACTTCACATTTCTGTCATATAGTTGTTTTTTTCGGAGAAATACCATAGCTATAAAACCGTAAATATTTCTTTCCAAAGCATTTCAAATATTTTAATAAAAAAATGTGATACTTAAATGAAAAGAAAAATTAAACGAAATATCTTCAAACAATTTTAGATAAAGAATTGGAGTTCTTTATTTCTTAAACATTTTGAAAATAAAAAAAAAATTATTGGGTATTTTCATACCGAATATAAAAAAAAAAATACGAAAAAGAAGATATACATTGAAAAGTTCCTTACACACTTCAAAAAATCCCATTCACAGTCAATTCGCCATTTTTAGGTTTCCTGCAAATCTTGAAAACAGCTGGTGAAAGTCATTTTCACAATGGCTCTTCGCTGCTTCATAGCAGCCATGTGTTGGCAATCTTAAAGAGTTTTGTTCTGAGAAATTTAGTGCAGTGATATGTTCAGCCGAAATCTTGTGGAACTGTATGATATCATTGATTATCTTGCCACAAAATTGATTCTCAGGAATCTACAGATGAAAACCGAGAGGTGTTTCGAGTATGTGAAAGTTTCTATTTGTTATCTTGAGGCAAATTCGTTGGAAATATTATTCCTGGCGCAAAAAATAAGACAAATAGCGCCTTGGGTTTTGACGCTAGCTAACCTTTCTCTTGTCTTTTATATAAATACTGTTCCAGATCATTCCTTATTAGGAACTAAACTCTCTCCTTTATTCTCCCGTCCCATTATAGAAAAAAAAACCAGCTAACCGAAACCTGGTTTAACCGAAACCTGGTTTATCCGAAATTCTTCTGAAGTCGCAAATCCAAAAAACACGTACTGTACTGTATGGAAATAATCGAGAAGGCGAGATATTTTTGCGATGATATCTCCACTTTTTTATTTTTAGCTTTCCCAAGAAAGTCAGTGATTAATTTTAGAACAATGTTTCATAACCTTTCAGTATTTGCGACGCAATTTCCCCCTTTCATACAATAACAATGCAGACAATAATAATATATTTTTGATATTTAGACGCTAAAGCTACACTTCGGCCTTAATTGCAAACCTTACAAATTACCAAGAATAAATAAATTTATTGGTATTTGGCAACACCGTTCCGCTACAATTTCAAAACCAGAATCGATACATCTCTATTGCTCTCTGCCTTACGTCCACCATTACTCTTTGAATTGGGCAGAGATGAATGATGAGTTTTCTGCACTGAAAACAAGAGCATTTCGTATACTATTACCATTTTCAACATTCTACCTGTGCGAAACCGGATTTTCTGCTGTGGCTGCATTGAAGACAAAATATAGATCTCAGCTAAATAACTCAGAGTGTCTATATCTAATATTAAATCTTCCATCCAAAAACTTTGCTCTGCAAGACAAGCCCAAGGGAGTCACTAATAATTATTAAACTTGTTTTTAATTTAGTATTGATAAGACAATTCTTTTAATAGTATTTTCTTTTCGAAATGTTCGCGCCCCCATTTAATGATATCACGCCCTCCTAGGGGGCACGATCCACAGGTTGATAATCGCTGTTTTCGAATGATAAAATTAAAATTAACGTGATAAACAGTATTAATTACGATATTGTTCACGTTTGGCTGTCAGACGCATTTCGCTAGATTTTAGGTTCACTTTAATAAAGAATATGAACGTAGACTACAAAGAGAGTTTGAATTCGTTTTATACTCAAAACTTTTCAGAATTACATAATGTAATTGGATACAAAACAGTAATAGATGTTCATCGCTTAACCAAAAAATTGTTATCCGAAACGCCTTCCTCCCCTTTCGTTCGGTTAACCGCGGTTGTGCTTTATATCAACCAAGTACGATGGGTAGATTTACTTGCTAATAAGGAAACAATGGACAAGAAGTACTGTGAGTGGTTGATAGAGAACCCAGATCTTATTCATCAGGGAATATGTGGGAGGCGCATAAGATTTCTTCAGAAAAACCCTGATTGTAGGAGGTTTTTTATATACAGTTGGACCTCTATTTAACGAACCTCTATTTTGCGAATTTCTGTATTTTGCGAACTTTTTCTTGGAACCAAGAACATTTTGCGAACTTCTTCGTAAAATAACCTCCAAATAGCGAAGTGCATTCTCTATTTAACGAACTTTTTCTTGTGATCCAATATTTTTTTTTCTCCCTATTTCTCAAAATATTTCTAAACATTTGAAACTTATTCTTTCTTTTAACGCATTTTATGGTGATCAATGACCTTGAAGTTGGAAAATGTCAAAGCGAAAGTGCTTGAGCATCAGACAAAAAAAATTTAATTCTTCATGTGGTGGATAAAGGCGTGAAAAAAAAGGATATTGCTTTAAAATTTGGTATTCCTCCAAACAGCTTACAACCATAATAAAAAAATCGTGATAAGATACAAAATTATGATTCATCGAATTCTTGTTCAAAACATTTAAAAGCATGTGTCTATGAAGATGTGGATGAGGCAGTTTTGAAGTGGACAGTGTGAAAAATAAAAACAATACAGCAATGAATTGCGATGAAGACGAAGATGATGAAGATGGAAATGACCATGATGCAGAAATCAACAAATCTTCGTATGATGAAATGCTAAAATTCATTAATTTTAATATAAAATTATTTTTTAAAATTGAAAATATAGTGTATTCCAGGACAATGTTTTGTTTTATTCTTGTTTTCCTTGCAGATTTCTTTTTGATGGGTAAAATATATAAAACAAATAGATATTAATTTACAAAATAAAGGTATGATTAATTACTTTTCTAATAATATTTAGTGTTCATGAATTTAAAATCTGTTTTGTGAAGTTTAAAGTATTTTAAAATGTGAATCTCTATTTAACGAATTTTCCATATAACGAACTTTTTTCCGGGATTTAGCGACCTCGTTAAATAGAGGTCCGACTGTATTTTATTCCCAAGTCTTCTAAAATATTACAGGTTAAAGCAACTTTAACAGAACTCTTTCAACTTATAATATTTGTTTTGCAAATATATGGAATTTTTAACTCAATTGCTACCACCCTGAAAAATATTGGTGCAAAAATTAAAAAAAAATAATATTCATCATAAAAGGTATGATTTCGTTTATGATGAATATCATTTTGATATTCATCATTAATGAAATCGTGCTGACCCCGCAGTAGGAGCATTAAATCTGAACAATATACAATAATAGGATCAACGTATGGAGTTAAGGAATTTAAAATATTATGCGTTATGTATGTCCAAAATATTTTTAAACTGTTGTAATGAATGCATAATATATTGCCCAACGCTTTAATTTAGTTTGACTTGTTTCTTGTTTGTAAAGATGGAATTTTGTAATCAATTTTACGCTCACTTCTTGATGTTCTAGAAGATTGAAATTATGTGCACTTCTATAGTCACGATAGAAACACATTATTTAAATATTCTTAGGGATTTATTATTTTTTAATCATTAATAAAGTTAAATGTGGATTCCGTACATGTGGCGCCACCTGTTAGTGAATTTGAGAAACAATAGATCTCTGAATTAAATATAGAAAATAATTAAAACAAAAAAATAGTTCTCCTGGTTATAACATTTAAAATTTTTTACCTTTAAATACTTTCCCAATAAATTTTATTGATTAATCCTAATACAAGCATAATAAGTGTTAAAAATTCCTTATATGTGCATAATGCGTATGAACATTCCGAATACGTGCATAATAAATTTTAACAAAGCTAATGTGCATATGATAATTGAACCGTTCCTAATGAATGATGTGCTTTGACTATTTCACACTTGTCAATGAATGCTGAACATTTTTTACAATGTAATAAATTTAAGCTTTTAAATATTGGACACTTATCTTTTATGAAAAAAATTTGTGGCACTAAATTACGTTAGGCACATTCACAATGATAAGAAATTTCAGGTGATAGCCATGTTAGCACTTGACTAGGTCATATATGTCCAAACAGTTCCTGAAGTGGTAAATTGATTATTCAACCATGATTTTAAAACTAAATGATATAATTACTTAAAAACTTTAATTCGAATTGAATTCATTACTTTGCTTTTGATTTCCTTAGATACTTCTTCGTATATTCTTTTCTCGAAGTCTATTTCATTTAAAAGGGAGTAAAGATGTTGAAGTTTTGAAAATGTTTCAATCTTCTGTAATAATATGGAAGCAAATTTCCAAATAAAAAAGTTTTAAAAATTCTTTTTAACGAAATCTCAATCACAAATTTTTACATGACATTAATTAATTTCATTGAATCCCTTTTACAATTCACTGCGTTTACACCAATGTTAAAACCAGTTAGACATATCGCTATTTTTATGTATAATGTTAAAATGTATCGCAAGCTTGTCATAACAAAATGCAATTAGAGCATTAAAAAAGAGCTAAGTCGGATAAATAAAAAATATGGGAATAAAGGATGTTTCATTTAAATGTCAGACAATGATTAAATTTCCATGTTGTTTATCCAATATTTGCATGATAAAAGATTGCAGGATAAGTATTTCATCCACATTCAGATATATCGTCGTATTCTTTGTTAAATGAATAATGCCAAAAATAACATATTTTTATAAATAAATCCCTGTTTTATACCTTTTAGTTTTATTTGATTTATTAATTGGAAATTTGATGCTATATTTCTTTTGTTTTGGATATGAATTGGCGTCAATTTACAAAAATGAGAAACAAATTCAGTCATTTTTTCCCTTCTTTCTTCTTAAAACTTCTAAATAAATTAATGAGTATAAAAGATAAATCTATCAATATTACTGAAAAAGTTTTATTAATTGATCTCAACGTGTTGAAGAATAAAACAAAAGGATCCATATTTAGATATATTTGTATCCTTTGTTTATGAATATCAGCAGTAATATATTTTTAAGAAGTTATCAGTATTTTATATTTTCTTGATTTATTTGCCACACTATTATTATATATTATTTGTTTTGGCACTTAAGTGGAGTAAAGTTACCAAAATGGGAGATAAATTAAATGAAATATTTTTACCGTCTCTATTAAAATCAGACTTTATTAAAGAATAAATGAAAGTGCAAAATAAATACTGAATCACTGAAAAATTAATTAAAAAATAATATTAATTATAAAGATTGCAGATGTTTGTTTAAAGCATGTTTTGGTTTAGTATAAAATATTTCACAAAAGGTATATTTATCTTTATTGTTGGTTTATGTGTTCAATAAAGTATTCACTCTTTTGATCCGGAAGAATTGTTATTTTTCTTGAACGCCCGAGTAATTTAAATTGATAGTAGGATGTCTGAGTGCCATAGAGCTGAATTATTAAAGAATTATCCTTTGAAATATTAGAGAATAATCTTGCAATTATTAGATTTTGAATTTTTTGAGAAATATAATTTTACATGAATATCAGAATAATTTATGTGCATATTAGTACGTTTGTGTGCCAATATAGAGTGGGATGTCAACTTAGACATTTCTTCATTTGATTATTGTTCAAAATTAAATAACCCATTTGTCATTAATCATGTGATCATGAATTGACTACATTGTTTTATAATGTTACTGAAAAATCAGAATAATTTAAGTACATATTAGTGAAAAATGTTACTGAAAAATCAGAATAATTTAAGTGCATATTAGTACGTTTGTGTGCCAATATAGAGTGGGGTGTCAACTTAGACATTTCTTCATCTGATTATTGTTCACAATTATCAACAACGCCGTAGTTGCAATAACTCCTAATGCAGCAGTAAATTGAAAATATATCGAGCAGCATGAAATTGTGATAATCATTATATCTTGTAACATGTACCATAAGTACAATGTGTTAGTTATTTTTTATTTCATATATAGTTTTCATTTTTCTTGCTTTGCATCAACTTTTTTGCAAACCACCTTTTCAAGAAGCCACTTTGGAATGCTGATTTGTAAATTTTTCCTTCTGTAAATATAAAAAAGATAACAAAACAAACATTAAGATAAATAACAAGCCAACAGAAAGTAAAATAACAAAATCAACTAATAAATTAAATAATAAACAAAATATAATAAAAGAAACAAGCGAATGATAACATAAATAAATAAATAAAAATATAGTGACTAACAAACAATAGCATAGCAAAAGATCTGAACAATAATAAAGAAATACAATAAATTAAAATAATAATCTAAGAAAACCCCCTAACTGATTAACAATTTACAAAGGAAGAAATTTTTTTCCTAATTTATTTAAGAAGATTAAATTTGTCTAAATTCCGTAAACATATAAAAAATTATAGTTTTAAAAGAAACTCGCATCAATGAACTTGTGGTGCACCGTGCTGCGCCATCATATTCTGATGTATATAAGTCAGTATCCACCTCCGGACAATGGGGATTCCTTTTGTCTAGTGGTTAAGAAAAGAGACTCGGGACCCAAAGGTCCCCCCTTCTAAACTACGTACTGCGAAAAACTCAATTGTTTATCATGAACCTGCACATTTGCGATGTCACGCCAAAAGTCTTCTCCACAAGATATCTAAAACATTCCAAAATTAAATTAAATAGCCCATTCGACGTTAATCATGTGATCACGAATTGACTACATTGTTTTATAATTTTACTGGAAAAGTGGTAAACCAAGAAATAATACTATCATATAAGTGTGCTTCTGATTTCTTAAATACTTATAAACAGGACATAATACGTTGGGTTATAATATATTGAAACTTTAACGAAATACCTCAAGATTCCTGGGTTCGTTCATTCACCATTATTTTGATAAAATAAAAGCATTTAAAATAATCGTATTTGGATGCACGATGCTATCAAACAATCTGGGAAGATAAGAACTTATCAAAAATTATTTCACTGAAAAACTGACATGACCTCTTTAAATCTGAATGGAACAATAATAATTTGATTAAAATGCAATTAAATAGCATAGAAAAGGCTTATGGTATAACATCATACCTTGTAAGTAAGCAGTCAACTCATTTCTTCAACACTTTTTAACTATATAGCATTGAGACTCAACACTTTCGCTACCATGATTCATGTCTGAGATAGAAACCATATATATAATTTGATGACCCCTTCTCTGTTAACTCTTAACTGCAGTAGAGAAGGGGTCATCTGATTAGATAAGGCGTGACGCCACCCCAAACCCCTGGTGCCTATAACCTCAAGGGTTATCTAACCTGTTGGGTGGGTGGAGGGCACAACAATTTCCACCACAGTGCCCTGGGAACCCACACGAATGACATACCCCGAACAACTTTAAATTCTCCACTCCCCCATGGTTTAAACTTATGAATAAACCTAAAACTTAGACTGGAGAAATTACTGAATCAGAACAAATATATGCCTTGTCTGGGCAACACACTATTAAAAAGTTTGACATTTATAGACAGAAATAAAAAGTTAGCCACCGCTCGCAGTCGGCAGGATTCGAACCTGCGCCTTAAGATCCCATTGGATTTCTAGTCCACGGCATTAGCCACTCGGTCACGACTACACAATCTGTCTTCTTAAATAGTAGATAAGAATCTTATTTGATTGACGTGTTATAAACAATAATCGAAAATTGATGGGTCCCTTTATATTGAGAATGACATATTTCATATCCTGTTAAGATGCTAAGAATGAACACAAAAATTATTCATTTTTTGATGAATATAAAAACTTTCCGTTGCTTTAAAATACTAAAAAGTTTATGGAAGCAAAATAATATTACACTACGCTATGTACGTAAACAATCAATTCATTCTTACTTATATCATAATGGCATGTGTTAAATCGCGTTACATTTTTCCGTTCTGTTATTGAAACTTTAAAGAAATGTTTCAAAATTCTTGGATTCGATCGTATATCCTTAATTAGATGAAAGCAATATTCGAAAACCTGTTTAGATGTCACGATTCGTTCCCAGACGTTGGAAAGATGCGAAACTTCCAAGAATTATTTCATATTTGTCACGAATCGAACACTGCAAAAACTGACACGAAATTCCGAAATTTTTGAAGGGAAATTTAATTTTCCTTCCCAGCAGAGCAATAAATTCTGTTACCAAATGCGCACTTCGGCGGCAAAACAAATGACTAACGGGCTGCTGCATTTAGGGAATTGAATATCCAGAAATCGAATTTTCCCTTCGGCGAATTTTTTTTTTCTACTCCTACTTCTTCTTTCATCTTCCCTTCCCTTCAGTTCTGTTTCGCAGAATAATGAATGGTTACGATATAACGACAAATCTGGCAACATGTTTGTTTCCCGCGTGCAACAGCAGAAACAGCACGTTCAGTTCGGTCTGAAGAAGAAGAAGAGAAATGGAAAGAAGGGAAAAGTTATTTTTTAATTTTCGTAAAAGGGAACCTTTTGAAAATAAATGAAACGAGGGGTAAGAAAATCGATCTTTTCGTTCCATTCTTTCGTTCATCGCGACGACTGGCTTTAAAAATTTGATACCACCTACCCTATTTGACTTTTACTGCGGTACTATTTAGTCGTTTGTCTTGTTGTCACCGAGGTTTTTGCAATCTCCATTTAAAAGAACACTTGCTCGATTGCTTGCAGTGTCGGTAATCTCTGTTTCGCTACTAAGGCATTCATCTTGCGGGGAGATTTTTACTGCAGCGATGTAGGAAAGAAATGGTCGTGTAAAACTGTGCATTTAAAAAAATAGAATAGGAATCATATACGTCTTGTAGTTGTGATGAAAAATATATAAAAAATTCAGAAGAATTCGATTTAAGATGAAAGCTACTGGAAGAAAGTTGGTTGAAAAAGTTATTGATGTAACAAAGATGAAAGAAATTAAAATAAAGGAAAGTTTCGTACATACTGCAGTAGCGCGATTCTTGCATAGATTTGTCACTTTGCGTATGATGAGAAAGTAAATATTTATTACAGATATGTTACTAGAGTAATTTTTCATAAAGCTGTTATTTCGGAAACAAGAGATTATTTTACAATCATGTAATTTAATGAGGTACTTTGTATGATTAATGTAAAAGAGTACATAGGCGAATAATTTAATTTTTATTACTACAGAAAATTCACTGCCTGCAGAAATTTGCCATGAAATATTATACTCTTATAAAAACTCTGCATTAATAAATATATTTTTATTATATTTTTATTTTAATTATTCCTACCTTGACTTTTATTGTGGTATCATATAGTCGTTTTTCTTGTTGTCACCGAGGTTTTTGCAATCTCCATTTAAAAGAACACTTGCTCGATTGTTTGCAGTGTCGGTAATCTCTGTTTCGCTACTAAGGCATTCATCATGATTGCAGATTTTTACTGCAGAGATGTACCAAAGAAATGGTCGTGTAAAACTGTGCATTTAAAAAAATAGAATAGAAATCATATACGTCTTCTCGTCGTGATGAAAAAAATATAAAAAATTCAGAAGAATTCGATTTAAGATGAAAGTTACTGGAAGAAAGTTGGTTGAAAAAGTTATTGATGTAACAAAGATGAAAGAAATTAAAATAAAGGAAAGTTTCGTACATACTGCAGTAGCGCTATTCTTGCATAGATTTGTCACTGTGAGTATGATGATAAAGTAAATATTTATTACAGGTATGTTACTAGAGTTACTAAGTAAAGCTGTTATTTCGGAAACAAGAGATTATTTTACAATCATGTAATTTAATGAGGTATTTTGTATGATTAATGTAAAAGAGTACATAAGTGGATACTTTAATTTTTATTACTACAGAAAATTCACTTACTACAGAAATTTGCCAAGAAATGACATACACTTTTTAAAAAACTCTGCATTAATAAATAAATATTTTTTATTTTAATTATTCCTATCTTGAATTTTATTGTGGTATCATATATTTTGTGTGATTTATATAAATGTTTGT
Source organism: Araneus ventricosus (assembly GCA_013235015.1). Classification (NCBI taxonomy): domain Eukaryota; kingdom Metazoa; phylum Arthropoda; class Arachnida; order Araneae; family Araneidae; genus Araneus; species Araneus ventricosus. Next base: position 591,035 of record BGPR01000048.1, on the reverse strand, counting down.
CTTGTTGTCACCGAGGCTTTTGCAATCTCCATTTAAAAGAATATTTGCTCGATTGCTTGCAACATCGGTGATCTACGTATCTCTGCTGCGGCATTCATCTTGTGGGAGCATTTTTACTGCCGAGATGTAGCAAAGAAATGGCCGTGTAAAATTATGCTTTCAAAAAAAATAGGAATCATATAAGTTTTGCGTCGTTATGAAAAAAAATTCAGAAGAATTTAATTTAAGATGAAAGTTATGACAAAGAAAGTTGGTTGAAAAAGATGGGTATGTTACGGAAAAAAAGAAACTGAAAAGATTTAAAATTTCGCACACAATTCAATTTTTTTCATAATCATCATTTAAAAACAAATTTTAAGCAATTTTGGGTGTTATTTTTATTATATTATTAGTTTAGTGTTAACCCAAGAAACTATATAGGGATTCGATTTAAGAGAAAATCTATTTCAGATAATAATGAGTAAAAGGGGAACGGTAGGTAACAAAACACAATGAGTTAAAAATAATAAAGATATTTTATACACGATTCAAATATGTTATTGTTACATAAAGGTTATGAAATCTATGATGAAAGGAATATTTATCTTAGTGACATAAGGAGTAAATCTTTATTAAACATTATTTCTACCAAGATGTGTCAAAAGACACCTTTCAAATTTCAGCTTAAAATTATTCCCTAAGTTCAATCATTTCTCCACAATTAATCGTGTGACTTTTCGTACAATAGTTGTTAAATTAATTCAGCGATATTATTCTCCTCCAGCTCATCCTAGATCTAAAAATATGCATATGGTAAACCTATATCTGCCATGTGGTGTCTTTTGACACCTTAAGGATTTCATAACATTGTCTCATTTCAAACCATTTTACATATAAATACACCATTTTGCAGTTTAACCGCTTAACTTAACAGCCCGAGAATACTCGTGCATCGAAATATCGAAATTTTAGTCTTACAAACTGAAATTGAATCATTAATTAGCTTTATAATTTGACACAAAAAATATGTAGGATCCATAAACATCTTAAGTATCCTATGCCTTCTTAGATGAATGAAAACGACAGCCCCTTTGCAAACCAGGAGGGGTCATCTTATTAGATAGCAAAGAAAACTATTCAGTTAAGTGGTTAATATCAATTATAATCAGATTAGAGAATCCTGATTTTAGAGTCAAAAATAAATAACATAAGTGCCCTATTAGCTCAAGATATTTTGAGATATCTCTTTGAATGCCTCACAACATTGTAAAGATATTATATGAATGTTTTATACATCTTGTGCTAATAGGAAAAAAATGCTCGGAATTTAAAGGAAGCTCACAACCTGAAAGTGAAGATGAGTTGAATGATTCTTTCGAAAGTAACACGAATTAGCTGGCGATTATGAAAATTACTCATCAATCACTAATGAAGAAGAAGATAATTTGAATGCAAGTAGAGGACGAAAGAAAATGAGATTGTTGACGGATTCTGAAGACGATGGTGAAGAAAGCAATGGACGGCAAAATATTGAAATTGCTATTGATGGAACAGTTTGAAAAAGATCGAAGCAAGTTCCTCTCCTGGCAGACCACCTCTTCATCCCGACACCTTTGGCACCTTTCGTTGCCTTACACCCTTTTTGGGTAGGCTGGGCCGTCGTGGGTATTAGACACCTTTGGCAATTACTTGCATTCAAATGCAAAGGTGCCAAACCCTAGTAGCACAAAATTCTGTACAATATTGAACGATATTCGCAATATTGTATAATATTGTACCATATCATATAATATTATATCATATCGAACAATATTATACAATATCGGACAAAATGTCGTGCTACCTGGGAAAGACACCTTTTGGTCGAAATAGGTAGACACACAAAAAAAGAAAAATTGATAGAAAAATTTGGTAGAAATAGTGTTAAAAATTGTGTTTCAGAAAAACAGTACATGTATGTTCTAGATAAAATAGGCATGCGTCATTTATGTGTAAAGCAAAATAAACAAGCAATTTAATAAAAAAAAATTACGACAGTTATGTAACCATGAAATGTTGTTCATTAAATAGAGATGAAATGAAAAGTATATATAAAAAGAGAATTTTCTGTAAGTGCTCCAGTTACAAGTCTATTACACAAATTCGGTTGTTAGGAAAATAATGGGTAGAGAAAAATCTATTACAGGAATATAACGAGGAAATATTTATTTGAAATTATGGTTTTGAGACTGTGGTCTAAAAACGGCTGGTTTCTACATGTATAGATCATATTTTTGAAACTATTGAGTCACAGAATTTAGAAAACAATCAACTACAAAACTGTAATAAGAAAAACCAGTTAAGCCAGTAAATGTTAATAAAACCACTTAATATCAGTTAAAGAAATTTCAACACATTAAGCAATTTAAATAAAAGCAGTTATTAAAACCCTTTCATTAGTGCTCTAAAATCTAGGGAGTTTTTATTTTTATTATTTTCTTATTATTAATATTGAATTCATAAGTTATTATTACATACATTATGGGATCGTGCAATCAATTTTTCCCAAATTGTCTATTAGGTGGTATCGCTAGTATGGTATCATAATTTAATTAAATTAATCCGTTAATTCACAATTAAATTCTGAAATATTAAAATAGTATACTGTCATCAAGAACATATAAGTTAATACACGAATCAATACTCAATACACGAATTCTAACGCATCAGGAAGTTAATGTGAAATTGATTATAAATATGAAATGGGTCGAGTTAAATAATTTTTTTAAAAAGGGAATCTATAGAAACATCTATTATTAATATTAAATCAATTTCTTGTAAAAATTAATAATGGAAATTTTAATCTTGAGCAGACTCACCCACTTTTGGAACATTAATTAGCATACTCGCGGTGTTATTTTGATCCCAACTTGTTACACAGTTTAACTTCTTATTTTATTTATTCTTCTAACAAAAAAGTTGTCCTTCATATATGAATATTTTATAATTACAATTTGTATTACAAATACAAATGCAATTTTCAAAACGAATATGAAAATTTAACTTGTGGCCATTTTCCATACTTTTTTCTGCCTTCATTCTGTCCTTACCAATTTCATTCATAAAAAAAATATTATAGTAACCTCAAAAGTAGGTCCCCCCCGCCCTGCGTCCGCACCCGGGTCATCTGAATGACAACTGCTGCAATAACTTCGAGTACTGAGGCCGGAGTCCTAGTAGCCTATCAATGGATCACGGCCCGAAGCCTCCCGAAGGAGGTACGTACTATCACTGTTGGAGGGACCTACAGCCCCACAATTACTATACCTCCAGGAGAAGCGAGTTCCTGCTTACTTATAAGGCAGTAACTCATCCGTATACTCGCGGTGTCTCTCCCGGGGAGGGAGATTATTATACAGGATGTCCGAATCAAATGTCCCTAATTTGAACAGTCGATTAAAAAAGTCTATTAGCGATACGTTGGCGGTATTAGGCAAAACTGACTGCTGATTTCTAGATTTTGGCGATAATTTTTATTTTCGGGGTATATATGAAGACTGAGGCTGTATAGGTACAAAATGCAGATTGCACAGAAACTGACGCAGCGTTTTGCATTTGCTGCGGACATGTTATCTCACATCGAAAATGAACACGATTTTCTAAACCGCATCATTTTTTCAGATGAAGCAACCTTTCATGTGAGCAACAAAGTGAATCTAAGCACAACTGTAAAAAATCCCCATGCAGTACAGGAAGTGGAAAGACACTGTCCAAAAATCAATGTGTGGTGCGCTCTTTTACATGATACAGTCATAGGACCACTTTCTTTGCTGAGACTTCTGTGACGGCAAATATTTACCTGGAGACGTTGCAAATTTACGCAATACCCAAATGCAGCATTTGCAACCCACTGTCATCTTCCAACAAGATGTTGAAGCACGGATGTTCGAGCATTTTGCTGGAACAGGACTACCGGCTGGATATCCTGAGGGCTACTAAGGGAGCCCATGTGGAAATTCAATGATTTTTAATGAAAACTTGTCAGTACTGTTTCTTAATTTTACATTTTTCTTATGCTTTTTAACTTTCTGTTAAGTATAGCGGCCTCTCCAAATTAGGGAGATTTGATTCGGATGCCCTATAGTATAAGTAAGTAGTTTTTAAACATAAAAATATTTCAATTTTACACATACTAGATATTTTCTGTCATGGGACTAGCATTAAATGAAACTCAGAAGCTACCACTTTCATGGGATAAATCTGACCCCAAACTCAATAATAAATTAACTACTCCATTTGTGCTGTATCTGCTCGTCTAACCCCCTCCTTCTTAACCACCTATCAAGGAACAGGAATCTACAACACCAGGTTTTGAGTAATTCCAGGAATTGTTTATGAAAAAGAGAAATGTTGGGGGCGAAAAAACTCCACTTGTTTACATGCGGATTAAGCAATCCCTGCTTTGTACATTGTTTTACTGCTGACCTATGTAGGCGTTTGTCTTGTTATAATCAAGGGCTTTGCTATCTCTACTTCAGAACTATACTTATTCGATTGTCTAAAGCAGAGGTTCCCAAACTGTGGTTCTCGTATCCTTGGAGTTACATGGGAGAACATGTCGATAAATATTATATTATATATTGGTAAAGTACAACTCGAATTTTTTTTAAAATAACACAATCAAGAAATTTCCACATTAAAACCTTTCGTGGCTAGTAGTACATCGAGACTGCATTCAATTTCCCGCCAAGTGTCGATGCGTCACATGCTGTGGAATGCCGCCATGTGAAAATCACTTAAGTTTGTGTTATCAAAAATGAACTTTTTATGGTTGAACGTTATGAATATATAATAATATCTATCGTCATGTTCTTTGATCAAAAGCTATGTTGAGGTAAGGAAACACCAATAATTCTTTTTCTTTCTTATCCTTCTTATCTGAATCAGAGCAGATCCATGAGGTCATTCGCTTTCATCTCCTCCAACACGAAATCCGGTCGCTTAAGCAGGTCATCATAGACCAAGGCAACACAGTTAAACACCAACAATGATTTTTGGATAGCCACTATATCCTCCCCCCTGTTGGGGGGCACCACGAGTTCGTGGATGGAAAGTCGCCGGATAAGTAAGTAGAATCTCGCTTCCCCTGGTGTTACAGTAGTGGTGTGGGATTGAGTTAACTCCATTCTGATGACGGGGCTTACCGCCTACGAGAGGGGTTGGGCAGTGGCCGGTGATGGCTATTTGGACTCCGGCCTTAGTTCGCGACTGCCGTTATAGAGCTGGTTATTGAGAAGCTCATGGGATGGTTCGTTTATGGTTACCCTCCATATCTCTTATAGCCATACTATTCACATCGGTACTTGGAAGTTGATTTGGCTACTCAATCAGCTTGAGCCATTTTCAAAAGTATTTTTTTTTATGACTCCTTCTAATCTTAACTTTCGCTTTTAGCGGTGCCCGTCAATACCGCATTTAGTGTTTATAGGCATCCAAAATGTGATGTTTGATGCCTTCGTTTAACACAACTTTCAATGTGGTCTTTACAAAACTTCAAGAACTTCAAACGAAGGAATCTGTTACTGAATTTTCATATATATACTATCCAGAGCCAAAATTAAAAATAAATTACGAGGAAACTTCAACAACTGTTATATGGAGATTGTATTATTTAGTGTAGCAAATTTAAAACAAAATGATTTTCAATTCTACAGTACATTCAAACATGGCTCTTCGGTATTTTTCAACCTTAAAATTGTCAACAAAAATTTTCATTAGTTTCGAAATATTTTTAATGCATGAAACTTTTTGTATTGATTTCAGTACAAATGAAAGAAATTTTATAAATCAGAAAGTCAATTCACATTTTTAAACAGAAGACGAGAATTTAGTAGGAACAATTACTAAGCATTCATTCAGTTGACATCAAAAGTCATTTCTGTAACAAAAAAGAAATTATTAATAATCTTAATAGGAAAAATAAAATATTTGTCATATATTTAATAAGCAAATCTCTTTATGAAAATTCATCCCAATAAAATATTGATTTTTAATTTTATACTAACACTGGTTTGCATGCTCTGTTGGAAATGGTTGGGCGTTTTTCATACTTTAATCAAAAATGCTTACTTGATGTTTAAATCCTCGTAATTTGAACATGTTTACTAAAATTTGAAATAGATTTATGATATCTACAACTGACAGATAAATGAAAAAAAAAAAAAAATCGACGGGAGGATGTCTCTGCGAAACGGCCGATGAGAAACAGGGGCGTAGACTTACTTACCTTATTCAACTGTGACTTTCTGTGACTAAAGTAGCTCTATGTGACTGAAGTAACTCTTTGTGACTCTGAGATTATGTGACTGAATTAACTCTTTGTGACTCTGAGATTATGTGACTGAAGTAACTCTTTGTGACTCTGAGGTAATGTGCCTGGAGTAGCTCTTTGTAACTCTCAATTTATGTGACTGATTCGTGACTTTGGTTGGGTTATTTTCGCAAAAAAAATTCTTGTTTTCAAATGTAATATTATGTTAATAATATATTATTCATGTTAATAATAATGGAAACAATTTTGTTTATTCTTCTCATAATATCGTTTTGCTCGTTCTTTCCATAACTGCGTTGCTCGTTCTTTCTTCTCGTTCTTCTCTCTCTCACTTATTTGACGTTGAGCAGCAGCTCAATTTAGTGTCAGCTTCAACAAATCACTTCGCTGAATCATTTCGGCGGTTTCTAGAAATTTCTACGAAACATAATTTGGAAAATCCATTTAATATACCGCTCACAACGGACTGCAGCAAGCGACTGAGGCCGCCAGACAGTTAGGTATAAGAAAGAGGTTGGTCACTGCGTGAGCGAGCATCGGTCGCTGTGACGTCATCAAAATTCTTCGCGAGTTTCCCCAACTTTGCAACTCGACTGTGACTAAACCGTAATTCCAAATTCTAAATTTCCTTTTGAAATATTCAATGACTACCTTTGTCTCTTAAATGAATCTAAAACCAATTCTCTATGTTATTTGGTTACGGCGCTATAGGCGTTTAAGGTATGTGACTACCTTCGGAGCACTTTTTTTTAAATATTTGAATTGTCAATCAAAGAAATATGTTTTTAATTAAAATGGAACATAAAACTATGAATTTAAATGTAATTTCTATGAAATTATTTTTGACTTTGGAAATATTGATAATTTTTAGTAAAATGTTAGTAAAAAATTACAGTTACGGCAAACCTTCTACTAAAAATTCCTATAAATATATTTCAATAATATTTATACAGTACATTAATAACATCTTTATCTGTGTTATGAACTAAAAGATTTTCAAAATTTCTAAAAATTTTTGATATATTCCAAATTTTGTGCCAAAACTCAGTAATAAAAACAAAAACTAACGTTTCGTTTTACAAAAAAGGCAATAAAATAAATAAATATGTAGATAGGGGTTAGATTCTAGTTCATAACACAGATAGAACTGATTAAAATATTTTCTCAAAATTTCAATTCAATATCTTAAAAAGAATTTTTGTTGTGATGTTTAGCGTAAAGTCAAATACTGAAAAACACAGTTTCTCAGAAAACACATTTAAAGATTTTAATACAGCACAAAACATTTTCTACGCACTTTGCATTCTTAAAATTCACCATATTTATATGCCAAACCCTCTTTAACTTCATTTTTAACTAATTTTGATTTTTTTTAGCTTTTTTCTTTTTTCTGGAGAGTTTTGTGGAAGGTAACGATTGACGTTTCGATTTCATAACTCTCTCTTTGTCGATTCCCATATATTTTTTTAGTGTCAGTGGAACAATTGGTATTTTTAAGTAATTGAAAATAGGTAACAGTCCTAAATATCCTGAATTAAACAATAAAACTGCAATATATGAACCTAAAAACAAAATTTTCTGCTGAACAAATGTTTCTTTCGGTAAAATAGTCCACAAGACGTTGTTGAAACTTTCATTATTGTTCTGTGTCATACCATGCAGGCATTTTTTTATCAAGTTTTTGTCACACAGTTCTAGATAAGTTGCTTTTATCACTTTCATGACAGAATTAGGGAGACCTGGTGATTTTTCCAAATATTGTTTTTTGTCGGATAAAGCTCGCTTATATCGACACCAACTGTCTCTCCCATCTGGACACTGCCCATGCATGAGGTTTCGATTGCTAGAACAGCAGTGAAAGAAAGCAGCTATTACTGCAGACTCCATCTTTTCGATACTTCCAACATTGCTGCGGATAGCAATGCCGTAATAATTTTGAAGTTTGTCGATAAATTTATCGGTTAATTTACCTTTTCCACCGAGTCCTTTGGTTTTTTTTTAATTTCCTAAGTCGTGAGCCTACTCTTTTTTGTACATGTCCTATACATTCGAGCTTTGTAACTATGTCCTCCCCATAGATATCCTTCACTTTCAAAAAGGCCTTGGAATCACCATCTCCGTAGTATTCAGTGTATTGTAATTCTCGTTTCATTACGGATCTTTCAAAAATTCTGAAAGCTCCAACAGATTCCATATTTCCAGATGAACCTTTGTAGTTGGAACATTCATGGTCGCATTTGATGTTATTTCACACATTTTACAATATTGCGTCATAACTTGCAAATCCAATATTTTCCCAGTATCGATGGAAATAACTGAGACGCAGCCATTTAGTGACATATGGCCTCTCCGTTGCCACGTGCCATCAACAGAAACACCACCAGTTGTGCTTTTTTTTAAAATTTTGCACTTCTTTTGATGCAGCTTTCATACTTTCTTCACAACTATACTTCACTGCTTCCAACAGTTTGAGTTCATGAGTTCTGAATGTTTTCTTGCAAATATATGGCAAATTTAAAGTACATAACAATTTCATCCCAGCAGAAAATCCTCTGCCCATTAATCTCAAGCCGAATACCAACGAAGTATTTAAAGAACACTTTTTATTCTCTTTGGGAGTTGATGTAAATCCAGCCATAAATCCACATTTGCAAACTATAGCAAGGTTTGAGCAAAGTCCTTCTTTAGAATCTTCAGTCAGTTTCAATCCAGTTGCAAAACATTTTGGACAAGAAAGAATCGAAAATACTCCAAGTAAAGTTTGGATATCAATTATTCTGTTTCCTTTTAACTCCTGAAAGTCATATTCTAGCCCATCAGAACTTTCCAAAGTGTTCAATTTTGTTGCACTTGCAGTAGACACATTATTCTTGGGGACAGAATTTCTGTGCCTGTTTCCATGAAAGCTACGCTTTTTAAACTTCTTAGACCTAGCTTTTGGCATTTTGAAGTGATTAATAAATAAATTAAACTTAAAATAAGATGAATAAAAGAGTTGACACTAAAAATATAGAGAAATAGCCAGTAAACAAGAATAACAAGTGTAACAAAAGTGTGAAGTGTAAACAAACTGCAAACGATAATAGTATTGCCGTTCAGTAACACAAACTTGAATACAAAAACAGCTGCCAGATGCAAATAAAATTAATAAAAAATAAATAAAGGAAACGTAGATCTATATTTTAAAAAAGATTTGGGCATTTATATTGCTTAAAAGTCACAAAATAGTCGTTCAAACTAATTGTTTACATTTTCACGTCTCTTTAAACGACCACTTCCGGTATCAACAAACCCATTTCCGGTTTATTAATTATACTATAACTTCGCTTCTAATTATCGTAAAAACAAAACTGAAGCAGTTTTGGAATCCTAAATGTATGGGCTATAAAATGAACATGTAAAAAATTTGAAAATTTTCACCAAAACGAGGAGTTTTGGGTAGTCACATACCTTAACTTTACCAGGAAAAGCGTCAGAATTTTTTCCTTTCCCGATATCCCATTACACCACTATGGAGCGACGTAAGTTTACGTCAATACAATGTTAGTAAAATATGGAGGGCTAAGAGTTAAAGAGGACTAAATCCATATTTGTCCATTTTGCACTAACACTGTCATGGTAGTGTAGAAATGTTTTATTTTCTGTGTAATAAGATTCAAGCCCATAGTTCAATTTATACGCATCAGGTGACAAGAACAATTAATTATAAGTCCACTGTTATTTTAACTGCAGCTGATCAACTTCGAGATCTGTTTTCTCAGAAATGAATCTCACGGACTTGGCTCACTTTAATTCTAAACCCTCCATATCTAATCAATGTATCTCTTTATCAATGCTCCTCCGGAAAAAATATCGAATTTTGAAATAATAACGATACGTGTTTACATGTCCTGATGGATATGTTCGGGAAAATTTTATACTTTAATCAAAAATGTTTACCTGAAATTTAATTTCTCATAATTTGAAAATGCTTACTAATACAGCAAATAGATTTATCATTTCGAAAACCGTCTGGTTCTAAACATATGCTTCGATTTGTCAACAATATTTAAATACATAAATTTGTTTATATTCTTTACGTTTGTTCCATACAGAATAAGATATGAAATTCCATTGTAATTTACTTTCTGTATACTGAGCTTAGCTATTCTTTATAATTTAAAAAATGCACAGGATAGCTCACTTTAGCAAATCGAATTATAGAATGATTGAAAATTGTGAAACACAAAAGGTATTTTATTCACTGAATACAAAAAATCAGTTAGGAGATAGTGTTTGTTTCAGAGATCGGCAATAAAATAATTTGAAAAGTAAATACAGTACTTTTTTTTGTCAATACTTCAAATAAATAATTTTATAGATTTGTTTTGAGAATACCTTTCAAGCTTTGTTACAAACGAATTCTAATATTTCTGAATATAGAGGAAAACATTGTTGCTTTCTCTTTATACTCAATAAAGATGTTTCAGTTTTCATCAAATTTGATATTTCATGAAACAGAACAAATATTTGTCTTTTAGACTAAAACCTGAATGTTTGTCTTTGAACTTAGCTGGACAAAACCGATATAACCAATTGTATAAATATTCTGTAAAATCATTTGAAACAATGCAATCGCAGTTTTGCTGATAGCATTATTATTTTTTATTCTTTAGTAAGCGCAATCTTAGTATACGTAACTTTTTATTCTTCGTTACCAGTTGAATGACAAACATGAAGCAATTTTTAAGCAACGTTATAATTTTTGGAATTGCACTTTATTTAAAAAATTATACTGCAAAACTATATAAACTTAATGCTATATAAGGCCTATTCCAGGGCTTCCAAGCCTTTTCACCATCGCCTACCCCTTCATTAATGTTTTTATTTTCGCGTACCTCCTACTGTCATGTCCCCCCCAATCATCCATCAATACAAAGAAGATTTTATTCTTAACATTTTTTATTTAATTTAATTTGTTTTTATCAATAAGTTTTTTTTTTAATGTTAAGAAGTTGTTATCAATATTTTTTACTAATTTAATTACAACTATTTTTTAAATTTTTAAATCAATTTAAATTTTATAAATATTTATTTTAATAATTTTATTAATATTTTTTTATTTTTGTCTTGATAACGGGCTTAGGTTAGCTTAAGAGTCAAATGACTCGAATTAATAACATTTGCATGAATTATTTTTGATTTTAAATTTTATGCCATTTTTGCAATAGTATTATTTCAACGCTAAGATAAATGAAACCAGTATAGTAATAATTTCGCATTAACTTGTAATGATCGCTAAAAATTACACTTTGTTATAATCAACTATTTGAGTGGTGTAGTTATTAAATAGCAAGTATACCACTTGGGGAAACAAAATTCTGTAACTTTTTTAATCCCTTATGTTTTCTAGTTTTCGCCATTACCAACTTTGATTTCGCGTAACACTCGGGGTATGGCTATCTCAGGTTGGGAACCTCTGGTCTAGGCGATGGATTTAAATCTTAATTAAATAAAGAAATATAAAGAGGGAGCCTTCGGTCAAGAAGAAAGAGTTGTGCCATGCTGCCATTAGGTCAATTAATGAGCAAGAAACCGAGAAGCTCCTATCTGCACAGAAATATCATCAAACATTCGTAGTACGCCCAGGAATATTTGAATGCTACAGGTTGTAGATTCCCTATGTATTCATTTATCAGACTACGCCATTTTGTTTAAACTCAGGCTGGAAATACAATATTATTGATCTAAATGATTTAACTTGTCCTTCGGAAGTATTTTCGTTGTTTCAAGTCGTATAATTTGATATTATTGGGAACAACACAAACTTAATACATGACGTCATTAGTTTTCTAGAAGTCGCCAAGTTCGCCAATTTCAAGATTCTTCACTATTATGACAATCAGCCTGTCCACACCGGTCACATTATAATTCGCGTCGAATGTTTTGTGCATGCCCACATGTAACATGTCCAGTATCAAAACAGTAAATTGAAACCTCCATAAAAAGCAGCAAATTGAATTGCCCTTGAATTTCGTAGAAAATTAAAGCCATTGTTAAACACCATACCGAATTATGGCTTAAAACTTCATAACATATAATTTCTTTAATGAGTACAATGTTATAAAAGCTGGCAGTATTCCTTGCAATAGATAAAGAAATGCTTACAATAAGAATTCAAATTTTTTACTACGAGGAAAAAGATAAGAGCATACACATTTCGCGACATACTTTCTTTCAGTACGAGTATATATAATGAAAGCGATAATGCATACAAATTTACCCATTCCTCATACCCATGTTCGCTAGAAATGCATTCATGATATATAATTTATTAGCTCTTTTCATCCCTCTCGAGGAACACATTACGCCTCCATCCGTTCCAAAAAAAGCATATCGGCATATTTTGAGTCTGAATAAAAACATGTATTCCTGTGCGTTCACACGCGATTTCCCCCCGAAACTCGGAAAAATAAAAACTCCATGTATCTTAAGGAAGCATCTTCCATTTCTTGGCCTCCCGTGGATGCATATATTTATACACCACCCATTCCCAGGGAAGCAAGGGAAATGTGCGGAACTTATTCGCTTTTCTTGCTACATCAAAAGCTATATCAAAAGCAGCCCAAAAAGCCTCTCCCGGTAAAAGTTTTGCTGTCACAGAACATAAGGAAATGTGCTCTCAAATGGTATTTCATTTTATGACGCTGCCTCCAATGCAGCAGCGGAGGTGGCCTTTTCTACTCGGGAGGAAATCTGATCCTTCCTCCTCTGCTTAAATATTTTTTCCTCCTCCCTTTTGACTTCTTTCTTCGAACCTTTGAGCAATGAGTTCAATTTTGGAAAGAGTTGTAGAAGGTTTGAAGTTGCTTTCAAATGTCCAATTTCTCAAAATTTTGCTCGCAAATGTATAAGGTTCCGAAGCTTCATCTTTCAGTTTCTTTTTGTAGTCTGATGGTGTTCAGAAAAATATCTTTTACTGCTAAAAGTCGCTATTATATGGATGGATTATTTGTTTTAAGAGGATTATTTGTGTATTTTCGTTGTAGCTGTACATAAAATACATATTTACGTATTTCACAGCAAGTAGTTTGTATAAGAATGTATTCGAACAAAAAGAGAATTATAGAAGGTATTTTGCTTTTGCTCTTTCTAGAGTTCTCTTGCACCTAGTGCAATATGGTTTCTGAGCTTATTTAAGTAGCGAATGTTCATATCATTGTAATACTGCCTTTGTACTGCTTACTAATTATTTACTTCTCTGTTATATTATTAGTTGTAACATTTGGTTATTGCGGGTATCTGCTCTGTTGTCTTTAAATATTTTCTTCATTTGCCTACTGCCGTATATTTTTTTAATTGATTAAAACATTTTAAAAGATTTAGGTAACCTAATTGCCTTATACCATTTTTTAAGAATCTTCGAATTTTTTTTTCACTGACAGTATGCATTTTCGATGATAATATGATAAAAATCTTACATAAACCCGATAATATTATTAATTGAAAACAAAATTGTAAGCAGATTTAACTGCATTCCTATGCAAGTGGCCTTTATCTTCGTTCCCCAAGGTATTTTACGAAGACACTTCTGAAATCAGAGACTTGCACAGTAGCAGCAATGTACCAATAATAAATATGACAATAAATACTAAGCAGGGTTTGAAAATAATAAATTGTTATTTTATATTCAATTATAAGCCTACATCAGTTGATTGCCAAATATTGCTCATTCTAATATTTCTTCTTTGAAAACATTTTAAAATCTCTGAAAATCTATTATCCAACTTCATGGAGTGGTCGATGTTGCTATAGATCTATCTGAGATTATTCAAATTTTTTCTCCATTTACATACTTTTATTTTTAGATTGAACAGTGGCAATACGAATATTTAATGATTTAAATTGGTCTTTAATTTGATTCACAGCACTTGCCTGTTTTTATTCCTGCATCATATGTATCAACATATCCATGTGAATGTTGCTGCGGTGATACGTCAAAGCATTGTAGTAATACTGGGAATTATTGGCTTGATTTATCAACCTAAATAATTCTCTTTTTTCTCTAAATAATTAATTTAGCAAGCATTTAATCTGAGATGTCTACCCTCTGATTCATCCATGTTCGAAAATGCTATTTGTGATTCAATTACTATTACGAACTCTATATAAACGGCGTAAGTTTCATGTTAAATCCTTGTCATCAACAATGCTTTTTCAGAAGCATGAGGCAGTAAATGTATTCATCCATGCTCGACAGTCCTTTACTTCCCATCATTCGAAGCATTACATCTGTCAACACGATTCTTTGAGTAATTGCCTTGTGGATTTCTGGCTTGATCTTTCCGGTTTTTAAATGCCGCCGATTACCATATCGTTTGAAAGCAAGTACCTAAGTCTATACCAATAGAAACCATCCATATGGGTAATTAACCCCTGAACCATTTTGATAATTTAATAGAAATTCATAGTTCTCAAATCCGCCCAAGCGTCAGAGCCACGCTTTGTCCATCTTTAAGTACAAAACATCTCAGCGCCGGAAAATGCTCGATTCGTTATTACAGAGAGGAATTATGAATGACAGTTTCGATGGCCTTGACGTTATACAAGTACTAATAATTTGAATACATTTTTTACATAAAGCTTCATAAAGCTAAGATCTGATATACCACAGAAGCCCTTGAAGTGCTTCGCATAGATGAATTTTCTATTCGTATATATATCCATTTATTTCTTACGCAAGGTCACATTTTATAGATCATCCTAACTGCTTGGATGCAATATTTACCTTCTTTATATCTAATATTGAACTCTTGATACTACTCGTTGCCACACATTTACATTTTGGTTATGAAACGGTATCAAGCAATCACAAATCATTCTCTCAAGTTGCTATTTCAGTTGTTATATAAGATATAAAACTAAAAAAGTTCAAAAAAATTAGATTTTTTGAAATCGACTTTCTTGTATCTTTTTTAATCCAGAATTTTTTCATTTTCATGGTTGGTGCTTTTTGGGGGCATAACGACTAATTTTTAGGATTTTTCGTATATCGTTTAAAACACACAATTTAATATCATTGGTGGACCTTTTCCCCTGATGAGCGTCTTGCCATGATATTTATTCAATTTGTCAAGTATTTTGTATTCCTTTTTGTTTCTTGTTTGTATATATATATATATTAAGTAAAATTATCTAACACGGACTAAAATAAAAATACTTCGCATTTATTTCTCATTCCATTGTCTTTAATTTAGGGATTATTACAAAAAAACAGTAAAATAACAAGAGGGAAATGTAAAAACAGCAAACATAATTATTTAAACATCAAAAATTTAAATCAAGAATTTTTAGATAGTAATATTGGCTGAAATACAGTTCATGAAGCTAATCATCAAAAATTCTGAAGAATGAATCCTTCTGACTATGAAATTAATTTTAAACAAGAAATATAACGCGGAAATATTTGAATAAAACAAGCTTGCGGCAAAATATCTAAAAAAAATGTTTAAATTACTTGTATTGAAAGAAAATAAATGTAAATATTCTTTATTCAGACGGCAAATATTTATGTTCAGTATACTTAGCAAGAAAAATTTGGTAAACACTGAAGTTACGGATTTCTTTCGTTTGTAGAAGACGAAAATGCTGAATTATTTTGAGTTTAAATAAACAATACATTCTGCATAACAACACATACGAGCTAAGATGTAAAAAAGTAATTTTAGCTTATAACTTATACTTGGCAAATGAAATTTTTAAAAACTTAACCCAATATACATAGTATGAGATATAGAACTTTAGCACAAGACTTTTTGAACTGAAAGTAAAAGGTATTTATTTATCAAATAATATACTTCAAATGTTTGAATAACTGTTTTTCTCCAGCAACATTTAATGTTATATACTTTGTCGTATTTATTTTGAAGTCAAATGATTATCTTTAGTTGTTACGTTTACAATGTATGCATTATTTTTCATGAGGCACGAATTGTCAAAATTTTAATACTGTTGTCAAAATGTAAGCGTTAAGCCTAATAGTTTTCTTTAGTAAAATTCGGTTTTCACCAATTTATCCTATAATTGAATTTGATTTACAATTAAATTAAATTGAGTAAATATAGAATTCATTATCACTGGCAAGGGCAGAATGATTTTCTTGAATAAGTTACATTGTCAATCATCAAATGGATTACTTGACATCTTTTTCGTTTCTGTGTCTTGCTACATTGTTTCCATCAATCAATAAAATATATTACCCTGATTGAAAAACGAAGTTATAGAGAAAAAAATCTTTCAAAATTGGTTCACTTTTAAACAGTACAATCAATAATATACATAAAAAATAGTAATTGGTATTTGTATTCTATATTTAAAATGTGAAGCATTCTAAGAGAAAAGCATTTATAGTGTTCAATGTTCGAAAAGTAACGAATCACTATTCTGAAGCATCTGCGAGTATTTTTGTGGCAAAATTAGAAACATTATTCGACATCTTACATATTGTTAACCCTCTGGCAGCTTATCCCGCGATTTCCGCTGGTAGGAAGCAATTTTTTTCTCTGCTGCATCCTGCGATTTTCTCAGTTAATATGCTTACTTGGAATTATTATAGAGTTGTACCATATTATACTAATAAAGCTTTGCATATAAATAACAGTTCGATTGGTTCAGTGTCATTTGAACATGTTTTCAAACGTTGCATTTAAATAATGATTTCTAAAAAAATCGGCAGTCAGAGGGTTAATGACATAGAATGTGAGATTTATCGATGATACATAGTAGGAATTAAGTCTTTTTTTCTGCTGCATCTTGCGATTTTCTCGGTTAATATGCTTACTTGGAATTATTATAGATTTGAATCATATTATACTTATAAAGCTTTGCATATAAATAACAGTTCGATTGGTTCAGCATTATTTGAACATGTTTTCAAACGTTGCATCTCTAAATAATGATTTAAAAAAAATCTGCAGTCGGAAGGAACATATAAGGTGAGATTTATCGATGGTATGTATGGAAACAATTGGGAAAGAAAATAACAATCAGTTTAATATTGTTTCTTTGGCGATTTCAAGTATAAAGAAAATCCAATGCTTACAGCTCCACAGCTTTTGAGCAAATTTTAAAAGATTTACTATAAAAATTTAAAGGTGATTCGAACCTCTAGTCCGAGTATGATAACGTTTTAGGCTTGATTCTTCTGTCTTTATATTATTTTAAGAAATTTACTATTAACCGTTTACAGACCGAATTCAGATCCAGGTTAACTTTTAATTACTTTTTGGCTTATTTCTCTTCCTAATGCTTTAGTTTAAGGATATCAATCATTAAAATATGAATAAAAAATTTATATATGTTATTTCTGATGTTCCCAAATGGGAAAATTGGTCCCTTCTGATTACGCTCATTACACTAGACATACAAATGGATAACAGTGATGATTAGACACAATAATATGGGTAAGTATTGTTAAAGATATTTTTATAACTAAGCAAAGATAAGAATTCAATTGAAAATTTATGAATATAAAGAAATAAGAAGTATATTTTGCACAAAAAGTGCAGAAAAGGAAATTTTATAACTGTATCCTATGGCACTCTGGGAAGTATTTCGACTCATTGTATTGTAATCTTGTTTTTTCTCCACATTATGCATATTCAGGTGATTTTTTTGCAATAAGGCAATGACCATCACTCTACCGCTCTGATAGACAACAGGTAACGTTTGGTCGTGTTTGAGAACCATCCTTTTTTGCCCAAATTCGTGAAAAAGTAATTGTATCCTCTCGACGAAACTCCAGATGAATGAGTTGGTTACGTTTCATGTGAGTTTTTGTATGCAATAGACATCCAGAAACAACAATTATATTTGGTACATTTTGCAAATAAAACATACCACCCTTTTTTGCGTAGGCGTGACCGTAGTTTCTCACAATTTCTGCAACTAATCAACCCCACTCACCCAAAAATCAAATTTATGAATGAAATTTCGTTGTCCTATGGATATCTTTGTCTTCTGTGCATAAGAATATCTTTTGATTAGCTGAATTGGAAGATGAATGACGCTATTAATTAGAAGAAACAATCACTGCAAAATTAACATTATGGCTATACATAAATGATTATACGACACATTTATAATTTCCCCCCTAGATTACAGATAAAAATAAGAATTTTTTCGCCAAAATTAAAACATTAATCTTTTAACAACCAAAGGAGATTTCCTTTTCTGAATTATAAGAGATTTGTCCTTTCCATTTTACTTTCGGTGGACACTCACAATAGAAAAATTCCTTCATTCACAGAATAGTTACGACTGGCCAATGTTCCCAATTGGGAACATGGAACTTTAATGAATGATAGCAAATGCTTTTCCTATTCATTTTGGATCGTTTTTAAAATTTTTAGGAACTTTTAAGCTACGCACAAACTAAAATGTAAAAAACGCCAATTGTTTAGCAATTTCCCTTTATAGCCCATTTTATATCTGAAAAATAATTTCTATATCAAAAAATCACGCTTAATTTCAATTATAACTAACAATTTTTTCAAAAAATATGAACGATATTTTATTTTGAAATGAATTTATAATTTGATGTTCCAGATTGGGAAGACTGACCTGCAAACGGTTAATATAGCAAAGATAACGTGCACACAAAAAGTGAATTTAATATAGCCGTAACGCTTATGTGAATAAATGCAGTAAGTGAAACAATGAAACGAATTGTTATAAAATATGCTTACAAATATTTTTTTAAATTTATTACAATTAGAGGAAACTCTTTTAGGCATAATTGAAAAGATGACTTCAGAAATGTTGAAGTAGTGCAAAAAGAGTTTTTCGGCAATAATATGTTCCGAAGATATTAAGGAAAAACCCTTATATTTTGATTAATCTTTAACTAAAAATCTTAATACGTAAAAAGTCACTACGTGTCAAATTTGGTCGCTTCAAGTCCAACAGTCTGCCTTGATGACCATTTTTAATGATTTTTGCATCTCACAGGTCGTATTACACAATTATCAAAGAGTATCCAGTATATAGACATCGAATTTACAGAGAGTATTCAGTATATAAAAATCCAATTAATAGAGAATATCCAGTATATAGACATTATCATGTTAAAAGGTATTACCATATCAGTAAAAAGTATTATATAGATATTATCATGTTAAAAAGTAGATTAACAGAGAGTATACAGTATATAGACATCTAATTACCAGAGAGTACCCAGTATATAGACATCCAATTACCAGAGAGTATCCAGTACCAGTGTATAGACATATTAGAAAAACGTAGAGAAATTTCGAATTCAGAAGCTTTAAAAAATCAATTTTTATCAGAACGTGGAAACCTTGTACAGATCATGTTTCCTTTCAGATCCACGTGGCGTTTTGAAATAAAAAATGTCAATTTTTGTTGAAAAATGCCGTCTTCAGCAGGTGCTTAAATAATAGAATTATAGAAACACTAAAACATATAATTTTAGAATTTGGTGAAACAAAACTTTTACATCTTTTTGTACAGAATATTGGATTGGTAAATTTTAATGAGAAATGGTAGTTAAAAAGGAAAAATACTGTAAAAGTTCTTATATAATATTTAAGCTGAACCTAGTTATATGGATGTTTTGTTATTCAATTCTCTATCAAACGATAAGAAAAGCTCCAAATGCTTCAGCTTTTGTGTTCAAAGATAGGTCGTTGACATCTTTTCAGGTACCAGACAGTTCGTTGACACAGCTACACGAAAATGTATTCTATAAACTTGAAAAAAGGCAAATTTCGACAGTAGGGGCATCAAAATGCACTAAATCTTGCAGAAGTTGTCTGCGCAGGAATGGTTTGAAAGAAAACGATTCCTTTGTTTCTTGTCAAAAATGTTCCACCGATTCTCTGAAGGATTTTGGAATAAAAATATGTGCGCAAAATTGGCTTTCAGAAACATTTTCTCGGAAGACATTATGTGGAACATAAAAACATTATTCAACGTTACAAAAAGTCACTCAGTTTGTTTGTTGATTTAACAGGACATGTGATTTGATTTTTTAAACAAGCAATTAATTTTGTTTGAAAAATAAAATATATAATCTTTAGTCAATCATTATAAAACTTAAAAGCATCTTTTAAGATTAAACTGTTTTTATTAATATGTCTAAATAAGTCCATTCCCTAAAATTCCTGTTTTTCCTCCTTATGTTTTGTCTTTTCGAATATAGATGGCGCCATGGTTCTAGTGTTTCTTTAAAAAATTTCTGATTACTTAATTTAACAAAAAGTTGGCATGGGATTGTGATAGCGTAAGGACATTTTTTTCTCTTTTTTTTCTCTATTCTGGGCATAGAGTAAATTTATTTTTATGATGGCTGCTATTAACAGCCAGATGGCTAATATTTTTAAATCAGCCTTATTAACGTTTTTATGCTTGTGTTTGATTTTTCTTTTTCTTATAAAATAAAGCTTTTTAGATGTACAGATCTCCTTTGTCTTCTTACAGAAAAATTTCCCAAATATTTTGAATCCATCTCGAATAAAGTCCTTAGCCCTTGATAAAATGGACTAGAATGGATTCCTTGTTTGTTCAATTCGATTCCCTCTGAGTTTATCTTTGTTTTTTGGCTTTCTTTGAAAAATACTGATTTCCATTGTTCTTTGTTTTTGTATGCAGCTGCAATTGCGCGATATTCAAACAATGTTTAAATTTTATTGTCTAAATTTTATTGTTTAAATTTTTTATTGTTTTTGTTCAAAATTTAAGTTAAATTTATTATTTTGAAAATTTATTCTACTTTTTCTAGTTGATTGTTTTAAGCTCACGTATCAATACTAATTTTGAATGACAGTCGATGGCAATTTATTCGAATGGAAAAGTTGATAACAAAGGCAAATATTTTTAAAAATGCTATAAAATGATTGCCAAATATATGGTACAAAAAAGATTCAGAGATAGCTTTTCTAGTGTGTATCTGCATGAGGGAATGAAAGTTTCATTTCCACTTTTAGTACAAGGTAATATTTGATATCTAAAAAGAATATCATAATCGTGAAAAAATTCGTCGAGACATTAATTATTCTGTTATCAGTTTAGCTTTATGGATTGACAAGTAGGGTTAAATAGATAAAATTTTGATAATCGTAACCATTCTTTCATTCAAAATCACCTAACGCTTGTGATATTCATGTATTACTGCAAACGCTGACTGGGAAGCAGTGGCGAATCCAGGATTCGGTTCTGGGGAGAGCTGAGGTCATAAAAATTTTGCATCGTAGTGACGAATGTCAAACCTCATGGATAATGTAAACCAAAACTCTTTAACTTTACAGACTTTTATCACCTGACAATAAGAATCATAAATAATACTACAATATTTTCGATAATTTAATAAAAAATACAACGAAATAACTAGCCAAAAAATGTTTTCGACCGCATTAACGCTACAAGTACAAGCGGATTGACTAGAAAAGTAAGAAAATTTTCGAGCCTGTCAAGCCAGAAAGCAATGTTGTCACGATTTTAAAAATGAAATTATTTGTTAAAAATGAAAATTAAGAAAAAAAAGCAGTTATAGGGATTTTAAATAAAATCAAGAATTTTGGTTTAGCTCTGGGGAGGGGGGGGCTGTAGCCCGATAGCCCCTCCCCTGGATTCGCCACTGCTGGGAAGAAATCCTAGTAAATGCATTAGAAATAAATATAGTGAAAGCAAATTTCGAAATACTTGTTCCGATAAGAGTTAAAGGACACTATGAATAAATATTAATATAGTAGAACCTCGGAAATCCTAAGTAATTGGGGCTCACCTCTGTTCGGATTCCGGGAAATACGGTTTATTCGGAAAATTCGGTAAAGTACTCTAAGTATACCAAATGCAGTAGAATCAGTGACCTTAGGCACTCTGTGAAAGGAGTACCGAAAGCTACGATTCGCATCCCCAAGCAGGTTTAGTTCCTTATATTAAAAGAAAACGACCGATTTTGTCTCTACTAATTAGGGTGCTGTGTTCATTCTTAAATATCAATTCAAATGTTTCTTTTAAATTAGAAATAAACATTAGCTTTGTTTCTGATTCCTAATTGTTATTTCTCTTCAATTTTTAATAAAAAAATTTCAGGAAATATAAAAAAAATGTTCGGATTATCCAAAATTTTCCCGAGGTTTTTCTGCACCTTATTTTCAGTTTCGAATTACAAATAATAAAAATAAGTTATTAGAACAACAAAATGTAGATCTCGCATCGAGATAGGATTTTCTTATAAAACCAAATATAACATTAACAGGACAAGAACAATGAACAGATTTATTTTCAACAACGAAAAAAATTTTGAACAACGAATATTTTTTAATAACAATAATAGTTACAATAAGACATGCATTACTGAAAGCTATCAAAATGCGTTTCCAATAATCTATGTATAAATAAGAATAATTTTATATTGTTTAGTAGAACATAATTTTCTTCTTTTAGTGGTGGTATACACTACAAATATTTTATTTAATTCTTGTAACACACAAACTAATAAAAGACATCGATGACATTGGAAAAAAAATTGTAGGTCAGTGATAATAAACGAAAGTAGTCGGAAAAGCTCTTTCATAATAAGTTCTCGTGTTTTTGTTTGCGGAATAAATCTGGAGACAAGCATCCGAAACGTGGAAAAGCGAGCCGTTGGCGTTTTTAATCACACGTGATAAATGTTGCAGCTTATGAGTGAAAATATGTCCGGCAATAACCGTGTCAATCCATCATCATGGAGGAACTAATAAAGAGAAGACCGAGATACTAACGACTTAAACAGAATTTACTACTACGCCAGAAATATTCTTGGGTGAATAACTGGGAAGGATAGTTTTTGATTTAATATTTAGTTCACATTTTCGTAGCACTTCATTTTATTTTGGTTTAAAAGAGGAAAAATGTGAATTTTTATTAAACGCATAAAGTGGCATTGATTCCATAAGGAATTTTTGATTTCTTATACTCATGTGATGAAATATTTGCTACAAATTTTCGAGAAGATTCTAGGAACATTTATTTTTTAAATATTTTTTTATTTATCTTGACTTCTTTAATGCTTTTAAAGATGGAATTTTGCAATCAAGTTTTCACTTGCTTCTTTATGTGCTACAGTTTTAAAATTTTTCTCACATTTGTATTCTCGATGGCAATAAACTATTTTAATATTTTCCAAACTATATTATCAGTTAATTTAGTTAAATTTTTAAAAAATGACACATGAGGTGCCACCTAGTAGTGAATTTGAGAATGACTGATTAAAAGTATTCATAAAATGTATTATGATGAATTATAAATTAAGGACTAAAATGACAGCAATAATTAAAATAAAAAAAATCTTACTTCTTAGTACGATAATATAAGTGTTTATTGTTAAATATATTTAAGATCTTACAATAAGAATTGAGACGTCACGTGATTGTGTGTGACGTCATAATCCCCAACAAAAGAACTGCGCATGTCATCTGATATTTAGCCGCACATTACATTACGTTATGCTTTAATTTCATGCCATTTTTATCCTACAAGATGCCCAATGGATCCTAAAATTAAACGGTTCAGTATATATGACGTGCATCACGGGGGCATGGATAAACCCCTTTTCGTGCAAGTCCAAGTCACCTGAACAAATGTTAGTGCTCATGTAATCTTCGGTCTAACTACACGTTACCCCTTAATTGGGAGGTGAAAATTTTGGACTTAACTGGGGAGGTGCGGTCTACGAGACAGCATTTTTAAAAAATTCAAATAAAATTGTCAAATAAAAATTTCAATACTTAATTCTGCCTATATAATATCTAGATATTTCTCTTATATAAAAATATTTTTTTAATTTTTGAAAATATATTATTAGCAGAAAAATTGATTATTTTGCTACATAAGTGTTTCTCTAAATATATATTATAACTAACATTAATCTTTAAAAAAATATAAACATTTTTTTCGTTTTCTGATGATATTTATTTTTGTATTATGTTAATTTATTACAAAAATAATATAATGTAAAAATTAGCCATTATATAAGAAATTAAAAAAACCTTTGGTAAAACTGAATTGTTTTTACACAGATTTATTTCGGTTAAGATTCTTGGGCACATTTATAACAAAAGTTTTGAGTGTATTTTAAACATAGAGGTTCTCCCCAAAATATGCATAAATATATAGATTTCCTTTCTTTTTTGGTGGACATAAATTACTGTTTTCCTCTCTTCCAATTTGATGATTTTACGGGATTGTCAATCTCTCCTGCACCTCCGTATCTCTCCCTAAAATTCGATTCATTGTCATTCACAATTCTTGATTAATCTTCAATTTTCGATTCTGCTTCTTATTTTAGGGAATTAATTCTCTTGCGAAGGCCTTTAAGAACAGCATTCTATTTATAACAGGGTTTACAGAATGACTTTCAAACAAAATGTATGAATTTACAGTACTGAAATCCAGTAGGCTATTGAAAATAACTATAGACCAATTCTTGAAGTTGGATGATATTATAAGAAGGATTTCTAACTGTCCGTTTTCTTTCAAAATGACCACTAAAAAAATTCTTCAGTAATAATTTTCGCATGAATAAGGTTGATCTTCTCCATCTTCAAATTCGGATAATTTAGAATTAATCGAATGTGAACTTTCATCAAAAAATGCTCTTTCCAATTATTCTCTTTGAAATATTTTCTACTTCATTTAAAAGTTTTTGAAGATCTTTTTCATAACGAGGATCAGAAGATTGGAAGATGTTCAGAAGATTAAGTTTCCGTGATATTTTCTAAGCTCTTCGCATTATTGGAACACTATCAAGGAGGTGCGGTCTGCTAGACCACACGGAAAGAAATATCTGGAATATAAAAATTTAGCAGGCACAAAATATCAAGAAAATTTACGCGTAGAGACAAGATCATAAAATGAGAAGCTACAGGGCGAATCCATTCAATTGAACTAAGAATAGTGTAGGGGTTTTGGGTAATCCATTCTTAGCGGTCTGTGAGACCGCACCTCCCCAGTCGAGGGTTATCTTACCATGTACTCTGTTGTGACATCCTTTTTCCTCCTTCCTGATGTGCAATGAATTCCAAAATTAAATTGGTGCAGTGTACCTTATTTGTATCAGGTGAATGCGGACTAACTTCATTGGGATTGTATGATTAATATTATTGTACTTTTTGACACAAGAATAAGTGAAGAATACAAGAAAATTTGAAATAAAGATACAAATCACATAGATAAAAGTAGAGTTTTGTGCATTGTTTGATGCACGTTAATTGTAATTGGGAATTTTGAAATTCGTACCTTACTACATCGTGTTTGATTCAAACAGTCGGTTAAAGAATTCGGGAACATGGATCATAATTATTATTATAGATCGTCGCTTAACAAGCGATACCAGCTAAATGAATTTTTTGAAATTTCAATACTCAATTTTTTCCAATCAACAACGAATACTTCTGAATTTTTTTCACATCTGGTAGGAATATGCGATCTTATGTTTACATCATATGCTAAAAATATTGCGAAAGAGATGGTTGCGAGAAATTGAAAATTTTCTTCCTCTTTGAAATTTCAAAAAATTGAGATAGGTGGTGTTGTTTGTTAAGCGACGAGATTTTAACTTGTGCGCAGATTCTTCGATGACGATTCAACGAACGTTACTTTTTAAAACCGATATAACTGTGCATTTATCTTTGCTACAATTACGATTTTTGATGTAATATAATTGAATCAATGGAAAAAGTTTATAAAAGAGTGGTCAAAACTTACGTAGTTGAACATAGAAATATGTACACCGATTCATTTTCATTGCATCTGTAAATAATAATTTTTTCCCATGTATACCACATTCTATATAATTAAAATTGAATATTATTATGTTATTACATTTGTTTAGATTTTTCTAGTACCTTTCTTGAAAGAAATTATATTGAACATAATTTTAACACTTTTCGGAAAATAAACCATATACATTAAATTTTCTGTTCACATAGAACCTCGACAATTAAAGTCACGAATACTATTTATGTTCACTAAAGTAGTTAAATATCCATTGCTTTAATATGAAATATTTATAGGGAATTTTATACAGCAAAAAGTAAATAATCTTAGTCTGAATCATACAATGGTATATCTAAGATTTCTGTGACTAACTCCCGAAAGAGACAACAAATGGCAGTACATGAATTTTCCTTTCCTGATAGTAAATTGCAATCCATATGTCTAGTGAGGGTTTTCGTAATACTAATCTTATAAGACAACCTCATAAAATGCATTGCATAATATGGAATTTTCATGTTGCTGTATTCATTTTTCAACATATCACATGTTATTACTTTAATGATAATTTATTCCGTACACATAAAGCACCGTCTTCTTTTCCGGCATCTAATTATCCGATATTCCATTGTAACCGACATTGGTAATGAATTAATTATAACTTATAAATCTCAAACATTAGTCTGTAGCTCGCTGTTCTTTAGCGAGCCAAGTGTCAGGTCAGTATTTGTTACGCTATTTGTAAAGCATCATGGTTAAATGGACGCGTAACACACGAGCGACTGTGCAGTTACTGAAGATATCATGTCGATTAGATTGCTGTGAAGTGAAAAGTGATTACCGTTGGTGCTCTTTCAGAAATTGTTTCATGTTTTTATATTTTAATTAATCAAATTTGCAATTGTTCTTTTACATGCAACAGATTTGTTATAACGGCGGACAGAAAATGATTTGTTGCTTCAGTGGACGATCTTGAAGGACAGCCAAGAGTATTCAGGGATTTCAAAATGATTTATTAGGATGGAATACATCAAGAAAAGACAACTAGCCAAAAAGGCAACAAAAAGTAAAATAAAAAAAAAGGGGGAAAATTAAAAGCTAAAGGAGGACAATGCATCCAGAAAGTTCAAAATGCTGCTGCAACCGAAATACAAAAGTAGACAAAAATATTTTCAGCTCAAGAAGCACAAAGTAACCTGTAAGTTTTACCTCTCGCAGAAAAATATCCCTTTGTTTGAATCTCTGCCTTCAGGTCACCTTGAGAAAGTCTGTAAGGCTAGATTCTTTTTATTTCTTTTTTTTTAAATTTAAACTTAAGAGCTAATTTGTGTTTCTTGTCCTGAAAATAAATTGTTTTTCATAAGGTTGGACTAAATGCTACTGAAGTAGCTTCGAAATACATAATAAAGCAAGAGAAAGCCTTCAGAATGTACTTTTATAAGTTGGAGTGATAGTATCTAGAAAACATCGATCTGAAGGAAAGCAACTTACTATCACAATTATTTCTCTTTTTAAAAATCTGCTTTATCTATATAGATTCATTTTAATGCATTTTGCATTTTCCTTAAGATAGGCGTAGATAATTAATTTCTTCGTTAAATAACTATTCTTGTTATCTTAAATACAGTATATCATAAAGTATATAGTTTATTAAATGATACAAAGTATTTTTCATAAAATGTTCTTTTTCTTTGCAGGACTGATATAGTTTGTACTATCAAAAAATCAGTTTTCCGATTTTAGCATTATAAACTGAAAGACATTTCATAGATTCCGGAAATGTATACTATTTATAGGTTTGAAAAGATGACAGCTCATAAATTAACTTTAAAAAAATAGTAAATAGCAGGGTCCCGAATTGATAAAATATACAGCTTTTTAGATTTTTCTCCAAACCTGTTTTTATTTCACATTTAGGTACGCGTACATAAAAAAATAACAAGCAAAATTCCTTGTACATATCTGTAAAGGACCTAGGTTTACTTTTTAGTAACGTGAAAAAGACCTTGACCAATGACATCTGGGTATAGCAGTGGACTGCTAAACTAAACGACAATAATACAACAACACCGTATTTCAAGTTAAACTCACTGCACTTTATGAAGCAGTAATATACGAATCTCAAATACCAAACCACAATAAATTTAAAATACACGTAGACAATATAGCAAGTATCATGGCATCTTCCAATCCAAAGAGCACAAACCAAACAGCAAGACAAATTTTCGAAATCCTCCTAACAAATCCAAGAATAAAAGTCTCGCTGGTTAAAGGTCATGAGGGCAATATAGGCAATGAGACAGCAGACCAACTGGCAAAAGACGCAACGCAACACGGGCAACTCTATTCACTTCCAAACTTCCTAAACCGCACATAAAAGGCCTGCCCCGGAAGAACATGCTTGAGGAGTGACAAACCTCATGGAAGAATGGCGATACAGGCAGGAAAATCTATAACATCAACCTCTCAGTTAGTCTCCGCCCCACTAACTGGATTAGAGATGATGTTATCTTCTTCTCTCAACATGGCACTTTTCCTGCCTACCTCAAAAGGTTTCATCTCTCTGACAACGATTATTGCAGTTGTGGTAGAATTGGCACGGCACTTCACTATGCCACGGAGTATATTCTCACGAGTCTTGGCATATGAGGAAGCCAGTGCCAAACTTCGAACAAGAATGGCTAAAAAGAGTCGCCAATAACCTCGTCTCCAGGCATAAAATTTGTAGGATTTTCAAATTCATAAGCGGAAACAGAGATCTTTTCTGGCCTCCTCAGTCTTCAACTTCCCAGCGAGCTTAAGCAACAAGCTCCAAATTACCGGACATTCCCCCCCCCCACCTTTAAAAAAGAAAGGAACAACAACATCTAAAGAAAAGAAGACTATTACGAACTAATAGTATAAAAGTTAAACTGCCTGTGCTGTAATATAGTGTAAATATTTCTTTTTTGTTTGTTTGTTTTCTTTTTCTTTTTTTTCTTAAATAAAATTCTCGTGTCTTGCGCATCAAACCGTTCAGTGACCGGCGTTCTATTCTGTTCCCGTAAGTCACCGGTTTCTGAATTATTTAATGCGAAATACATGTAGTGGGTTTTGTTATAAAGATATGAAAGATATAAAGTGCTGCAAGTTATAGCTCCTTCCACGAAATGTGTTCAAGAATAACTACTATTTTTGTCTTATATCTATTTATATAACAGTAATAGGACGAAATATTTTATATCTTTAATTTACCAATATAGTTGATATTTATTTCTTTTACTTGTTCATAATATTTTTCTCATAAGCCTGCTTTCATAGCATTTCAAATCATATCTTTTCTCAGTAGGGCAAAGTTTCAAAACTGAAATATATTGTTAATAGCCCTTTCTTGAGTTGCTTATAATTATTAATGCAAAAATAAAGCGTTCATTGAGATCTAAAAATAGTGCTAGAGGAGAAGTAACACACAACAAGAAATTATTCTCATTTTCTATCAGGTAAAACTGCTGTTCGACAAATGTAATATAAACGATTAATAAAAATTAAATATTACCTCTTATATCGCTTTCTAGAAGAAAGAAGAAATATGCATACCTGTAAAGAGATAAATATCTTTAAATCCCAAGAAAATCTAATCATATACGAGTAAATATCAAAAAGAGTAAATCATATAAATATCACAAAGCGTAAATCATTTAAAGAACGCAGAGTAAATCATATAAATATCCAAGCAATAAATCATATAAATCTCGCAAGCAGTAAATCATATAAATATGACAACCATCAAATCATATGAATGTGGGGCTGCCTCACTTGCATTTCGCTCGAGCGAGAGTAACGCCCTCTATCCCTCTTCTGCTAATGAGGACAAGAACATTTTGATTTCGTTAGGTGCTCACTGCTAGAGGAGCAATGCTTCTCCTAATTTGTGCACTGTTCTTCTGAAATTGATTACTCTAGATTAGTGTAAAATGTCAAACAGGCACAGCAGCGACCTAACATTTGGTATCACTTTCCCTGTTTGCACAAGATATTGTACGATATCTCCAAGATGTTGTTCGATATTCTGAATGCTGTATAATATCGTAAAGATAAAGTAGCATTATTGTTGAACGTTTGGTGCTACTAAGGTCCATACCCAACCAAGATCATTGCAAGTAAATAATTTTATTAATTTGTAATTATATATATATATATATATATATAATATTATTATTATTGATATTATTATTGACCATTGTTATTATTGGTATTGTTATTGTTATTATTATTGTGTTATTGTGTGATACATTTATTATTGTTATTGTTATTATTGGTATTATTATTATTATTATTGGTAAATAAATTAACACGTTCCTAATTTTTAAAAACGCTACCCAAAATTTAATCCGTAAAATTATTTATACTTAAACTCTAAAACACAATTAACTGTCACTTCAACGGGCTGAAATCCAGTTTCAACCGGTCTGACGTTCGGGAATTTCCCTCTTTTCCGATACTACTTAATCTCGCTGCGATGGTGCAACTTCCTCTTTTTAAAATCACGTAGCCTTCCTACCAGACGCCTGTTTTGGCGTGGCCTTTTTTTTCTTCGTCGCCGGTGATCGCGCTTCGCGTGTATTTTTACTTTAACAATGGCTTGATATTTTCCCGAATTATTTAAAATTACCTGAAACCTATCGATTAAAGCATGATTCAATAAAATAAACTCATCTTCACTCGTCAAAGACTGCCTCTTCATTGGATTAACCAACGCTAGTTGAAATGATGTTTCATATATATATATATATAACAAATAAGAAACAAACATAGCAGAATTGTAAAAGCAACATATACAACAAAAACATTCATAAAACAAAATGTCAAGAAAAAAATCTGCGATAAGAAAATGCCGAGAGTTCTTAAAGAGAGACAATAAACAAAAGTGGAAAATATGTATAAAAGGGGAAGATAAAATAATATAGAAATATATAACACAAACGCAACGAATGCGCAAAAGGGGTAAAGGACAGTGTTTTTAGCCTTATGCCAGCACTGTTCGCAGAAAACATTATGATTTCACTAATTTTTTAGCGGTTCGTATAGATTTTTTCTTACCCTGATGAGCATCTATATGCTTTTACCGATTTACTACAGTCTCTCCATTTTATTTCAACATTTTTTGACTTTCATGACATTGATATATATATATATATTGAATTGTGTACCTGCCACTAATAATATAATAAGAATCTCAAATAAACAAAAGTTACAGATTCAAGGAGAAACACACAAATGATTAAAAATAGATACAGGGAATTGCTTCAAGGTTTTTTTTTCATCTAAGTTTCCAGCCAAATTTGTCCATGCGCAATGACAACAGCTGCTTAAAGTCTCTTTGCGCAGTAGTCACACGCTAATTGCTAATTAGTTGCGGACGCCTCTTCCCAGCCGTCCTGCTCTGTGAGCGTAGCACTATCAGATTATCATCCTTCGAGCTTCGATAAAATAACTGAGCATCAACGAAATGTATTCTGTTAGGATCATTTGAAACAGCGCATCTTTCGAGCAGATGATTCAATAACACCATAAATGCTACTGAACATTTACCATTTGGACATCTTTAGAACCAGTAATTTTGCTCAACTTGAAATTCAATAAATTGCAGAAAAATGTTAAGCTTTTTGTTGGTTATATAGGCTTATCGGGAAAGAGCTAGAGAAAGCTATAATACTCCAAAGACATGGTAAAATCCGCGAAATAAAAAATATTTGCGATCCCATGAAAATAAAAAATATTTGCGACAGAGGTTTAGGAAGCTTAAAGGCATATAATAAAAATGGTTTGGATGTTTTGTTTTTTTCAAATTATACTACTGCGATTAAAATGTATCGGGAACGTTTCATTTAACCCTTAAAAGCTCGATTTTTTAAAAATTGATTTTAAAATGTTTTCTGTGTTTCATTTTTTGAGTAAAACCCAGGAAAAATACTTTAAAAATCTATTTTGTTTTAAGTATGGTTTATGCCTAAAGACTGACAACGCTAAACATTATTTCCGAAAAACAATTCCTCAATAAAATTCTATAATGTCAAACACAGATGAATTTTAATAAATAATAATATGGATAAGGAATTTTCTTCAACATTGTTGAATAAAATATGGTATTCTCAAGTGTACAAAGAAAGCTATAAAATGCATCATCAATTGAAAAATATCAATTTATTTATATTTCTTTCATCAGCACTTGGGCTGCCATCTATATGTTGTAAATGGATTCAATAACATTTTCAGTATGTATCCTATTGGCAACAACAGGCATTAGAGCTTGAATATTTTCTCAATTTTAGAAGACATAATTGGGTATCCTAAAGGCAACACTCGGCCTTTAAGGGTTAAAATAAATATATGCTATACATAGATTGTAAACTTTTGTCAAATATTTTTATAACTTATATAAACATCTGACGGTTGCATTCATATTATGGGTTGAAAATAAATTTCTTTCTAATAAGAATAGAATTTTAACTTAGTCGATTTTCCAAAATGGCGAATGCATTTGATCAAAGAACCTAATTTTTATTCCGCAATGCAATTTCCGCTACAAAAACGTTAAGTATTTTTGTATTAGAAATATTTTTCTATTGTTAACAAACACAACAAGTCACAAAAAACTTTTAAAGTCGAATACTTATCAAACGAGGAGCGTTTGAGTGATATAGAATGTTTAAAGAATGTAAAAAATCCGGCGTCGATTAATCATGCTCTGATAAACCATTCACTTCGACTAATCATCAACATGTCTATTATATCAGAGAATTGCATCTTGCTGATCATCGTTTAACAGTCAGAGATATTATTGAACATGTTCCTATATCATTCGGTTCCTGCCAAACAATTTTCAAATATCATTTAGGAACTACGATAATGCTCCTTCTCGCAGTGCAATTATTATACGTGAATGTTTGACAAAAATTCAAAAATAAGGCTCCACAAGCTCCATATTCATCTTGTATGACACAGTGGAACATTTTCTCATATCCACTACTAAACCTACCTTTTCGAGGTAATAATTTTCAGACAATTGATGCAATTTCAGACAAAAAGAAAATCCACTACGAACTCTTAAAGAAAACAACTTTTATGCTTATTTAGTTGATTGGAAGAAACGTTGGAAGTTCTGCATTGCACTCGGTGGAGATTACATTGAAGAGAGTTGGAGGGGATCACATTGGCATTTAATAAATACTGACCAGTAAATTCATACTTTTGTTTTACGACGGCATTCCCTATACTTATTTACTATAGTAGAACTACATTTAAAATTATTAATAGTTTTAAACCCGAAAACTGCAGACATCATAACAAAAGTGTCAAAGGTAATCATCAAATTTGAGATAAACACTCAAGTGTTTATAAACTAAACAGATTTGGAGGGGGGATATTGATGATTTACCCTCTTTGGTGCAATTGAAATTTATAACTTACCATGTGCAGTTTTCTCTGAACAAGTTATTACTTTTATCCCTTACACCCGGGATTTGTTATATAATCTCATATCCGTGATAAAATCGAACTTATCACGAAATATTAAAATTATAACTCTACTTTCACTCGCATGTGCCGAAACTGTGCTCGCGAATATAAAAATCTTATCTCAGAAACTGGAATCTGAGGCCTTTCATTAAATTCATGCGGCCGGATACTATAATAGAGTGTAATTAAGATGACAATCAAAGGGCGTGGGCTTCTTTCTGACTTCTGCCATTAATCTCGCTCCCCTAGATGGAATAGATAAATGATAGCGAAGACTCGTATTATCACAAAGTAGACAGCCGGCTAATAATAATTCTTACATTTTAATATTTAATTCGTAACATCTTGCCAGTTAATTGCAAATATTCAGGATCATTTGTTTTAAAAAGTCGTTTTAATTTTCTAAAGTTGAAGCAAGGAAATTATTGCAAGTGTTTAAGCAAATATTTTTTTGCTTTGTAGATGAATTAGTGCGAACGCTATCAGCGTTAGCGACCAAATTCGCAACCCAAACTGAATCGATTTATTTTTTTTCTCTCACTTTTTTAAGCAAAACTTAGGATGGAAATTTAAGTACTTTGTCGTTTCGCAGTATTGCATATATTTGTAAATTTTTGTTCATGTATTCCAGTATTTAGAATTGTTTTCTCTTTCCTTCTTGTTTAACTGTTTCATATGTTTTATCACTTTCCGTGCTCATTTTCATACTTAAGCTATTTTACCTCGTTCTTTTTATAACAGTTTTCCCAATTTTTTTGTCATCCTTCTCATATAGTTTACCTCAAAGGTCCTGACCTTACATTGTGTCCCTCATTTTACCAATACCTTGTTTTCAATATAGTTGTTCGGTGGTGTCAGTAAGTTTCCACTTCCTGTCCATTCAAACCGCTTATAAAGTCATAAAGACTCTAGGCACAGGAACAGGAAGTGATGTTATGTTATGTCCTTTTACGCTAGTTGAAATGTGGTCAGTCACATTCTATTGCACATAGTTAAAGTCTATAAAACATTTGGGAAGAAGTCCCCAAAAAATGTGCATTTTGAGACGTATCTATTTGTGCAAAAATATTACAGAAAATTTTTAATTCTTCCTTTTTCCATTAGTCATTGTTGCATTTTGAGTTGTCTATGGTACAAGGGAAAGGAGTTAAATAAAGCAGAATAAAAGGCCGTCATTTATTTATTCATTCATCTATAATTACACTGACTCCGCACATAAAATACGTGATTTGTGCAGGGTGTCTTGGGAGGCAGAAAAAGTCATTTTTTTTCAATGAAACATGGGGTCGGAACTTAAAAAAATGGCCTTTACAGGGCGCGAACAGCGAATTAGATAAAAGAAAATATATACCAGATAATATGTACAATGCAGATTTAATAAAATATTAGTTGATGATAGAACAACAACACAGTTGCGTGAATACTGTTACGAACATGGAATGTCGCTTCCGAGCAATGTTATTCTTATGGTTAGGAAGAGAGTTCTACAAGGGTATGTATGGGTATGGAGCCATCGATCACCGACCTTGGCGACCATTTTGGTGACTTGGTGACAAAATGTAGAATCACAAAAATACAAAAATTATCTTGATATCTCTATTAGGGGTCGAGATTCGGATTTATACAGATGATTCCGTGTGACGTCACGACCTGTCGGGTTGACTATAAATAGAACTGTGCTTGGATCACAGATAGAGTGTGGTTGATCGATTTTGAACGTTTTGATCGACTGGGATCGCCTTTGGAGTGCGAACGGTTTTGGAATCTAGCAGTGCTAGCTTTTAAGCTGTTAGACGCCAAGCGGTACTGTTACTGTAATTACTGCGTACTACTGTATTGATCTGCTGTCTGTTTGTGTTGCTAATTTGTGCAAGTGCTGTTTTTGTTGTTACCTGTGCTTCGTGTTTTCGGGAATATTTGAGAATAAAGGATCGTTTCCCATTACCTGTTTGTTGTTTTCACCGTACATACACACGCACCGGAAGAGTTTCGTAACAATACCAACATTACAAGTCGCACGCACCATGGCAGATGCGATAACGGCAAGTAGGACACACTATCAACGAGAAACATTTCGAATACTTAAAGTAAGTTCTCAAAACGTCTGAGGCTATATACGCTTCGAATGTTATCCAATTCATGCAACAGCATTATTGTGAAATTGAAAGTTCGTATTTCAAACAATGTGTTTTAATGTTTTTGTGATTATGTGTTTTCGTTTTTAATTACATGTGCGTTTGAAAAATTTTATCACCTTGTTTATTTTCTGTGTTCGACTTTTTATTTTCTAGAAGACTTTTTATTTACTCGTTGTGGCTTTTGTTCTTTGTGTGTTTATTGTTGATAGCACTCTGTAAATGGAGTTTTCTCTGTAGCGCACTTTTATTTACATCAATAAATAAATAAATCTATGCTGTGCATTTTATCTAGAGCACCTTTTCTTGTACTTAAATCATTGAAAAAGAATGCCTCTTTGAATTTCTAAACCCATGTTCTAATGCGAAAACGACCAATTTTCTTCCAATTCTATTGGCATATTTCATAGCTGGTAATTTCAAAATGAAATTAAAATAAACAGATAGTTTGTTAAATAAACTTAGAGGCACACAAAAATGCAACACATTCTCGCATAATCCATAAAATAACAGTTGGTGTACGATGACCTAATAGTGTCCTACACCACATCAATTTCAATCCCAGATGTTGTTGTTTTTCTACACGAATAATCGGTTTCAGTCTCAAAACATTGGCTATAACAGTTATGTATTAGATGCTAAATTCAATTAAAAATAGTCGAGAAAAATCTATAGATAAAAGTTTATAAAGCTTTATAATGACGGTAATCAAATTTACATTAAATATTATGAGTTAGCATATAATAACATAGCTGCAATGTTTACCGCAATTAATATTGGAAAACCAACTTTCTATTTTATTGTCATTCTTAATATATTTTTTAAATATATTAATAACCGAAAATTATATTCAGAAAATTTTCATTTATCTTAAGTTTTTTTAATAAGACATTAGTATAAGTTTTACCACTCCCCTTGAAATTAGTATTTAATAGTTTTGATCATTTTTACTTTAATTGTTCCAAAAAATTCTCATGGACATTTCATTCTCAATTACAATACACAATAATTTGTATAACAACCGATAAATTATTCCAATTTTTCACTAAAGAAGTGTCCTGTCAAGCAATAGCACAGCACATTCATCTTTGTATTTTTGAAACTGAATGGAATCTGGAAGTGCAATTGAATGTCAATAAATCAAGGACAAATAGGTTGGACCCAAATCATGAATGTATAGTGTCAAATAAGCAATGAAATTATTCAAATATTTTCAGAAGTACAACTTTTATTATCAACTATTGGACCTAAGAAATCAGTGTAAACAGTAGTATAAGCTTCATAAATTACCCTGCTATAAATTTTGAAACAATATGCTTGTTTTAAAATTTATAGCAGGGAATATTGTTCTGGGCAAAGTTATCCAATAAGGGAAATTTATAATAGCAATAACAAAATGAGAGCAATATAATAACGGGGAGATAAGAATCAGAGAATTTTCTTGAAAAATATATGTATACAATATATTGATCATAGAACTTTTTTTATAATTATTTAGGAACTTTTCTTACATTAAAGAGCTTAGAATAATTCATAGAAATTGTTAATCAAAGTTATCCAATAAGGAAAATTTATAATAGCAATAACAAAATGAGAGCAATATAATAACGGGGAGATAAGAATCAGAGAATTTTCTTGAAAAATATATGTATACAATATATTAATCATAGAACTTTTTTTTATAATTATTTAGGAACTTTTCTTACATTAAAGAGCTTAGAATAATTCGTAGAAATTGTGACAGATAAAATATAAGCATTCTCTGAATAATTTGATTCTGAATTTGAAATTGCTTCAGAACAACCATAACAGCCTGTGGCAAAAGAGCTTCGTTCCTGCGTGCACCATGAGCCTGCGCTATGAACAGTCAAATTGTTAACCCTCTGACACAGAGCGAGGCGGTCCCGGGCGGTCTAAAAATTTCCCCTTAACAGCGATAAAGGTCGGTCCGAGGCGGTTGGCTTCTTTTCAGGGGAGGTGAGGTACTGAGATCGCTTAGGAGATAAGCGCGGTAGGAGGGTCCAATTATCCTTGCCATCCACAGTCCATTTCCTTGCGTCTTAAGGGAAGGATATAGTGGGTTGTATGGAGGGGCAAATTACCACCCAGGTTGGGAGAGTCCAATTCATGTCGCTTCCTCCCAAAAATGCCCGGTCTTAAGGGAACTAGAAGAAAAAGTCACCTCGGGATGAAAGAAAAAGATCCGTCCATCGTCTACAGTAGCCTCTCTCTCTAATCATCCTTCCTCAATGTCGACATGTTGAATTTATGATTATTTACGTTAACTATATTTCAATCCTTGTTATGTTTATTAAAGTTATAGTTTGTTATCTATATGCGTTCTTTCTTTGGAGTCCTGCTCAAGCCAATTGTAGGAATGGCGGTTATTGCGAAAAAACCGGTTTTCGGCTATGCAGGATTTTTCACCTTCGTTTTAACCTGGCGGTTATAAACACTCAAAATAACCGGTTTTTGAAATAACCGGTTTTCGGTTTATTTTTATAAAAAACAAACTCCGTTTGTAGACATTTTTTTATTAATATTGTTTTTACAGGAAATCAATCCATTGGCCAATATTTATCTCTTCATAAAGACTCTGTCAATAGTCCGCCAACCAACAGACTCCTCGAGGAAGCGGTTGTCGCTGATTGGCCTAAGTTGATGAAATTCAAAGCTTCTTAACTTGGTAAGTTTCAGTCTAACCAAACCTAAAATCGAGCCCATCTTCCGATACGGTTTTTTTACCCGGTTATTGGATTACAAAATTAACCGGTTATAACCGGGACAAAAAATAACCGAAAAAACAGGTTAACCGAAACAAAAAAAATCCGGTTTTTCCCATTCCTAGTCAGTTGAATACGTAATAACTTGTGTAAAATAACTTCGAGTTGTTCTCGCATTCTACAGCTACCTCGCAATGCAGGATTACAACCCAACAATCCCCACAGTGGTGATCTTTCAAGCCGTATAAAATTTTAAAACATGTTAAATTGACGAAAACATCACAGAAATTACATGCCATACAGACTCACAGAAATTTCATGCCATACAGACTCACAGAAATTTCATGCCATACAGACTCACAGAAATTTCATGCCATACAGACATTTCATGCCATATAGACTCACGGAAATTTCATGCCATACAGACTCACAGAAATTTCATGCCATACAGGCTTATCCGTATTTTAGTATCTCAAATTTAGTGTGTACCCATCTCTTTTATAAATTTTCAAATTTATTAAAGCGTATTTAATTATCCTTTCCATAAAAATCATAGAGAAAATAAACACATTTATGATTTTTGCTTAATTAAATTTAAGAAAAAAAATCAATTTTATATGCTTTTAAATTATTTTTATTTACTTTTTTAAATTTGCGAAATGAATTTATATTAAGAAATGTATTTATAAATTCATTAATTTTTAATTAAACGCTCATGACATAAATATTAAAACTAATAACTAATTTTACGAAAGTTTTTCACCACGCACTTTTCTACTTTCAATTTAATAAATAAAATTATCAAGAAAATACGTTTCGAATTGAGAATAAAGTTAAGAATAGAAAGCAAATATAGAAATAAGGAATATAAAAATAAAAATAAGATTAAAGATAATCTTGTAAAAACTTTTAAAAATAAGTGAAATTTTTGTGAAATTTTCCGGTTTCACTTTACACTTCTTTAAGCCTTTTCTAACGTTTGAAGTAGTTTAAATTTAATTTTAGATTATTTTTTCAAACTGCGAATTGAAATTTTACTAAGAAATGCAGCTATCAGTTCATTAATCTGTAATTAAATGCATGTATCAGAAAATAAAATTAAGTATTAAAACTGATATATGATCTTCGAAAGTTTTTCAACTTTCAATTTAATGAAAAACTATAAAGAAAATATGTTTTGAATTAAGAATAAAGTTAAGAACAGAAAATAAAGTTAATAAGAAATATAAAAATAAACTTATAGATAATCATAACTTGATTATAGATAATCATGTAAAAAAAAACTCTGAAAAAGAAGAGAAAATTTGAGTGAAATCCTCCAGCTCTAAAGTAGTTTAAATTTAATTCTAGTTAAGAACATGTCAAAGTTTGTGATTAGTTGTTTAATTTCATATATATAAGAGCGAGTTTTAGTATATAATGGATCCGAGATACAGAAGTGCATTAACACCTCGTTGTTTTCAGAACTTTTGGAATTATTTCCATTACTCTTCAGAATATAAAATTATTTTCAAGATGTTGAACTCCTGTCTGAAGTTTCGATGTTTTCATGAAAACACTGAAATGTTCAAAATTAATTTTGAAAACTCCGTCTTATTTCAGATTCTGTGTGCTTTGTGTAGGAGTTTCTGTAATCCTTTGACTTGGAATATTCAGAGTTGCAAGTAGTTCATTTCATCCAGTCAGCTCTTTCATCTACGAAATATATTATGTATGCAAATAATATGGAGCAGTAGGATTGAATTTAACTATTTCTTCCGAATAACTATTTGATACTGTCAGTTGCATGGTGCACTTCTCAAGATAGTTCGAGAAATTGAAAAGTTAATCGTGAATATTGTCAAATTGAACTATAGAAGATAGTAGCAACGGTAGCTTTTGTTGTCAGATTCGAAATAAGAGAAATATAAAGACAACAGGAAATAAAGTGAATACAGATTTTGAAAGACTTTTTTTGTTTGAATAAAACTGTAGAAATTTTTGTAGAATTTTAAACCTTATTCCATTTCTTAGTTGATCAATTTTGAATAACTTTTAAATATCCACGCACAGAATAATTCTGTGAAATTTTTCTCGATTGAAATCATAAATTCGTATCTCGTGACATGATATCAAGTATTTCTTTATTCAGATGCATTTATATGACTTCAAGTATTTTCTGATTGAGATCTCCTGATGTGACATCAAGTTTTTTTTATCTAATTATGCTGAAAAGGATGATCAATGTACTAATACAATAATTAGCAACAAAAATATAGAAATCTGCATCTATTTTTATAAAATAATAATTTATTTTACAAAATCTGATTCATTTTTGAAATCCATGTAAAAGAATTTCACACACCGAAAATGATTATAAAAAAGTACGAATTCTAATAAATTTATCTTGCTTATTCAATAATGTATATTTTAAACAAATATAGACCTTTAAAACCAAAATTGTATTTTTGATCCCAAAATTGGTAACCATGCAACCATCTCCAAAATTTAGCCGTGCATATGAACTATTTGTATACAGAATCTGCGTTGGTTGATTTGATTTAGAATCTAGTGAGCGAGTAACAGCTCAGTTTTTGACTTCGTCACCTAATCAAAGTACAAAGTTAGTTAGTTATATTAACGTCCCGTTTTGAAGCAACACGAGGGCTATTTTGGGACGGACCTCGTAATTTTGAACCTCGGTCAGATGACGAGGACGACACCTGAGCTGGCACCCCCTCTACAAACTTCCACGCCACACCAACGGGAGGACGTTTGACCACTACGTGTGATTTAGCGTGCAACAGGCCACATACACGGCGGATCTTCAGTGGAATCGGGTTTCGAACCTGGAACCCTCCGGCCCCAAAGCCGAGACCTTGCCACTAGACCACCGCGGCCTCTCAACGTACAAAGCTTGACAGAATGAGTTAATCTGTCTGAATAAATACATCTTGTTAAGTTATGCATATATTTGGTAATTATCTGCTAAGAAATTGCTAAAAGCAAGCATGCCTTTTGTTACATTAGGTTTAACCCTCTCACACCGAGTGATGTTCTTCCCCCGGGCGGTCTAAAAGAATTTCCTTTAATATCAACGAAGGCCGGTCTGAGGCGGTTGGCGTCTTTCGAGGGGAGGTGAGGTTCTGAGATCGCTTAGGAGATAAGCGCGGTAGGGTGTCCAATTACCCTTGCCAACCGCAGCCCATTTCCGTGCGCCTTAAGGGAAGGTTATAGAAGAGGATGGGGTTGTGGGGTAAATGACCACCGAGGTTAGGTGAGTCCAATTCATGTCCTTCCAAAAACTCCCGGTTTTAAAGTGGCTAGAAGAAAAAAGTCGACTGTGGATTAAAGAGTTAACTCGTAAGAAATGTATAATTTACTTACATAGACATAAACGCTAACTTGGAGTGATTCAATTAACTGATTCACTTAAAATTAGTTTTTCGATAAACGCATAAATATTTGCAGATACATGAGCAAATCAGTATATGCTGAACCTGCAGCTGTATTACATCGGTTTCTGATATTTTGAACAGAAGTTTCGGTTTTCAATTCCCAAAGAGTAAATATTTTTTGATAGATCTTTTGTCATAATGGGAAATTTGATGGGCGAAAATCACCACCATATCTTATTTCGTTTTATTAAAGCTATGTATTTTATTCATTATATCTAAATTTTTAATGCTTTACTTTGGTCCAAGATTTTAATCTGTGTTTTCACCATGTTTTCTGCTTTTGTCAAACCTAAGGTAAATTCCTCCCATGCGAATCATTTGATTAACATCTCGAAGCTGGATGAGTAATCTTAACTATCACAATTTCTAGAAATCGTAAATGAATTTTTATTCTTAATGATATAAAACAAATATTCATTTCTATACGAAGCTATTTCATAATTTTATTTTCTAAGTTTACTTATCAAATCTGCATTAACTTTTCAATGCTAAAGTAAGTATTAAATATGCGAGAACAATTTTTATGTTGGATGAC
>BGPR01000048.1:496796-548651 GCA_013235015.1 Araneus ventricosus | reverse complement strand
TATTTTCTAAGTTTACTTATCAAATCTGCATTAACTTTTCAATGCTAAAGTAAGTATTAAATATGCGAGAACAATTTTTATGTTGGATGACATTTCATTTTAGAATATCAAAAAATTGATGAAAATTTAACTCCAGTTTTTGATCAGATGCAACTTATTACATTGCTAATGACTATGAAAAAAGGAAACAAACATCCCTATAAACTCAATAATCGAAACCCAGAATCAGATTATTCACCGAAAACATTAAAATCCTTTCTAATTAAACTGCAATGGCTCCAAGTACCTCAAGAAAGAACACTTTAACAGCCCTTTAGGGCTCCTCAGGAAACACGCAGCGTACGGCCTAATGCTTTTAATGCCCGCAGAACACTTCCGTATTTGCCACAACGCGGTGCCCTAGCAGTTAATTTCCGAATAACACAAGGAATCTGCGCGATCATAAAAGCAAGTCGTAAAAGAAGTTTGCTGTTTAGATTGCGAAATCCCGTCTATGGGGTCTTTTCTCGTATAGGCAGTTATTATTCAATATTTTATGGTGGAATTGCTGCAAACACATACTTTTAGAGATCATATTTGTAAAGAGAAGTTGGAACGTTAGGCCCAGAAGAATTTCGAAATCTCGAATTGGAAGCAGTTTGACGTAAAAGAGGGCGAATGTTGCTTGCCCCTTCATTGGTTTCATGGAATAGCTTTAGAAGCAATTAAAAGGTTTTAATAGAATGTATTTAATAGATAAACAGTATATTATTTGTCAAAGAATCTAAGGAATGGTTATAAAACATTTTGTCGACACCTTACTGTAAGAGTAAATATGATTGGATTGGTTAACAATTTAAAAGAGTCATTAACATAAAAATTGTAACTGTATAAAATAAGCGGACATAAAAGTAAACTAAAATGATAAAAAGGATACAAGAAAATAAATTCTTAATATATATATATATATATATATATATATATATATATATATATATAGTAGTAATAGTATATAATCAAACTATATTTTGTATTTCATTTGTATGATTATTGATGAGGTAACTTTATTTTATCTTAATTTTTAGATTAATATATGTATATGAAAATGTAACACAAGTTGAATTATTTGAAATATTTAACTAAATAAATAAATATATATATATATTTAGTTTTGATATATATATTAATAATAACCAATGTATAGAATGTCATAAAATAATATTCAAAAGAAATTATCAAACATGTCAACAATCCCTTGCAAATATTTCAATTCTTAACTAAACTAAATCTAATGTTAATCTAATAATTAAAAATACTAAATATATGTCAAAAGAACATATGGAAAATTTGAACACATCTTATGAACACTATTACAATTATAGTATTGAAAAAGGCAGTCTTAGAAATGGAGTTTTCAACAATTAAAGCCGTAGCTCGGCTTTGGACGAGCTTATTGACATGTTAAATCGATTTTGTTGTACAAACCATCCATGTCACCAATTGTTGAAAAAAACATAAAGTGTGATTAACCCTAAATAAGAAGAAAAAGAAACTATAGTCCAAGACAAATCAAGAATGTTATACAGTGGAAGCTATGGATGGTATTCTTCCGCCGAGTGAAATAGTCCTGCAATTATCCTAAAGTATTTTAAAAGCAATTGACATATTTGAACAGAATTTTGCTTTAAATGCCAATAACCTATATTCTCTGCAATCAAAATCTATTTTCAGAACATATGTTATTTAATTTCATATATCTTTTTTTCCCGCCTTACGTCTGAAATTACGTCAGTTCCAAAACGACCTTGAGCATTGGGGGAAAAGGCTTTTTTTTCCTGTCTCTTCGGGGTTCACATTTTGGCGAGCAATCTCTCTCGGTGCTTGCGTGATTATGGTTACTCAAAAAACGTAACAGAATTTATTGCTCTTAATTA
This sequence comes from Araneus ventricosus, assembly GCA_013235015.1. Taxonomy (NCBI): domain Eukaryota; kingdom Metazoa; phylum Arthropoda; class Arachnida; order Araneae; family Araneidae; genus Araneus; species Araneus ventricosus. The sequence goes on along the minus strand of BGPR01000048.1, from coordinate 546,738 downwards.
ATTTCTTTTTATCATTTTTATATGGTAGCAACTTCTAAAATATCGCTGCTTTTGAAATTATTTATTGATTTTATCTTTTTTCAGTATTTGCATCATTTTTTGTACATATATATACAATGGCGAATCCAGGGGGGGGGCTATCGGGCTAAACTAATGTTAAACTCTAGATTTAACGGATTTATTTGTACGCAAGTTTATCCAAAAAATATTTGCATACAATGAAAAATATTATTAGAGTGTTAAGAAAAATATTTAAAATAGGATATGAAGCTTTCGGTTATGCTGTATAATATAAAACATTCAATGTACATACCTTAACTTCTCAAAATTCCGTATTAGAAGAGTGAAAAAAAAGTTTTACTGAATATATAATTTAAAATTTGAGTTGTAATTCGATTATTATTCGAGCATTATTCATTGAAAATATTTTAGTTTTTTTTTTATTAAATTTCCTTTTAATTATTAAAAAATTTATGCATCCTTTATTTCAAGATAACAACATGAAAGCATGGTTGGTGTAATCAATTCTTTTTTTCTTCTTTTTTTGCATAGAATCTTCTGCTGTATACAATTTTAAATATAGTGTCAAGTGTCTACTATTTCTCAGGTTTCCTTTAATTAATAATGCACAAATTATGTACTTAAAAACAATATATTAGTAAAAAGAATCGATCCAAGCAACTTTCTTTTTTTTCTTTGAGAACGAAACGTTGGTGCACACGAAGCAAAGAAAATCTACTTCTGGTTTTTGGCGAATTCTAAAAAAAAGTAACCCCAAAACGCGTAGAAACACCAACTACGTCATTCATCGGTGCAGCGCCGGAAGCATACCGTAATCTCTGTTAGCTTCTTGGCCTGTCTTTGAGTATAGGTTACTTAACCCTAAGTTATTGCATCACTAAAAGATAAAAATATCTCGCATGTATCCAAAATAAATATAAAATATATTGATCAGATATTGCACTTAAAATAATGAATTCAACATTTAAAAACTATCAATCATATTAAATAAGGAATTATTAAATCATTGTATAATACTAACTATTTTACCTTTATTACATTTTATTTCAAAAATCAACTACATTACAACCACAAACTAATAAGATATGCAAACAAAAAGTTGCAAGAAAAATGAAAAGATTCTGAAATGGGAAAAAGTACGAATGGGAAAAAATACAAGAATGAAACAGTAAGGAAAATACACTAGCACAAAGCCTGCACTAATGCAGCCATTAATTTGTTTGGCGAATACATTACTTGAAACTGGAATAATAGATTAAGAAAGAATAAAGAAGCAATTAAAACACTTTTCAACTTATCTTCATCAACCTGAAAGTTCTAAAGAGAATCACTTTAAAATTATGTTTTCTGTTCCAGTATTAGCCATTAGCTGAAAACAATTGGCTTTGTCGTAACCATTTAATAACCTATGATAATGTGTTGACAGAATGTATCAGAACCATTGCTTAGATTTCTTGACAATTTAACTTTTGTCACTTTCTGTTTGTTAAGTGGTGTTATTGGAAAGCCAATGGTTTTTGGCTAATGACAAACATTGGAAGAGAAAACAACGATTTTTCAGCGATTCTCTTTGGAATTTTTCCATTGATGAGATTTCCAAATGTGTATGCAATACCCTTAAGAAAGTCTTAAGTAGATGCATAGAATTTATTAAAATCAAGTTTTGAATTTTCGTTCCTTTGGTTTCTATTTATTTGTTATATTTCATCATCCATGCTGTTCATCATATAGACACGTATCATTTTCTCGATTACCAATACAGTTTCATCTAGTTCTTCAAGAATTTCAAAAGCGAGTGCAAAGATTCGAGCACAAAAATTACTGACTATCCTTTTTCCAACTATACCATGCTTCATGATGTGTTTAGGGAACAGCGAGTTAACGAATTGTATGGAAGACATCCATCTATTGGTGAATGGTTGTCAACAAAACAAGTGCCACCAATAAAATATTGTTACAAAGATGTAATGTCGCTTTCCTGCATCGCTAGTCTTAAAGTTGGGAAGGGAGTTTTATAGGAGTAAGCATGTAGTGACGGGCAGCGGCGAGCCTGGACCTCCGACCTTGGCAACCGTTTTGTAGACAAATCGAAGAGTCCCGAATATTCGATCATTTTCTCGATATCTTCATTAGGAGAGGAGATACTAGAATGTGTTTGATGTTTCCATGTGGCGTAACAACCAGTCGAGCAAGAGTATATAAACGGAGTGTGAACGACTTCCAGGAACGACTTTGGAGTTTCGTCTGCAGTGCGAGCTGGAAATCCGGCGAGCTGAGCTCTATTGAAAATGCTGTCACTGTCATTATTAGTGATTTGCTGTCTGTTTGTCTTTCTAAATCCGAAAGTGCCGTTACTGTTATTACTAGTGAATTTTTGTATGTTTTTGTTGCTAATCCGTTCAAGAGTTATTGTTCCTATGGCCTGTGCTTCGTTTTTTTAATGCATTTTTGAGAATAAACTTTGATTCTCCATTATCCTGCGTGTTGGACTGTTTACACCATACACCCACAGAAAGATTTTCGTAACTATACATATCAGTTATCTAAAGCACAATTATAAATATTTCGTATTAGAACATACTTTCACTGGATAGCTTAGCTGATAGCTTACAGAGTTATAGATACATATCTATTGATATATAGTATTAAAAGTGACTAAATCTACATGCAATTTATGTTAAACCGAATATAATCTTTAATTGAATCCAAGCTAATTTGAGTCATTCTTTTTCATAAAGAAAAATACATGTACTAATACAAGATTAAAAATAAATTGAAAACATATTGCATTGCATTTTTTCCTTGATAATATACCACAACCACTGAAAGTTAAAACAATTAAATATTGTGAAGCTATATCTACAATAGTCTATTATACCTCAATAAAGGGATTTTTTTATTGAAATCACTAGCTAGTGTTTTATTTTAATGAAGCTTACTGGTTTAGCCCTCTGACTGTAATTTTTTTAAATCACTATTTAGATACAACGTTTGAAAACGTGTTCAAATACCGTTGAACCAAGCGAGTTGTTATTTATATGCAAAGATTTGTGTAGTATAATATAATCCAACGCTCTAAAAGTGCTAAGTAAACACATTAGACTGTAAAAATCGCAGGATGCAGCAGAAAATAAGCTTGCTTCCAGTCCGCGGAAATCGCGAGATACGCAGTCAGAGGGTTAAGTTCAGTCTAATTACAGACACTGATTAGAATCTATAAAAGCATATAAGCTTTAATTTGGTTTTATTCTACAAGAGAGTTTACAATTTTTTTATTACAAACTAAAAGAAATCAGAAATAAAACAACCTTATGTGACATCTATGAAATTAATATTTAGAAACCTGAAAGAAATTAGAAATCTAGAAATTATTTCACACTTATTAAAATCTAGACATTCCACATTTATATTGGTAACTGTAGAAGTGGCAAACTCAATCTTCTATTTGATAGCAGCTACCTGTATTCAAAATGCAAACTGCATTTGGAGAAATTTTTACTTTAAGATATAGCACCATCAGGAGTGAAATATAAATTCAGATCAATGATCAATAGTTTACATATTTGACACAAGTTCTAAGAAAATAGATAGTTTGCATTTTTCTAGGCAAATAAAATTTTATCTAAGCAGTATATCAAGAATTGTATAGAATGCTTCTACTCACAAAAGAATATACGTATGCCTAAGCCGAAGATACATTTCAGTACCTTCATTCACATATATTTTTGTAAACAAAATCTTATATAACCAACAAACAATCTATTACTTGAAGATATAAAACAAACAATTTTTCAGATCGCTATCTAACAAATTGGTGGAATGCATCCACCATCTCTTGAAACCTCTCTTCGATATTCAAAAACACAATTCAGATTCACAGAAATCACTGAAAAACTCTAGATTTGATTGCTTGTAAGAAATACGACTGAACGATGGTATTAAAGAGGGAGAGAAGGGAAAAGACCAAATAAAAAAGGCAGAAGAGTCTTTCCCAGTGAAATAAAAATGTCCACCTAAGCGAAAAGTTAGCAAAGGTGACGAACAATATGAAGATAAAAGCTTTAGAGGGAGATTTTCCTTTAAGCTAAAATTATAACAAATATTATGAAAAGAATTATCATCAAATTTTCGTCAAAATGATTGATTAAAACTTTATTCAAGGAGTGTATCAAGAGAAAGAAGAGAGAATATATCTGGTCCCAAAAGAACATGGGTATACTAAACCCAACGATATCCATTTCTGTGTCCTTATTCACGGTTATTTTTGAACCTACATTACCAGCAAACAATTTATTACTTGAAGACCTAAAAGGAAACAAACCTTCAGCTTGCTATCTAACAAATTGGTAGACCATATCCCACAAGCTCCTAAAACCTCACTTTAGTATTCAAAAGCATGACTGAGATTCACAAGACACGCTGACACAAACATTGGATTTGATTACTTGTAAGAAATACGACAAAACAATGTTGCCCAGGAGAAATGGAAGGGTAATAAAAATAAATAAAAGGGCAGTGGGGTCTTTCATAGTGGAATAAAAATGTCCTTCCGAACCAAAAATTAAAAAGAGTGACGAACAAAATGAAGATAAAAACTCTGTGATTCAAATTTTTCTTTGCAATGAATGATCATCAAATTTTGATGAAAATGATTGATCAAAATTTTATTCAAGCAGTATACCAAGACATGTTCAGAATATATCTGCTCACGAAAGAATATACATATGCTTAAACCCACCGTCATACATTTCTTTCTGAGTCCTGGTTCAGGTCTATTTTATACCATTAACTCTATAACCAACGAACAATTTATTACGCGAAAATCTAAAACGGAACAACCCTTCAGCTCGCTATCTACTCTACTACGCCACGTCACATCCCCGTTCCTAGAGCGTTCAGCTCAATATCCAACAAATTGGTGGAACATATTCCACAAACTCCTAAAACTTCTCCTTATTCAAAATTATGACTCAGGTTCATAAGAAACGCTGACACAAACGTTGGATTTGATCACTTGTACGAAATACGACAAAACAGTGCGGTCCAAGGAGGAAGGCAAGGGAAATAAAACTAAACAAAAGACAGATGAATCTTTCCTACTGAGATAAAAATGACGATCCGAATGAAAAGTTAGCAAGGGTGGTAATCAAAATCAAAATGCTTTAGAGCAACTTTTTCCGTTAAGGGAAAATTATGACAAAAATTTTGAAACTGGAGAATAAAATTTTATTCAAGCGGTATATCTAGAGTTGTTCAGAATATATCTACTCCCAAAAGAAAAACCTACGCTCTAAATTTCTGTGTTCTGGCTCGAGTCTATTTTATACACTAAATCCTACATAACAAACAATTTATTACTTGAAGATCTAAAACGAAACAACTCTTCAGCTCGCTAACAAATTGCTAGAACATATTCCACAAGCTCCTGAAACCTCTCTTCAATATTCAAAAGCACAACTCAGATTCACAGAAAAAGCTGACACAAACAGCGGATTTGATTACTTGTAAGAAATACGACAAAACAATGCTGTTCAGGAGGGAGGGAGGGGAAATAAAACTAAATAAAAAGGCAGAGGAGTCTTTCCTAGTGAAATAAAAATGTCCACCCGAACGAAAAGTTAGCAAGGGTGACGAGCAAAGCGGAGAAGTTCCTGCGCAAACAGGCAGTGGACTGAGTCTGTTTATTCAAGCAGCACGAGTGCTCTTGTTACACTATCCACTCTCCAATGTTATTCTTTCTTTCAAGTTGCTCCCTTAAATTATTATGAGCGACAGGCACAGGGAACTTCCCATGGGAGCCAGTGGGATCGGATTGCACTCTCCGCATTAAACTTGTAATATTTGGGTTACCCAATTGTATCAGAGTTTTAGTACTGGCTTTATTTTTCTTGGGAACTTCAGTTTTGCTTTTGTAAATGGGAATATAAGATGTTTTTCAGCGGTTTAATTCTTTTATATGTGTTTGACTGGATAGGGAGTTCTAAAGATGACTCTCGTGGAAATAGGATTGGATAAGAAGTTATAAAATGAACATCAGAATAGAAGCTACATAAGTATTTCGCTGTATTATTCATTTATTTTTCAAAAGCTAATTTATAGATAGTTTTACTTTTTTTAGGTAACGCTTCCAGCGCTTGATGAGAATAGGCTAATAGTGGACAGGTGACATGAACTACACCTCTATGGGTATTATAGTGCTTTGGCTTCTATACTGCAACAAAGTGGCAGACGTTTGAAGATTGGAGATATAAAACATGAATAATTCTCACTTGTATAAATAAAAATACATGGCACGGCTCTCTTATTGAAAAAATCCAATTTTGCTTCATAGCATGCTTATTTTCCATATCGGAAAAACAAAAGGTAAATACGAAGGATTAATTCCATATAAACGGCGGACATTCCATAGAATATTTCTAAAAGCATGAAATATAGACTTCATATAATCCTCATGCTTAATGACCAAGTATACGGCAAGCAAATGACTACAGATATTATATTCAAATATATGTCGAAGGAGGAAAGAGCAGATGCTTGTTTCTGCGCCAGAATCCACGCTTTCGAAAGTTATTTCAGACTTTAACCCTTTGGAAAACTACTAATTAAATATTACTTTATCATGACCGATATTTATCTTATACTTCTTTTACTATTTTTAAAAGGGAGTGTTTTCCAGGAACTATTTACTGTGACAAAACAACGTTTCCTTCCCTTCGCATTGTCATATCATTGTCTCATAAACTCAATAGAGATCAAATTGACTTCATCTGAATCTGATGATCGAACACAGATTCAAAATTACACATGATTTTCTAGACAGTTAAAAATATATTTTAATTCGTTTTTGTCATTTTGCCTATTGTGATGATTACAAAATCCAATTAAGATTAAATAATTCCAATCCATAGTTAACGTTTTCATTTTTAAATGTTTACAATCAACTATTTGTATTAAATTATCACTTATCTGCATCATAACACCAGGTAAGTTGAAATTTTGTTTTACAAAAAACTTATCATTTTTTTTGCAATAAATTCCTTCAAGATAACTATTCGGATGTCTCTTAAATTTTTTATTTATGCATTTCATATTTTTGAGGAAAGCAAATACTTTGTTTTTCAGTCAACCTAAAAGGCTAAAACTGCGAGCTATGATGAGTACTACTATATAGTTGAGATATTTAACTCTCTGAATCCTAAGGCCATTGAAATAAGGGCTCCTCAAAATACGGGAACGTCCGAGCTCGTCTATCAAAGATAAGGGAAATTCGCATTCCCCCTCAAAAACGACAATGACAGCTGGCATTGTCCGAATTGTAAGAAAATCCCCTCTTACCCAAACACATCTGTGCGAGCCACTTAACGAAGAAAGCACGCGCCGCGGGTGTGAAATCAATCACACTTAACGAAACGGGGTTGAAATTTCAGAGTGACATTTGGACGTTTCGGACGGCTATCGTCTTTTGCTGGAAGGGACGTATGGGACGGTCCCGTATTGATAGAGTTCAGACACTGACTGGCTTAATTGTTTTCAGGAATGAATAAATCTTTCAACATTTTCAATAAACAACACCCAACTTACGCATTATAATGCATTTTTTTAGAATGAAATTCAATAAAATTATTTGAAATATTTTTTTAAACAATAAAAATGAAAGGAAGTAAAATGTCAGAATTTCACACATGAATCATAATAATCCGTTAACCCTCTGACTACTAAGAGTTCTCAAAATCTGAGTACAGTTGTATACGGAGGTTTGTTTACTAATTGTTCTACTGAATGGATTCGCCCGCCTCGTTCCCCCTTTTCTACGGGGGGTGGGAGATACCAATGGCAGGCCTTTCATCTCTTATCTCTAATCTTAAGGGTCCCTTTAATGAACACTCGCCCAACTGCCTTCTCCCCCCTTTCGGAACAGCAACCGGCCGAAATCCGCCCCACTAGTATAGAAGTTGAATAGCCGGTTACGGCGGCTCAGGAGTCAGGGTGTTAAAAAGTAAGCATTATTACAGAAACAGAGAAAGAAGAAGAATGATCAACTCCCATTCCCGTTACACGGTTACGCTCATGGGGTACAGCTATCCCCCAAGTGTCTTTACGTTCTCTTATCTCCCGTATACTAGCAATTTGAACTTGAATGAGTGTGCGATATAGTTTCTGAGTATTTCAAGGACATGTACCGGAAGTTTGACCTCTGAAACCTGAATGGAATTTAAAGTGCAGCTTTTAGAAAATTAGTGTGGACCCCACGCGAATAACGGAGGGTTAGATGATAATTTACAGCAAGTTTATCATTTTTTTTTGTAGTAAACTTCTTCAAGGTAGCGATTTAGTTTTATATTTTTGATAAACTAATTAGTAGAGACAGCCATCACGTAATTTTTTTAAAAAAATTCCAACTAAATATGCATATCAATGATGCTTGAAAGATTAAAATCAAAGAATAAACCAATAAACAGGGCATTTTTTTTCCTTATCGAAAAACCCTACGATTAACTAAGCAAATATTTTCCGAATCTTTTTTCATCGCAAAAATTTGTTGCTTCTATTTTCCTTCAATGTATCTAAACTTTTGTGCATTCTTGAAACATCGCGGAATAATTTGAAATGCAAATTATTGAAGCGACGCCCTTTGGATGTCCTCAGATTCGGCAAGCGAGTTAAGAGAATGAGGAAACAGTGTCGAGTTTGTATTGAATTTCTAAACGCCAAATATATGTCGTTTTAATTAAAAGACGAGCGCCTGCCTCTTCCTTTATCGATTGCCTGAGAAGTAAGCAGGAATTTTTAATGAATTTGAGAACCAAATTGAAAGAGGTTTGGAATTCTATAAGCAAATTCTTTGGCTTGTGTCGCATCAATTTATTTTTAAGCACTTCGGTGATGGTAGAAAAAGAATGCGACAAAGTTGCATCCTCTAAATTGATTAATGAATCCTCAATTTGGTGTTCAATACTTTCGATCCTAAAATGCTTTTTCATGATAAGGAAATGTCACTTGAAGTGCCTGAAGTGCTATTAGAAGTGTTGTATATTTAATAGAACTGTTTTTTCAAGACGTCTATTTACTTTCCATAGAATCCTGATAACAAAATTTACTGCCCTTCTCAAACACTTCGCTGCAAAATCAAATATACTGTTACGAACATGGAAAGTCGTTTCCCAGAAAAGTTAGTCTTATGGTTGGGAAGAGAGTTTTACCAGATCAAGTATGGGGTGACTGTCAGCAGCTAAGCATGGACCCCTGACCTTGGCGACAAATTTGGCGACTTTGGCGCCGAAATATGGGATCTCATAGATGCTGGAATTTTCTCGATATCTCTATTAGGGAAGCAGATACGCTTGAATGTACTAGACGATTCCATGTGACGTCACTGCCTGCCTGGGGAGACTATATAAGGAGTGCGCTTGGATCACGGAGTGAGTGAATATTGATCGACTTTGAACGTGTTGATCGACTGGGATCGCCTTGGAGTGCGAACGTCTTTGGAATCTCTCTTTGGAGTTCTATCCGCTGTGCTTGATCGACTGGAACGGCTTTGAAGTTTCGTCTACAGTGCGAGCTAGAAAGCTGGTGAGCTCAGCGCTATTGGAAGTGTTGTTATTGCTGTTAGTAGTGATTTGCTGACTGTTTGTGTTTCTAAATTTCAAAGTAATGAACTGTTATTACCTGTGAATTGTTGTCTGTTTACGTTGCCAATCTGTGCAAGATCCATTGCTTCCTGTTACTTGTGCTACGTGTTTTTCTGTATATTTTTGAATAAACATTCATTCTCCATTAGCCTGAGTATTGGACTGTTTACACCATACACCCACAGAACGATTTTTGTTAAAATACATAGTCCGGGTTATTTCTCATATAGAAAAGATGCCAAAGAGTTTGTGGAAATAGAATAGATAATTTTATAATATATTTATAGCTTAGAAGATCGTCCCAAACAGCATCCTCTAAAACGATCAACGTATCCTAAATTTGTTATTTTACATCTCAAAAAGTTATCACATAATTAGAAAATTGCACTTGCAGTATCTGAGGTTCTGCTAACAAATTGATAAAAGGTCTTATTTTAGAGGTATCTTTTCAAGAACGTAAAATAATTTTCTTTAGGATCCAGATTACTCAACTCTTACCTCACTGAAATACTTAAACATACAATCAAATTTATTCCGTTCATTTGTTACTAACGATCGGAACCTAAAAAAATATGTCAAATGTTTTTCTTTTATAGAATAGTTATTTTATTACATATATATAATTAAAAGGCTCATAATAATATATCTTCCTCTATATTAAGCAATGGATATTTAATATAATGTTGAATAATTTCAATTTCATAAATTTTTAATATGATCAAGATTTTATATTTTTAAAAAAACGATAAAGGGAAGCATCGCTTGTGCCATTTTCTTTCCAAATATGCGCATTCACTGTCTAAAGAACTCAGATAACTCGACCTATAACCATACTGAAATATTTAACTGTTAAATCAAATAAACATATTCCGTGTTGTTTGTTATAAACAGCGATGTCTTGACTTTAAGAAAAAATAATAAAGCATTTGTTTAAATAGAATTGATAGTTTTATGATATATATACATAGAAATAAAAAAAGCAAAAATAACTCACGTATACAACCTTTTTTCTTTTACTGAAATTTAAAATTCAGTTTCGTAATGTTACGGTAAATATTCCTTATATTTGCGGGAAAGAAAACTTCAGATATTTTTCATAGAATAACGAATAAGTGTTCGTCTGTAAGAAACTTGTTAAATATTTCATGATGAATAGGATTGTAGAAGTAATAAATTGAAGGCTAAAAAGATGGAAATGTTAGATTTTGGATAATCTTAATATTTAAGATGGATTTTAGAGCAATACTTTCGAACTATATTTGAGAGTTCCTTTATATTTTTTCTTCTTATTACACAAAACGTGTTTTATATCAAATATTTTACTGTCATGGTAATAAACCAAAAAACAGGTAGATCCAATATATCAAACAAATTTTTTAAAACAATTATCGTTTGCTTTAAGTTACCAATGATATTAATTTATTATTAAATTCTTATTTTTAATCTTTTGAAAAATGAAAATAAGAGGTTTATATACTTTTACATTGATTATTCTTTTTCGTGACTATCTAGACTTCTTATTAAAAAGAAAATTAAATATCAACCGTTTTGTTGCCTGGAAGGAAATCCTAAATATGATTCTCCAGGTACTAAAATTAATGGAAATGTACTGTAGCAATACTTTCCATTTATGAATTAAAGAAGAAACAGCAAACATTTCTATGTATAACTTAAACCTTTACTAAAATATGTCGCATAGTTATTTTTTAGTGTTGTTTTGAAGTTTTTGTACTTTTATAGAAGTTTCCTTTTTTTCTTGCAGTTTAACTTTCATTCGTAATTTTAAAATAGTTCATAAAATTTCTCCATAAAATCTTACGATCGAAGTTATAGAGTGCTGCAAAGTTCTAGATTTCCATGAGACAACTTAAATGTTGTTTTTACGTCCCGTGCAATCACTTTAAAGCCATCGAAACTAGAAACAGCCATAACGTTTTTCTATAAAGCGCAAAATTTCACTACCAGTCAGCTAGATTATTTAACTAAACTTTTGGGACAAATGTTGGCAGAGAATTTAAGTGCTGTTTTTAATAAGCATAAGTAATTAGGTATTTTTGGGAATTAAGGAATAGTGCTGAAAGTCAACATCTTGAGTTATGAATTGTAAAATCATAAAATGGGATGGAAAATATTGTTAAATGAAAAATTATTTTTTACCCATGTATCTTTAATAACCACATATGAGTACTATCCTTTATTAAAACCACTTAAAGAGTACCGATCTTAAATTTGTATATGCATACTCAAACAGAGATATGACATGGTCAGTAGATTATACATATGTTACGGTTAAAATAAAAAAAATCAAATTAATATGAAGAATAGACAGTTATCATCAATATCAACCATAGTTATTTTTAAAATAACCAAGAATATTATTTATAATAACCAAATTTATCATTTCTACTAATAATAAAGGAGAATGTGTGTTTGTGAGTGTTCGTGTGGTGGTCCTCTACAGCTCAGACCGCTAGATCTAGAGCTACAAGATTTGGCACAAATATACTTTATTTTTTCCGTAATATAAACCTACTTCGTATATTGCAGCTTAAATAAAAATTTTAGGTTTACTTATTAGCTTAAAACTCAGTTTATTTTTTAAATGCTTTTCCTGCTTAAATCGGAATTATTCGTGTTCTTTCCGATCATGAAAGTAAAAAGTCTAATCTAAATTGCGTTAACTTTTTTACATACATGTTTAAATTTTCCATTAGATTAATCATTATTTTTTACAAGTCTATTTATAAATTAATCTACCACTGTGCTGGTAGGCATCATTAGAGTTAGGCTTAAAAGAACGTTTTACAAGGTCTGATATAGGCTGATAGTCGCTTTACAATCCATTCTTCTAATAACCCAGGAATGTTAAATGGAAACTTGAAAAATGCTTTCATACGACAATTGTCTTCCACTTTACAGCAGACAAAGGCTGAACGATAAGAACTTTTTCTTCTCAAAAAGTTTACAAAAAATTGTTTAAAAAAGCTTAAAATGTTAATGACAGACAATTCATACTAAATTAAACGAAATTATATTTTGATGGCAAGTACAGTTACGTTTATCATGCGAATTTGAGGTGTGATGTTTTTCCTTCCCGCGAGCACAATTCCCACGATAAAAGAGTCTAGTACCTTTCACTTCAGCCGCAAATCGCAAGCCAGCAACACCTGGTGGTCATTAAGAAGACATTCGCGAAGGTAATAGTTGCAAGCAGAGAGCAACCATAATGCACAAGAATAAATATCTGTCAGAGAGCGCATTGGGGTCGGCTATCAGGAGATTAGCGGTGCTCTTTCATGTCACACCTGCATAGCTCCTGTGGTTATGAAGCCCAGGAACCAGCCTACGGTCGGAATTGACCATTGGGGACAGGAGAGTTTAGTCGTTCGTTGGCCCGTTGTCCGGTTGTCTAGTAGAGTGAGAGGAAGGCGGAGCTCCACCCCTTGAGGTAGGGACAAAAAGAGGGATGTTGGAGTTGGAACGAGAAGAGCGGTGAAGAACCGATTTAGGAAGTCTCGAACGTGGTTTCAGACTCCGGAGCGCAGAAAGAGCTGTGTGATCAGCTCTGATTTAAAGTCCCGAATTAATGCGGACTTGGACAACGATCACTGAGAAATCGGCATTATTCCGAAATCTCGGCTCATCGAATTTCGAGCAGTAGTCGAGTTAGAGCCTTGTAGTCTCTTGCTGTCTATCACGGTGATAGGTTGAAGCTATCCATCCTAAATTTATTTACATCTCTTGTTGAACTACGACTCCATTGAACTTTAACGTCCTAGAACTGTGAACTCAAATGAAAGAACTCTGTATATAAATATTTATTCCAGATTTCGATGCAAGAATTGTTCTTTAAATTATAGCTGTGTAAAATAAAAGTACTTAGGTCAACCTAAGCATTGCGTTTATTTGGTCGCACATAGGCCAAGACACCACAGAGGTTCCATGAAATGACACAAATGGTGACACAGAATATTTCCAGGAGGTTTTCAACAGCTGTCTTAACCCTTTCAGGGCGAGCTTATTCTTACCTAGGAGGTAGTCTTTTGATGATTTATAAGAAAGAATACGTTTGTAGTATCTAATAAAGACAATAGATGGCAGCACCAATTCTAGTTTTTCCCTAATGGATTAATATAGTCATTAACGCTGTTTACACGAAAAAAATAAACTGCTTTACGAACTGAGACATCAAGTATCTAGATTGCTCATATATTTAGATGGCATATGCAGTTAGGATTATCATGCGAATTTGTCGTCACATGAAATAAATAACACATATAGTGACACGGAATATTTACAAGGAGTTCAACAACCGTCTTAATACGAAATGAGACAACAAGTATCTAGATTGCTCATTTTTAAATCGCTTCTTAGGAATACTTGTCGAAAAACTTGTAACTTTCATAAAGAAAGTCTATTGAAATGTAGAAAATAAATTCATTAGTGCTATTTGCAAATAGTTTATCCTCTCAGAAAAGTTTCTACTACCGTGTAGAAAAGATTTTACATACAAGTTTAGAAATATCATTCCATGATTAGCATGACTTTGTCTATTTATATAATAATCTATTTTTGTTATACGGTATGATGTGTTACCAAAACTGTTTTCCAAAAATAAATATTCGAACATATTTTAACAATCATGCTATTCATTTTACTTAAACGTTTTCGGTTGTAACCGACTTTTGGAGGAAAGAATGTTTCGCTATCCCGCAAAATTCCCGAGTTGCATCCAAAATAATTAGGTGTAACTTCGAAATTGGAAAACAGAAGGTTTCTGTATGAAGCATAAAATAATACTAACAAAAGGATGTTGAATCTGAAAACGTTATTCAGTAAACGTTCAAAAATGTTTTGGGAACAAAATATTCTTGGCAATTTTTGCTTACAAATATTGAAGAAAGCATTGTCAGGTTTGCACCTCAAAATTTCTCGACGAGAATCTGTCTGAGGCCATGGCCTATAATTTTAAAAATTCTTATTTATATTCCTTTAAACATCAGTAACAGAATTACAATAAAAATTACTTAATCGTTACAAGATATAAAAGTACACAATAATTCATCAACGACGTTTTTCTAGTACCGTTCAAAAATATTAAAAGACTTAACTTTTTATTAAAAATACATAATTTTGTTATCCATTTCACAACTATTTTATACAAATTCTATACAATTGCGTAAAAACGACGATTTCGACAAATAAATGAAGATAAATGATAAAATTACAACTGATTCCATTTCAACTCTAAGTAAGAAATGCAGAACATTTCATAATAAGAATCACAGAAATAAATAATAAATTTTCGAAGAATAATCTAATTTCGAAAATTTAGATTATTCTTCCAAAATATCTTAGTGAATGAAATTGTTCCCTGGATTTATTTACTTATGAAACAGACCTTGGGAATGCTTTTCCATGTTGAGTGAACATTACACGAATTCTATTTAGCCTAAGACTATATTGTAAGATATTTGTACAACATTAACAAAACTGTAAACTCTGAGCAATATCTAGAAACTAATCTACAATATCTTTGTGCTGGTAGAGATGCAAACTTACCAGTGTAAAAAAGATAACATAACATAAAAAAATAAATAGAATTTCGTCTGGCAATTACAAACCGAATATATTTATTTTCTTTTCAAGAAACTACATTCGATTTCTATTCGAAAAATACGTATTAGAACAGGAATGCTTCAATCGAAGCGAACCATTTAAATGAGCTACATCATTTACTTTGCTTTCTGTTATAAATAGAATTTTCAAAATATTTGTACGTCGTGTCATACAATTTTTAAATCATGAATAGAACATTTTTACTTTTAAATTATCTGCCAACTTTTTACATACTTCTGAAAGGGAAAAGGAATAGAACTGTACTAAAAACCATCCTTTTGATAATCTAATTGAAATACCAGAAAAGGAAGGGGGGAATAAAATCTTTGGACGGGATCTAACTTAAAAGACTGAGTTTCACTTTTGCAAAGAGGGAAATGTATAAGAAGAATGATCTTGTATAAAAAGGGAGATTCTATTTCTTTTAGAAAAGAAGGGAGGGTTATAAATGAAGGACGAGGCCGATTCTTGAAACGTCCCGAAATGCATCCAATTCTCTGTCTCAATCTGAGATCTCACTCCAGATTAGGGATTCCCAAAGTGGTCAATATCGACACTCTGGGTCATTTGGGACTGGACGGAGGTCAATAGAGGGTCGATAAAGTTCCAGGAGTTGGAACAAGTCTTATTCGGGACGTAATTCCTGTCACTGTCTCACCAACTTGTCGTGGTTCCATAGATAGGCCAAAGTCTTCTATTCTATGCCAGGAAATGGGCTTGCTTGGAAAGCGAATAAATTATTGGAGAACTACTCCAACAAAATATATAAAATTTTCTTTTGCATAAAAATATCAGGCCTACAATAATATATATAAAATATTTTGTATTTAGAAATTCATTTATATTTTAAATTAAGACTTTGGTTGCTTACATCATGCTAATTCTTTCAAGTACAGTTCAATTGCCACAGTTATATGTTGATATATATTTCTGTGTTTTACTGTGTTATATATTTCTATGATTAAGGTAGTAAATCGATCTACGATAAGGTAGTAAATCGTTGATATATATATTCTGTTATTTACTGTGTTATATATTTCTATGATTAAGGTAGTAAATCGAATGATCAGTTATACCTATCTGGTATTTCTCTTTTAAACAAAGCTAAACAAATTCGTATAGAATTGCAGGAAATCCTATATCTACTTTAATTTTCCACAGCATAACTTTAACTCTCATATAATACATTGTTAAAAGATTTTTAAAGTTTAAATAACATTTTAGGGAAGATGTGCAGGAAAAATTCATTCATTTTTTTCATAATATGTGAATTTTTTATACAGAGAAAAAGCTAATATATAATCTGAATGAAAGAAAAAATTTCAATCTTATCAAATGTTAGTAAGCAAAAATGCAATGGTACGTAAGAATGAATCCTAAAATATGATAATTTTTAGTTAATACGTAATATTTTTTTATTTAAAAAGGAGCAATTTTTCAAAGTTTCTATTGCCATGCTTTCTGTTTTGTTGTATTCTTATTTTTTAATTGAAAACTGTGATAAACATATGTTAAAAAATAATAAGAATTTTATTACAATTTTTCTTCATATAAATAAAAATAATAAGAATTTTTAACATTTTTCTTCAATGCTACAAATTATGAGAAATATTCTTAAAGAATGGAATTGGATTGGAAAAACGCAGGTTCTGGATATTTATATACACTCAACGCTTTTTATATATCGATTCGAAAATTTTTATAATTTTTTGAGTGGAAGAATGAATGAAAGATAATTCTCAACAACAACGGAAGATGTTCGATTCCAAAAAAATAAAGTAATTTGACGTTTGGAAAACAACAGCAAATTGCTTTAAAATCAAATTGCAATCCTTTGTAATTTCTGAAGAAAATATATTCTTTATTTTTCTAAAAATAAAACAAGTAATAATTAGAAGAAACATAACTGAAAATGTCAAGGAATGCAAGCGATTGAAAAAAAAATCCTTTAATCGTCGAAAAATGAAGTATTTTTTTCCTTTTCTTATCGATTCAAACGAAAGTGAACGCTATTAGCGTCCACAAACTAAATCAGTTGATTTCTAAAACTAAAACGAAAAACAAAAATCTTTAAAAGAAACAAGATAGGGAATCCTAGCAATTAAATCTGCAAAACAATCAAGGTTATTTCTGCAACAACAGAGACAAATAGCTACGGTTTTCTCCCACTAGATGTATAGCTTTAAATCGAAATAAGTGGATTCGTGATCATTACTTTTTAATTTGAAAATACTCGAGGGATTGAAATTTTCTTAAGTAATTAGGGTAATTAGCAAGGAATAGAATTTTTTTCAACGTTTTTCTATTCGGATTAGAAGACCTTTTTGATTGTTTTGAAGAAAATTCTACACACTAGGATGCATAAGAAGCAAATGAGAAATTAAAACTGTTCGATGCCGATGCTTTTTAGCTTTTACAGAGTGCTGAAGATAGTAATCATCTCAAATTTAAAAATGAGAAAAGAAGAAATTAATTTCAAATTTATGCACGAAGAAATGAAATATTCCTAATTCGAAATTAGATTTTTAGGAAATAATTATTCATTTTTAGTTTAGTTTTTGTTTTCTTCAAACTATTACGAAATCCTTTAGTGAATTACACTTTTTTTTGTTCATTGCAAGAAAATTATTGTGAATAAAACAATTACACTTGCATTGAAATTATTGAAATAGTATAACTTAGTTTCCGAAAAATATTTTTTTAATCTAAAAATATAATATTTTACTTTAAAATAAGAATTATTTTTACTAATTAGCTTTAATAAATACATTTTCTTATATATAATTAGCTATTTTCTGCTAATGGAGTTTCCGCTAATTTTATGGGAAAGTTAGTTATTAAATAATTTCTAAAATATAGATTTCAAAAATTATATTATCTAAATAATTTCTAAAATCTAAATTTTCATTTCCAGAAATTCTAAATTTGATTCTTTTTCTACTATTGCACAGTATAAAACAATTCATTATTTTGTGATTAAAATGTTTTTTCTTTGGATTTCAAAACTGATGAAGGAAAAGAATTTCGAAGTAAAGTTATAATTTAGAGAGATTTACTTACAGGGAATGATGTTTTTTGAGTTAGAATATAATATTTATTTTCAATTAATGAAACTGTATAAAAGTAAAAAGTATTGGAAGTATGTGCAGATAAATTCATTCACTATGGCTTAAAATTATAAAAACCTTTCCTCAAACTTAAATTTTTCAAATTTTTGATTCGTCAATGGATAATTGTTAGAAAAAATCACGGAATTTTTTAGGGATTCCTTATTAAAATATAATTAATCTAATTTCAAAATACTAATAAACTCTTATATAAAGTTTATTAAAAATAAAACACAAGAAGCTAGAATTTTATAAAATATGGCATCGTATTCAGATAATACTCTATTAAAATGATCCAGATAATATAATTATATAAAAAGAGGTTTGAAATCTGTAGTAATTTTTTTATGTTATCATTATTTCGTGTGCGATTTTTATTTCTCACTTATAACTTTGCATTTTAAGAAGTAATTCATTCGAAAAAAATAATTTTTTTAATTACCTCAAAAAATTAAACCCTAAATAAATAAATACTTTTACATCTTTCAAAAAAATATATCTACTAATACTGTAAAAATAGCAATAGTTTTCTTCCATGAATGTAGTAAGAAGTATATATTCAGAAAATATATCGCTTCGAATTTTTCACAACATAATATCAGAGGGAAGAAGGAAAACGCAAGTCATCGGCTAATTTGTGTTAAAATATGATAAAAAAAGTGTTTCTCGCTTTTAATATAAATTATTCACGGTTATAGATGTTTTCATGAGGGTTTTATGTCAGTTGTCTTGGTAAAATGCAATTATAATTATTTTTCTCAAATAAGAAGAAGAGAAGCTTTATATATTGTTATATGTTTTACGTTTCTAAACTTAATTCGTAGCATGCAACATACAAATATTTTATTATCTGTATGTGGCAGCATAACTTTCTGAGAACTATTTAATTTACTTTAACCGTTTACAGATCGAATACAGATGGAGGTTAATTTTAATTACATTTTTGCATATTTCCCCTCCTAATGATTTAGTGTAAAAATATCAAGTGCTAAAATATGAATAAAAAATATAATAAATAAAATATAAAAAATATAATGTTTTTTTAATGTTCCCAACAGAGAACATTGGCCACTTCTGATTAAGTTCATTACACTAGACATATAAATGGATAACAGCGATGAACAGACTGAGTAGCAAGTCAAAGTATTGCAAAAATTATTTTTATAACTAAGCACAGAGATGAATTCAATTAAAAATTTATGAATTTAAATGAATAAAAAATAAATTTTGCACAAAAAGTGGAGAAAATAAAATTTTATAACTGTATCCTATGGCACTCTGGGAAGTATTTCAAATTTATAGGTTTTTATAGTTTAATTTTAATTACTTTTTTGCATATTTCTCCTCCTAATGATTTAGTTTAAAGATATCAATCTTTAAAATATGAAAAAAAATTATATGTTTTTTTTCTAATATTCTGAATTGGGAACATTGGCCACTTCTGATTAAGTTCATTACACTAGACATACAAATGGATAACAGTGATGATCAGACTGAATAATAAATCAAAAGTATTGTAAAAAAATTTTATAACTAAGCACAGACATGAATTTAATTGAAAATTTATGAATTTAGATGAATAAATATAAATTTTGCACAAAATATGCAGAAAATAAAATTTTATAAAAGTATCCTATGGCACTTTGGGAAGTATTTCGAAAATACCTCCCTTTTTTGCACTCATTGCACTGCAATCTTTTTTTACCCACATTATGCATATTTACGAGAGTTGTTGTAATAAGGCAATGACCATCATTCTTCCGCTGTGATACACAATCGGTAACTTTGGGTAGTGTTTGAGATCAATCCTTTTTTGCCCAAGTTCATAAAAAGGTAATAGTACCCTCTCGACAATGAATTAGCTGGTTAAGTTTCCTGCGAGTTGCTGTATGCAATAGCCATCCAGAAACAACAAGTATATTTAGTACATTTTGGAAATAAAATATACCACCGTTTCTTTTTGAGAAGATATAATTCCTCACAATTTATGCAAATGATAAACCCCAGCCACCCCAAAATCAAATTTATGAATCATATTTCTTTGTCCCGTGCTTATCTTTGTCTTCTGTGCATAAGAATATCTTTTGATTAGAGGGATTAAAAGATGAATGAAGCTATTAATTAGAAGAAACAATCACTGCAAAATTATCATTCTGGCTATACATAAATGATTATACGACACATTTCTAATCCCCCCCTAGATTACATATAAAAATGAATTTTTTTCTCCAAAATTAAAGCATTAACCTTTTAACAACCGAAGGGATTTCCTTTCCTGAATTATAAGAGAATGTTCCTTTCCATTCTACTTTCAGTGTAAACTCACAATAAAAAAATTTCTTCTTTCAGAGAATAGTCACGACTGGTCAATGTTCCAAATTGGGAACACGGGAATTTAATGAATGATAGAAAATGCGTTTCTAAATTATATAATTATATTTTATTAGTAACATGGACATTTTTAACTATGTGTACCGATTTTTTAAAAAAAGTGCATACATTTTTTAATTCTTTAGGATTTTTTTTTTGCTACGCATAAATTAAAATGTAAAAAACGCCCATTTTTTGAAATTTCTGTATATTGCCCATTTTATAACTGAAACATAATATCTATATAAAATATCAAGCTTACTTTCAATTATAATTTGCATTTGAAAAACACAATATGAACTCTATCCTATTTTTTAATTTAATTTTCAATTCAATGCTCCCAATTGGGAACACTGGCCTCTAAACGGTTAAATAAACATTAATTCTAATGCAAGTAATTTACTTATTTTTAATATGTGTTTTAGTATCTTCCTATTAACACTTGTTAGTTTATTTTTCTAATATCGCCTTTTACGCTAATGTTTATTACTAAATTGATTATAGAATGAATGAATGGTCTCATTATGAATGCTACTTTTGTCAAGAATTATTCATGAGATTTACTTCCAAATACAATTATTTACGAGATTTTAGTTAAAATTAAGAGAAAACAAGTTATTAAATTTCTATATTACTTTTATAGCAAGTTGCAAACATAATAATAACAAGCATTTTTCGAAAAATGTAGAGTAATTGCTAGTAAAGGAAAAGACAATTTTTTGGCCTTTCTTGTCGAAGCACATTACTGAGATCATTTTTATGAAATATCTTATAACACTAAATATTCAGTTTCAATTGTGCAAAAGAATAATCAAACATTGACGTGTATTTAAAGTGTTCCATCCGTGATCGTTCTCAAATGAAAAATTTTCAGCCGAATTCGAACGTACTTATACATAGAGAAACTAATGATAAAAGTGAAGATGTTGATGGAAAAATAAATCTAAAAAATATATTCAAAAATTTTAACGAAACAATTTGAAGTTGACAATTTCTTATGACAAGGACTCTAACAGAAGAACGAGATTTCAATATTTTAAGAACCTATAGATTTCTCCGGTATGGAGGAATTTCAAATTTACAAACAAAATGACCAAAAAATGGAACTTAGATTTTAATATTTTATCTCCAGGATATATGTTTATATGAGAAAAAATCGCTCTAAAATGTGTGTTGTTAATTAAAATGAATAGATAAGAATTCAGAAGAGCGTTTTAAGTTTAATTTTTTCAGATTTACCTGAAAAAATACTCCATGCAGCTTGATTTTTTTAGGAAATTGCATGAAATTTGTATTGAGGATTCATGTTAAAAGTTAAAATAAATTTGGTTTAGGTTTCAACTACATTTAAATAAAAAAATCAGTTTCACTTTATACGCAAGCATAAAAATATTTAATGAAATTAAATTTTAAATGACAAAGTTATACACATTTTTGTCGAAATGCAATTTTAAGTTATAACAATAAAAATTTAAAGGGAAAAATAAAAAATATGAATTCATAAGTACTCAAAGAATTTTATTAGATTTTTAAAAATATTTCACATATGTGCTGCAATGTATATCTATACAAAAGTTCTCAATTCAAACTCAATAACTTATAAAAAAAGATCTACGTTCCCTTTACTTAGTATACAGTAATTTAAAAATCCGTTAATCAAACCGTTTACAGGTAAATAACAATTAATCTTTCTGGAAAACATTTTCGACTTTCATGCCTGAAAAAAATTAGAATCAAAATAATTAATTTCATCAAAAGATGACTACTGATAAGGAAAACAGTAGAATATATTATTTTAATCCCAGGTACTTCAACAAACGATAGGAAATACAAAGTAGCAACCAAGAAGGAAACAGCACTGAATAAATAACTTCCACTCCCAGAAAAATAGAAAACATAACGGAGAAAAATACACCATCCTTTATTGTCAAGCCCATTCCTCCATCAAGATTGATGGATGCATTCCACAACCCAAACTTTCAATCTCTAATCTTCTTTCCAACCTCTTTTGTATAGGAAAACAGAATCATTTCGCATATCGCTGTTCACCCCCTTCTCCTCCGACCACCCCACTGTCTGTAACTGTAACCACCCACCGAATTCGAAGCCAGCCAACTCGAAAGTTCCATTCTGCGAACCAACGCTTCGCGCGCAATCTCGGTGGGCAAACCTATTGGTGTGTCGCAAACGAACGGGCAAGGATTACGCCTCACTTCGTTTGCTAATCGCAACCGCTGAATGTAAAGCGATGAGGACTGTAAAGCGATGAGAACTGTGCTTCACAAAATGCCAGGTCCTTATCGTAACATTAAGCTAACGTGCCTTGATGCGGATCGATCTTCCAGGCGCAGCTGAAGAACGGCTTTTGGCAGCCGTTCTCCATGCATATACGTCAACGGCCTAAATTACGATGTCGCCTGTGCTGAAGGGTGCTTTCCCCGGAACGATAGCGTGAAGAATGGAGTGCTGGTATTCGACGCAGAGGGAGAGGGGGACATCGGAATCATATCTCCCTCCCCTTTTTATTTTTTGGGGGAAGGCTGGCGGACAGAGTAAAATAAAAGCCAGCAGCATTCATATGCAAAGGGGGAGTAGCCGTGTTAGCATCTGTTGCCGTTCTCTGTTCGTTTTTAGAACGTTGATGGGACGGGTTTATTTCCGTTGGATGGAATGGTGATGAGGTTTTTACTGGGTACCATGAATATCAATGTTTAGAATGTACAAGCTGAGATGGCACTTAGATTCATCTTTCTTTAATCGGGTCTGATGGATCGGATAAGTTGGTAATGCAGTGGAGTGTGAATAAGATGAATATTTATTGAATCAGTGACATGTTGAGGTTTCTCGGGGCAATAAAGAAGATCGTATGCCGTTTCTGAGAAGCAGTGATAGATACTAAATTTATATACATGCTGGTATATTTGGGAGGCATTGTAATTTATGTTTATTTTATTTCTTAAAGAGTACATATTTAAGACGAAAACACAATTTATGTAATTCATTCAAAAAAATATATTCAATGAATTAAACGTGAAACACTTTTGTTTTGAAATCGTGTCAAGTCTGGCTCTTAAACTCGTCTATGTATATTCCGGTCTGGTGGATCGAATAAGTTAGTAATGCAGTGAAGTATGAATAACTTATTCATACTTCACTGCACTACTAACTTATTATATAAATATACCAGCATGTATATAAATTCAGTATCTATCACTGCTTTTCAGAAACGGCATACGATCTTCTTTATTGCCTCGAGGAACCTTAACATGTCACTGATTCAATAAATGTTCATCTTATTCAGAATAAGATGAATATTTATTAAATCAATGATAAGTTTAGATTTTTATTTAATTTCTGAAGAAGTTCACTATTTTTTCTATGAAAGAGTGATACACTTATCTATAGAATTCAAATTAATAAACTGAATGAATTAAATAAGAAACACTCATGTTTTGAAATCTTGTCTTGTATGGACCCTAAACTCATTTATCTATTATCAGGTATGGGAAATCGGATAAGTTAGTAACGTAGTGAAGTGTAAATAAGTTGAATATTTACCGGATGAGTGACATGTTGAGGCAATAAAGAAGATAGCAGGCCGTTTCTGAGAAGCCGTAATAAATAAAAGTTTATAAAGATGCTAACACCTGTAGATAATATCGTACGAGATTTTTATTAATTTTAAAGGAAGTTAATTTTTTCTATCTGAAGGTGATACATTTATTTATGTAGTATTCCGCCCACACACCGTCAAGAATGCCCTCTGGAGCCGTAGTTTAAAAGCAACGAATGGCAACGCTCTACGAGAACACATCACGTGACACGACGGATCTATGCTCTTGCTAGCGACAGAACTGATCCCGCCTCAGCGAAGAACAGACTGTGTGCGATTGAGCGAAGGATCGCGATGCCTGAACTGCTGTGATGATTGACTTAATTTGATGAAAAAGGGCAGTAACCGCCCTCTCAATTCTTTTACTTTATCTCTTTCCTTTTATGTCCGTCTTGTTCATTAAATATTTGAAAAACTGTGTTCTCATTTGTCCATGAAACTGCATACTTCTCCCATGGGAGCTAGACCTCCAAACTACATTTATATCATTCAGAATAATAAATTGAGTGAATTAAATGAGAAATGTTTTGTGCTGAAACTATTTATTAAAAGAAAAAATGATTTCATAAATACAAGAAACTTATCACCTCTGGGTCTGGTAAATAGCTCAATTCGCTGATGATTAGATTAATTTAGAATATCTCCTTAGCGAATATTTTTCTATTCATTAACCGTTTTTACCACGACAATAAGAGGGTTCAGAGTTAAAGTGAACCAATCAGGAGATTCATTTCTGAGAAAACATGTCTTAAAGTTGCTTAGCTGCATTTAAAGTATCAACGAATAACAGTTCTTGCCGCTTGGTTGTTACAAATTAACTCTTTAATCCCTAGGCGACTTTTTTCTTCTAGCAACTTTAAAACATGGAGTTTTTGACACGAAGCGACATGAATTGGACTCACCCGACCTGAGTGGTCATTTACCCCACCACCCTATCATCTGCTATAACCACCACATCCTCTGCTGCTCCCTTAATGCGCACGGAAATGGGCTGCGGATGGCAAGGATAATTGGAACCCCTACCGCGCCTAACTCCTAAGCGATCTCAGAACCTCCCCTCCCCTCAAAAGACGCCAATCGCCTCAAATCGGCCTTCATCGCTGCTAAGGGAAATTTTTTAGACCGCCCGAGACCGCCTCGCTCAATGTGAGAGGGTTAAACTACGGACTTGAGTCATTATCACACAAAAATATAACATTTCTTAGCTACCTAGAAGTGTTAGTGCAAAATGGGCAAAACATGGATTTGGTTCACTTTTACAGTGAACCCTCTAATTAATTCTAGACCATGCTTCGATGACGAGGACGAAATCTGTACTCTAGCTGTATTTCTAGCTTCAGTTTTTGCAAACATATAAATATGCAAGCGTGATATCAGATCCAACGTACAGCAGACCCGAAACATAGCGATTTTTCAACGCCTACAGAGAGAGAGAGTTGTCCACTTAAAATATCTTGGTGTTGAGTAAAAGTTTGAAAAATGGATATATCGGTTTGGTCTCACCCTTTTTGTCTGAATACAACTTAAATTCTTTGCGAATAATCCTTTACCCAAAACGTTCATATTGTTACAAAGCTATTCAGTGGTTTCCCCGAGATGCTATCTTGGCGACAAACTTGGCGGCTTTGACGACCATTTTGGTGACGATATCGCGTCCAACTTGGCATTGTATCTGTCATGTTGTGTACGACTTTCAGTTTTGTTAATCATGCAACTGTGATCCTGTGCTGCCGTGAATTTTTACTTAATTCACAGGCAAAGAGCTCCTTGTAGAGTTCACCCTTTGCGTTCGCGACCCCATATTCCATGGCGACAGTTGTTTGTCTTGGCTTGTACAATTACTCCTGGAAGTTTGTCGGTCGAATTTTGGAACACCCTGAATATATTCCTGGGTGCTTCACGACATAGGGTGTCTTCAAGACGTTAAAGCAAAATTTATCTTCACATAAAATTATTGTTTTATGTTTTTTGCATTCTAAAACAATCTCAACTTATTGAAATTGAGTTTAAGTAAAGAAATAAGATAGCACTTTAAGATAATTTCTCGTAATCTTAAAAAAATCTAAATGATTTAAAGTTTTCTGCTGCTAAATTTATATGCCTTGCACTATTTTTTTATTCAAAATAAAAATTTTAATTAATGGAATGACATAGCAGGCAAATTGTTTCAGTGTAGCTTCCGGTCACAAAATGTATGCAAAAAATATATATCGGTTTAAATCAGTCATATTCTAAAAAGGTACTAATTATTTAAAGCTTAATAAAAGAAATTAAATGTTAAATGAAGGAAGAAGAAAAAAGCACTTTTGGGGTATTTAGTATTCTTTTAATTAATTTATTTTCTTATAATTTAATTTACTTCGGTATTTATTATTTTTTAATAAAAGTTATTTAAATACAGATGAATTATCGTAAGGAAACAAGAAAATTACATAAAAAATAATTTTGAGATTAATTTTAATCAAAATTATTTGAAAAGATTAATTTTTAATTGAAAATACTTTGCTTAAAAACTTTCTTTTACTTACTCTCTTTTCGAAATCAAAAAGAAATAGTTTTATTAATGGATTATTATAATATATTGGGAGTACTATAAATAACATACAATACGATACAAAAATATATTGAGAATATGAACAAAAGTTATTAATGCAAATTTAATTTAACGGTTTTAAAAGTTTATTTGAAAACATTTTTTTAGAAGGTCCAGTTGCCAGTAAAATGAAGAAGAAAGCACATCGCAATTAAATGTATGAGTCATATTCATGCCAAAAAATTTAAAAAATTGACAGCAAAATTGGAAGTTATTTTTTAAAATATATATATGAGTGAGATGGGCTTTAAAAATGTGTATCAGTAGAAGAATTAAATATTTTCTATTTTGATAATTAAAAGACAAAATAAACTCTTAATTATATTTAAATGACAATAAAGTTAATGCATTTAAAAAAGCGTTTCTTCGCAATTGAAGGGAAAAAAAGACTGTAAATTAAACTAGAAAATTCCCTAGAAACTTTTAAATCATTTTATTGAATTAAAAGCATAAAAACTTCCTAAATTGAAAATTTAGAACTAATTCTTTTAAATTCACATTCTTTCATTCGGAAAGCTGAAATAGTAATTTTAAGAAATAGCAAACAGAATAAAGTAACATTTTAATGAATTAAATTAAGCACACTTGTACTCATTTATCAACGTGATTATCTCTTTATTCGAACGCATTTCCCATCTAAAACGAGTTTGAAGCATTTATACTCTTTAACAGGCTTAAAGTTATTTCTCAGAATCCATTTAAACTGTCTGCGCTTCCACTTCTTCCCTTTCCTCTTTTTTCAAGAGGTAAGAAATCCTAATGGATTTAAGAGTAATGATGATAAGGAACATGAAACATCTTTGAAATAAAACATAAACAAGATATTTATGTTTAACGCTTGAAATACAGTTTCGCTCTTCCAAACATTGTTTCGTTTTATCTGACTCGGAGCCATTTTGAAAAGAAAGATGTTGAGAGACTGCAGCCAACGCTAAAAAACTAATTACTGCAGCAGCGATAATGTGAGAGCCTTGGAAACGATCCGGCCTAGTGTGAGAATTAAAAATAAAGTATTCCAGTGACATAATCTTGCATCATTAAGAAAAGTTCAAAAATATTTCTTTGAAATGGGATGGCGCCGTATTTGCTCGAAATGAATCATTTAAAATCAAATCTGCTAAATTGTCCGATAATAAAATAGTGTTTTCGCTTCAGTTCCTCCATATCGGAATAATCGACGAAATAAATGAGAAAAAGTTACGCGAAGATTCCTACTTCATTGATGGCAACGCTCAATAACATGTCAAGGAATGAAAAGCTTCCCGCCATGCTTGGCTGCGTTTTCACTAAAGCTGAGAATTCGAAATATGTCCCCCTTTTTAGGCTTAAATGATTTGTTTTATGCTAAGAGAAGCACCCCTTCTTTTCTTATTTTTTATAAACTGGGGAAGTTACAATGATGGAAACTAATGAATACTGTGTAAAAAAAGCGGAAGGACAATTATTGCCAACACAAAAACATTCTAATAATTGCAAACACGGCCAATAGAATTGGATTCTGCGGAAAATTCGAATGTTAATTCGATAAACATCAAGAACGGAACATAAAGAACTGCTACTATGAAGAGAATGAAAAAAATGATGGGAGGAAGGGAAAAAAAACGAAGTTTGGGGAAGAAATTAACATCAAATTCATTTTAATTTTCTTACAGTTTAACGTTTTCTCGCTTAAAAGGAATCTTGTCATTTAAAGGAAATGTTTAATTGGAAAGAGGGAAAATATTTTTGTTACATTGTAGGGGACGTATTAAAATAATGGGTTTCATTTTAACGTGCTGTTGCTGGAAATCTAGACAATTTTCCGGAAATTTCAGACCACGGAATATTTTACTTTCGCGTGAATAAAGAAAGAACGAATAAATTATTTTAGAAATTTTGATAAAAAATCCAAATTTAATGTCTTTGATTCTTCAATTTAATTTTGTTGTTTAAATATCTTAATTATCTAGCCGTTATACACGCGGCTCCACACGCGTTTATCTGTTCTATACATACATGGACCCACTGAATGTGTAAAATGAAATTGAACTGTAATGCGATTTAAACAGACGACTCTCCTTCCTTTAGTATGGACATTCTTTCTCTTATTTATTTGCCATTCGAACTTCTCTTTCCTCTTGATTTTCATCATCCCGCAACAAACGAAGCCTTTTTGCGTTTGATGTGCAACGGCCAAAGTTGAAATTTCGTTTTTTAGATATAAGGAGATTTTGAAATCAGCCGCAAATCTTTAAAATAGCCGTTTAAAATGAGATGTAAACAAATATAAATTCAGCACACACGCAAAGCTCAGTTCCTACTATTTCGAGCTTGCGCGAATGACACATCCTGCTGTTTTACGCATGCTCGGATCGACGATGGTATTTTATGCATGCGCGGATTGAGGTTGGATTGGATTTAATTATTTAACTCCATTTTTGATTTTGAAAAGCGTCGATAAATGCCCTGCAGAATGGTACAAATATCTCCAATAAACATTTTGTATTTCTCGACTTATAAATTTTCACACATACAGATGCTTAAAGGGAAGATTTAAACAGACATGAATTCCGCGCATACGAAAAACACAGATACTGCTACATTGCGCATGCGCGGATCGTGGTAGGAAAATAATTATTAAAATCGCAATTATTAAACTCCCTTTTTGATTTTGATATGCTTTTAATATACTAATACCTTCCTCGATAAATGCCATACAAAATGGTGCAAATATCTCCAATATCAGTTTAGAATTTCTCGAGTTTTAAGCGTTCACACATACAGACGCTTTCAGGATACTTCATTTTATACTATGTATAGATAAGTGGAATTCAACAGAATCTATAAACTTTCGTGATATTTACCATAATTATGTTGATGAATGTTGTACCAATAGGAATATGTTTTGAAAGTGCAGAGTGTCCATAAATTATTAAGGGAATTTACTTAGTACATAACTTTTTATTAAAGAATATGATGATAAACATTATTAGATATTTATAAAGTAAAACTGAAAAAGAATTTTTAACAATATAAACGAATTTAAGCAATTTTTACACGGTAGACTTTGGCTGCACTTGACTGGAAATTGAGTCCAGTCTCGATGCATGTTACATGCCACGAAAAGCTGCCACAATTTTTGTACTAAAGGTTTCTAAATAGGTTCCACCTTTTTCTTCTTGATTACGGGACACCTCGCCCCTGGTCCCGGAGACGAGTCCATTGTCAGGATAGTGCTGAGGGCCCGTGAGATGTTCTCGTACTATTTTTTCTTTATACATATACATATATACACTTTCTCGTACACCGATGCTTCAATCCGGAGGGTCACCAAGATGTGCAAGACACTTTAGATGACGTGGTTTCATGCTGCCGCAGACTTGGTCGGCTCTAAATTCTAACAGAAATTGACAAGTAGAAAAAAAGAGAAAAAAACAGGACTAAACCTGTGGAACGAGGTTATTAACCTCCTGATAAATAGAATGAAGGAGACTTAAATTTTCCACTCTGTTTAAAATTGTGGACAGATTGTCTTTATCATAAATAAGTGTTTTTGCATACTTTTCCGTGAATGGGCAATTCACTACGTAGTATAAAGTATCTCCCACGGCGCCACAAGGGCATTTGATGTTCAAGCTCCTCCCAAACCGTACAAAGTACGCTGGGAATCTACCGTGTCCAAAATAGGTTCCACCTATTAGAAGTTTTGCTTTCTTATTTAGTCCAAGTTACTTACATTCTTAACTGCGCTTGTATAAAGATTGCAGGCATTTTGCCTGCCGACCGTAACCTAATCACACTGAGACTGAACTCCCTTTCCAGCCAAGTGTCGATGGTTTACATACTAAAAAAGGCTACCAAGAGGAAATTACCTAACTTTTTTGTGTTATTAACAAAAACCTTTCGGAGTTTTACTTTACGAATATGCAATAATATTTATCATCAGGATCTTTAATCAGAAGTTACGAGGTATAGATAATTCGACAAAAATTTACGGACACCCTGTATTTTTATTATGTTAACTTTATTCATATAAATATAGGTAATGAGAATTAATTAAAAAAATGTTTTTAATAATCTATTTATATCATCTAATTTTTATATATCATTTGTCATTTCATTTACATAATTTAGTGTACTTAGCAACCAATTTCAACATTGTAAGGCAATTAGAAATTCCTCATTATACCTTAAATTTTCTTTAATCTCTGATATGCAAAGTACAGAAAGAAAAATAAATTGTAATCGTCAAAAAAATGCCTCGAGATTTTGATAAATCAGGATTTAAAACTTTGCTCGAAACCGATATTCGGGGTTTTGAATTCCTATCTGCCTATTTGTAAACATTAACACACACAAAAACACGAACAAGCAAGAAAAATGAAATTTGGTATGCAATTTTTACACGAGAATTGTAGAAATATATTAAATTTTCAATGAAAGCCATCTAGAGGAATTCACTCTCTCTCTATCCATCGATTCACATGTAAACACAATGATTCACAAACGAGGCAAGTTATGTGGAAGAAATTAGGGATATGAGTGTACCAACACAGTTATAGATCTAGTAATATCAAATTTTGAACTTAATTCACTATAGGATCGATTGTCTCTTGGTATGTCTATTTGAGCGTATGTGAATTAGATAACTTGGTGCATACGGCTGTTAAATCTCAAACATTTATTATTTTTTTTTGAAAAAAATATATATTATTCACCAGTTATTTCCCAACAATTTAAAACAAATCGCGTTAGAAAAATTCCAATAATTATGAAATTTATGAAGGAAAATGTATCAGCTGTTCAACGTAAACAATGAAAAGTGCCATATCTTTAAAGCGCTATAGCTGAAAATGCGTTTTTTTATATTGCACGCACAATATCTCACGAACTATTGAATATTTTTACAGAAAATTTTTACTGAATATGTATAAAGCTATGTTCTAGAAATTGAACAACAATTTTTTGTACATTTTTCTCTCCAAAGAAGTTTTTTTTGAGGGGAAGGGATAGAAACGTTGAAATTTTAACTATTTTTAACACTTTCCTTTAAATTGGTTTATAAAATAGAAATTGAATTTATATGTAAATGAATTATGATTCAATTTCTTAAACAGACTTTTTCGATTACTGAAATACCCAAAGTATTGTGTTCAGACCAATATGTTATCCACAATCATGCGCGCAAGGTGACTATCTCATTTTTTCTCAAAATTTATACCCATATTTATTACTCTCTCAAATAAATACATACAAATATTAAGGTTTGAAAATCTGTGTACTATAACAGAAAGAATAGATATTTTTCTAAGGAAAAAAGTGAGTTTGTAAAATGTATTGTTTCAGAGATACAATATATCGAATTTGACAGTTTTCCCCTACTTCTTCGAGGTTTAAGAGTCGTATGCCCCCTTAAAAAACAATGCGCCAGAGGGATCAGTATGTGATCTTAACAGCAAAAGTGGAGATCCGTGCGTAATTTTGGACGCATTTCTTCTAAGCGGAGAGGTCCAAAACGCATAATCGATTCTCTCCACTATATGCTGCCGCTAAACTCAAAATTGCTCCATTCTGGAATTATACGAAAAAGACGAGGGGAGGAGTATTATTTATTTGGATGATTTCTTGTGCATAATAACTTCTATAATACAGAAGGGCTTTTTTACTTCAAATTCTAAGTTTAAAATTATTCCTTTTTTTATTTCAAAACATGTTTGAAATTGGGTATAAAACGGATTTTAAATATTCTTATCTTACGGTTCTTCTTTACTCTAATAGGAAACGCGCGCGCGCATAGTCGATTCTCTCCACTATATGCTGCCGCTAAACACAAAATTGCTCCATTCCGGGATTATAAGAAAAAGACGAGGGGAGGAGTATTATTAACTTAAGTGATTTCTTGTGCATAATAACTTCTATAATACAGAAGGGTTTTTTTACTTTAAATTCTACGTTTAAAATTATTCCTTTTTTATTTAAAAACATGTTTGAAATTGGGTATATAACGGATTTTAAATATTCTTATCTTACGGTTCTTCTTTACTCTAATAGGAAACGCGCATAGTCGATTCTCTCCACTATATGCTGCCGCTTAACTCAAAATTGCTCCATTCCGGGATTATAAGAAAAAGACGAGGGGAGGAGTATTATTAACTTAAGTGATTTCTTGTGCATAATAACTTCCATAATACAGAAGGATTTTTTTCTTCAAATTCTACATTTAAAAAATGTTCCTTTTCAATTTAAAAACATTTTCGAAACTGGGTATATAACGGATTGTAAACATTCTTATCTCACCTATCTTCTTTACTGTAACAGAAAAGATGATAATCTCGTTTGGTTAGGTGTTTTACCAAAATGTCGGTGCACTAAAGATAAGAAGACATATAAATTTAGGGACCAATTTTGATCTAAAATAATAGTTGATAAGTGGAAAATTTTGAAAAATTTGTTAGTTCTTGGCCAATTGTCTGTCTTGTAGTGGAAAAGCAAACAAATAAATATGTATGTATTTTTAATGTTAGAGATTCACTGAAAGAATAACAGTTATGAAATGACAGTTTGTATGGTTTTTAATTTTATGCAAATACTTTTAGAAAAATTAGCAATATATAGTTGGGCATGGAAGTTAAGATACTGAAGAATGAATTTTTATCTTCAGTGTAATATGAATCTTTTTTATATATTGGCTCAGAATTTTAAAATCCTTTTAAACCGAAAAGTAACATAAATCTTCTTTTTTTTTATCAATTATTGAAAAAATTATTTTCTATTATGAAAGGTTTCGTTCTTTTAAAAAACCTGGCTTTTCTGGAAGTTGGGAATTTTAATTTTCATTTTGAAATGAAAGACAAAAACAACATTTTAGCATTTTATAGTTTAATTTCATAATATGTGGAGATGTACATTTTTCCACGAGCTAATTTCTCTAAAAGCTTTTTATCGAATGGGACAAATTTTCCTGCATACTCGAATATAACTTTCTTTGAATGTTGCAAAGTTTGTTTTTAAGATTGATTATTTTCAGTTGGTTCTTGCATAATTTGGAAGGCTTTTAGATGACGTTGAAAATATTCCTAATCGGAAATACATGAAAAATATTCCTTAACATATTCATCAGAGACATGGTTTTTGAATTTAAAAAGTTTGAACATTTATTGTAATTGCAGCATTTTAGGAGTTTAAGTTTTACGTTGGATTTAATTTTTTGGAAGGTGAATACTTCCCGAAATGCCGAAGAAGTTGTTGAGATATGAGTTTTTGGTCGCATTTGATAATTGAAACTGAACATTTGTTTACCAATACCTTTAAGTATACTATAAATAGAAAGTCTTTTAAAATACCCTTTTATCGGTGTAATAAAAAAGAAGAAAATTTTATTAAATATATGGATGTCAAAACAAAATCATAAATGCGCGATGGACCACAAGGGATATTTTAATTAAATTGGAAGTCTAAGCAGATTTATAATACAAGGTGATTTTAATTAAACTGCCCCTGTTTAGACCATCCTTCGGCTGAAACGGGTGAACGGATTGAGACGAAAATTGATATAGGGACTAAATACCTAATTGTTAAAGGAATATCCAAAATAAAAATATTAGTCCCAAACTGGTAGCTAGTTGCGTTGTACAGCCCGTTATGGGAAATTCAATATAGGAAATGGCTAACATGGATCAGAAGTATTAATTTCATCAATTATTGGCCAGTTACCGATCAATATGTCATCGAACCATTTGAAATGAAGAAAGTGAAACCACTTAACAACAGATCTGCCTGCGAGAGAAAAAGGACAAAACAATTGAATTTGCACAAATAGGCAAATTGATAAGAAATGTAACAAGTCAAGCAGTTGTTAATCGGGTGTAGGATCAATGAAATTTGTTCAATGTGGCCGGACACCTTTTGTAAGCATTGATCCATGGATAAGTTTCTTCATTGCCAAGATTCATGGATCGAAGTAACAGCATTCTCGTTATTTTAATAGAATAGCTGAATGAATAATACACGTTCAATTAACGAAACTGATCTCGTTACAGCCGGAAACATAGGAATGTAAACTAAATGCTTGTCCTCACATTTTATACTGAGACTAGTTTTGTTTCACACTTCCATCTCTTTGTACGTATGCAAATCAACTAATTTTTGCTCATTCCTGATGCAATTTTCTTTTTTTTGCATTCTCTTGAGAAAACACTCCTTGTGCACCAACAAGTATAGCATAAGACATATAGAAGTAAGTAAAATACTCAATAATGGGTTGAAGGAAGTTTCAAAGGAAATTATACACATGCAAATTCCAAAAAGATTGGGAAAAAATACGAAACAAATGTACAATAATTGGTCGCGTCCATACGGACACTGGAATAGTGGATGCCCTTTTTGTCTTTAATTTTTAAATGCTTATCAGCCTTGTTGTAAATGTTGAAATTTCTATTTTTTACGTTTTAGTCATTCCCCATGTTGAATTTCCTGTATTGTGCTGCCCAACTCCACCTAGTAACTTTTAACTTTTGTTTTGGAGATTCCTTTAGCGCATGTTGTGTATAGTCCATATACCCATTTAGGTATCAGTCTGCTCAGCGGTTTCAGCTGCGGGATGCTTTAAAATGGGAAAGTTTAATTATAATAACCTTGCATATTTTAATTGTAAATTAATGGTTAGAAATTTTTTCTTACGATATTCACTGTTGGATTAATCCCTTTCTAGTTTTCTACTCAGCGATAGACACATATATGATTGTATGATTTTTTTCTATGTCTATATTTTTAACACAAAAATAGTCTATATATATATACTAAAAGAGAAAAGTATGTGTGTGTGTTTGTTTGTTCGTTTTTGGTGCTTTATGCACGTCCACACCGTTGTACTTTCGACGACCAAATTTGGCACAGTGATGGATTAACACAAGAGGGAGCTAACGCCGTAAAAATTGTTTTAAAATTATAATTAGATTTTTGTTTATTTAATTAGATAACGAAAATTAAGCTATTTTTAGACGTTTTCCACCAATAACTTCTTGAATACTTATGGTACGAAAATTATTTTTACATCACCTTACAGAGCAAAAGATTATTTTTTAATGATATTAATTTAATTGTTGTATAATCTTTGCTCTAACTATAATTAACGCTCCAAAATTCATTTTAAACTCAAATTGCAAGAATAATTTTATTGTTATAAAATGAAATTCAAACTAATATATTGTTTGATCAGATCCTTTATTCACGTGTTTTTACAACTGTTAAAGCTAAGAAAATATTGCTTTTTTTTGGCCAAAGTAGACTAGCCAATTTCAAAATCTCAGTACTTATCTCTCAAAATTCCTTTCAGTTCATGATTGCCTAAAATTTGCTTTAGTTGATTTCAGTTTCTTGACAATACAACATATAAAGAAATGCACTCCAAGTATTTACTATTATTATTAAGTATATTTCAGTTTTATTATTTTATGCATTATCAGTTCATCATGATTTTTAACTTTCTTTACATTTGAAATATTTTAGAAAATTCAGAAAAAAGAACAAACAAAGAAAAAAAATGAAGCGATAGAATCTCAGTTAAACATGGGTATATAAACACCTGTTTTCCTAAACACTTTAAAACTATATTTACTACGACAGGAAGAAAAATATTTGCCTAGCATCATAAAGAAATGCAAATTAGAAATTTTCCATAAATAAGGATAACTATTAAGCAAAATGAAAGCATGTTTAATCAAAGAAAATTAAAATAGCGTGCAAAGCCTATTTTGAATAGGACACTCATTCAAGCAAGTTCTTTAATGATTTCATGTGTTTGCTCAGAGTAAACTTTACTCTAAGATGTAATTGAAAATACTTTAATAGGATCTAATGATTTAATTAAAATCAAAGTTTTCAGTTCAATTGAAAGTCTCCAATTTACATTAATTCTTGGGGAACGTTCAAAAATTTAACGATGTTATGTAATTCGCAGAATTTTCAGTGAAAGCCATTGCTACAACATGATTTTTTGTAAGTTCGTTGCATAAATATTTGTTTTATTGTTTTGATAAGTTTTGAGTTCAGTTGAACGTCTTCAGTTTAATTTAAGACATGGAGAACATTCAAAATTTTAACGACGGTATGTGATTCGCAGAATTTTCAGTGAAAGTCATTGCTTGTTAAATATCAACAGAATTTTTTGTAAGTTTATAGGATAAATTTTTGTTATATTTATCAAAATAGTTGTTGCTTAGTGTGATTCAACCGAGTTTGATTCAATTAAGTTTTAATTCGATACGGAAGGCTCCATCTGTTAATGAAAGTGACGCGCAAACTTTTTCATTTCCTAACCCCCACTTTGTGTTAAAATTTTTTGCGACCCACAGAAATTTTTTGTGACCCCCCAAAGGTATCGCGACCCACGGTTTGCGCACCACTGTTTAGTGAATTAGAAAAAAAAAGTATTGCAAGATTACATAATTATAATAATGAATTAGGAAATAGACCAAAAACAAAATAGAAGAAAATAATAAAAATAATGTTTCTAAAAAAGAACTAAAATGTTTTGGATTGGTTTCCTTTTATTAGCTTACTAAAATGTAGGAACATTACATTTCTTTATTAAAAATCTAGTTGGTAGAAGCATAAGGCACTAATAACTACGTAATTACAAAAATTAAGCCTCAATGAATGTCAAATAATGATGATTCTTCACCAATAATTTAAAAATTAAATATATTATGAATATCATTAAAATTCGAATTTAATTAGATAATACATATTTCATGACTTCCTTCTTTTACAATTTTTGCTTAGACTTCCAGATTTTTGACTACACAATTTTATGCTATGCAGTAAAACCCCGGTGAATCGAACTCAATTTAAGCGAAATCCGGGTTATCCGAAATACCTCTGAAATTGCAAATCAAGAAAGAAAAAAACACGTATTGTATTTCTGGGAAATAGTCGCGAAAGTTAGACTTTTTTGCAACGATATCCTCACTTTTATCTTTGAAGCCTTCCCAAGAAGGTCAATGATTAGTTTTAGAATGCTAAAATTAAAATTAATGGATATTAACGATATTAATTACGATATTGTTTGCCGGTGCCTGTCAGACGCATTGCAACCGAACTCGCCGGTGCGATTATTGCGCCCGACGGAGGGCTAATTTTAACAAAGAACATAAGTGTAGACTAGAAAGAGAGTTTTTTGAATTCGTTTTACAATCAAAACATTTCAGAATTACATACTATAATTAGACACAAAATAGTAATAAATATTAAGGTTTAACCGAAAACATCGTTATCCGAAACAGCTTTCCCACTTTAAGTCGGTTAACCAGGGTTGTATTGTATTTATTAAACTTTTAAAAGTGTTCTTTTCTAAAACTTTATTTTTATTATCACAGTTCCTTTTCTAGTTCTTCTAATATACAAATTTATAAACTTAAAATCCATTTTCAATTATCCACGGACATTATGACTATCTGTAATTAGGTTTTCATATAATATTTAATCAATAAAAATCTAACTTTAAATAATTTTCTCTTGTGGCCTAAAAAAGTAATTTAAATTCCTTTCAAAGAAAATTACTAAACTAACTGAGAACGTTTACAATAAATCTTTTTCATATCCAATCAGTTCTTCAATTCGAAAGAAATGTGAAACAAAATACGAAAAAATAGAATCTTTACTAGGAACAACAGCAAAAATTATCTGCAGTTTAATATCATATAAATCATGCGCTTTTTCCTTTAGTGAATGAATACAGCGGTGAATTAGAAAAAGGAAGAAAATAGAAACTTGAAGCTATTTTTGAAATCTCAGTCTTTAAATTTAAAAATCCAGATTTAATGCATAAAAATAAACGTTTCCCTTTATACTTTCTATTTAAAAGATGATTCGCTCATTCATGATTGAAAAAAGCAATCTCATGAGAAAGTATTTCAGTACTTTTTATTAAAGAAGTAAAACATCTATCTTCATCTGGCTTTTTCGGAAGATATAAAAATTAAAGAAATTTAGAAATTTGTAGAAATCTTCACATTGATGCAGAACTTTAAAGAAATTGTAGAATTAGAAACGAATGATCTTTCATTTGTAAGTAATTTTGAATTATTTCTTTTTATTAATCGCGTCTCAGTAATGAAAGTTTTAGAAAGTAACTTGCAACAATTTTATTCTACATGAAGCTACGGTAATACCTTTATATTTCCCCCATCGGGATGTGAAAAAAGCGTTACATTATTCAAGAAACAGTTTTGCATATCTATCCCTGATACATATTTTACAGCTGAAAGCTATATTTGAGCTACATAGAGGAATAATTTATATAAAACTTCCATCTCTCTTCCAGTGCGAAGATAGCCAAGATGTGATATTTCATTTTTTAGAGAACAGACTAGTTTTTCCAAAAATAAATTCGCTATAGATCCAAAAAATAGGTTTATCAGACATTTACTAGAATGTTTCCTAATTAAATAGTAATACAAATAAAGACGTGTTAAAAAATCACGCTTTTGCTTTGTGTAGTGAGCAATGAAAAAATAGTTTCCGTATGAAAAATCTGAATTCAGAAGAAGAGAAATACCCTGAAACAAATTCTCTAACCAAATTGAATCACTTTCGTAACATATTTCACGTCATAGTGAATGTTTAGGAATGCCTATTTTACAGCAGGAATCTATATTTGAGCTACACAGAGGAATGATTTATATAAAAGTTCCATCTCTCTTTCAGTGCGGAGATAGGCAAAATGTGAAACTTTATTTTTCAGAGAACAGAATAGATTTTTCAAAAATAAATTCTTTATAGATCCAAAAACTGTGTTTTTCATATATTTCTTAGAATAAGTTTCTCAATTTAATAATAATAATAATAATGTGCTTAAAAACCACGCTTTTACTTAGTGTGGGTACTTAGCAATAAAAAAAATAGCTTTCTTGTCAGGAACCTGAAGGTCGAAACATAATTAGAAATTCTCTTAAGTAAACTGAATCGTTTTCTTAACATATTTCACGTCATAGTGAATGTTTAGGAATGCCTATTTTACAACTCAAAGCTATATTTGCGATACATAATGGGATAGTTTATATAAAAGTTCCATCTCTCTTTCAGTGCGACGATAGCTAAGCTGTGATATTTTATTTTTGAAAGAATAGAACAAATATAAATTCGCTATAGATTCAAAAAATCGATTTTAAAGACATTTCCTTGAATATATTTTCTATTTAAATAATAAATGAGTGTTTAAAACCCAAGCTTTTATTCAGTGTGCCACGCTTTTGTTCAGTTCTTGCGATGGCAGAACCCTTTAACAACGGAACGGCTTTCTTTGCCGTAAAACAATATGTATATTATCGCCTTAATCGCAATTATATGGTACAGAAATCTGTCTTTAATAAGAGCAATTCCCATCATAACCTTTCTGAAGAAAAGAGATAAGACATTGACGACGATTAGATATGCGATTATTCGCGTACCGTTAACTCTCACAGCATTTACTTTCTATAATTCCTTCATGGCATATATTTATACTTGCATATATCTTTTCAATTTATTCATTAATTATCCTTCACGACAAGATATGTCGAAACAATGGCATTTAACCGTAAACAATATCTGGTAAGTTTCTCCCCTGTGGATTAATTATAATAATTAATAATTCAACGAATCCCACATTTTAGCTCATTCAATTCGATGCA
Organism: Araneus ventricosus; assembly: GCA_013235015.1. Classification (NCBI taxonomy): domain Eukaryota; kingdom Metazoa; phylum Arthropoda; class Arachnida; order Araneae; family Araneidae; genus Araneus; species Araneus ventricosus. Next base: position 506,134 of record BGPR01000048.1, on the reverse strand, counting down.
AGGAGTAATCATTTCAATCTAATATTTTCTTTCTTCAACTTAAAAATCTACATTTCCCTGTAGTAACCTTACCCGGAAATTCCCATAATAGCCACAATGAGGAAAATAAGACAGGACATCGACGTAGATAAACTACTCGTGTACCTTAGCTTTCGCTGAATTCACTACGAATAATTCCTACATGGTACCTAATTTATAATTATATTCATCTTTTGGTTTTTCATTAACTATTTTATGACAAGAGCATGTAAAAATTATGGCATTAAACCAGAAACCTTATCAAGTAAATTTCTTCCTCATGGAACAATAATAATAATTGAGAAGTTAATGAAATGTACGATTGTAGCTTATTTCATTGAAAGAAGCGGTAATCCCTCGAATGCAATATTTATGATTCAAAATTAGTTCTAACAGAGATTATGCAACAAAACAAAGCTATCAAACATCCGTTTTACATGTTTGGAACACACTCAGAAAAGTAAAAGTCTTCCTTTATATAAGCTTAAGGCTAACAATACGAAAGCATCCATTTTATTCAGAATGTAAAGAAACATTGAGATATATATGTTCCTTCACATCCGTGAGAAATAAAACTACTGCCCCAAATTCAGATAATTTTATGTAACTCATTTTATCAAGCAAGGTTCAAATTAAAAGGCGAAATCTTTATTTCCCTGTCGTAAAGGCACTTCTCTAGATTACCTCTGTGAAAAATTTTGCAGAGATGGAAAGATCTTGACTTAATTAAAAATATTTAACAGAGAAGATCTGGCTGCTTTCCCAACAGCTTCCTTTTATAAGGTTCAAATTATTCACTCCTGTTGTGGTGTGATTCTATTAAGGGCAGGAATACCCAAACGCAATCCAAACACATTCACTCCGCCATTTTTTTTCTGTGTCTCCCCTTGCAGGACGGTGTTGCTAGTCTAATAAATTAAATACTTTGCATCTGCAGTAGAAAAATGCCAGGGGGACTGAGAAAACTCAATTATCCAGAAGATATAATTAATGCTCCTCCTACCAATTTCGTTTTAACTCTTCCTTTGAAAAGGATAATTAACTACGAGATAGGAATTAATTGGCACGCCTTTGCTTCAGCTAGAAACTTATATCGGTGCTGTGCCACCTGTTCGCACTTTGAGAATGACAGAAAAGACCTGGCAGAATATTGAACTGGGGAGCAAAAAGATCCTTGGCTTCAGAAATCAGGAGAGAGCGATGGATTAATCAAGTAGCATTTCTTTGAAGATCCTTTGGGTTGCTAGTAAGCTAACAATAGATGATGAGAGTAGGTGTATTACTAGACACTAAAAATAACTCGTTTCTGTTAGATCTTCTCGCCCGAAATTGAGGCATATAAGTTAAATTACCTAACGTTTTAATTAATTATTACTAATTAATAATCTTACACACTTTTTCCTAAGCATCTTAACTAATAAGAATGTATGACCCCCTAAGAGCATCCTTTGTACTCCCGAATAGCATCCAAAAGATATTTCCAGATTAAAATCTGATCAGATGCATTGCTTGTTGAGTATTATAGTTTAGTGTTAATTAAGTTAAGAATTTAAGCTAACCTTTTTTATGCAGTTTTCAATTAAATGATATTTCTTCTTAGTCCTGGAAGATCAGAAAAGACCTGGCAAAATATTTAACTAGGGAACAAAACGATCCTTAGCTTCAGAAATCAGGAGAGAGCGAGGGATTAATCAACTATCGTTAAATAATAAGAATATATGATACCTAAGAGTATGCGTTTTATCACGAGTAAAATCTAAAAGGTATTACCAGACCAAAATTTGATCGGATGCATTGCTTGTTGAGTATTATAGTTTAGTATTAATTAAGTTAAAACCATTAGCTAATTTTCTATACAATTTTGAATTAATTTATATTTCTTCTTAGTGTGATAGATACTCACATTGAACGCTAAGAATTATCATAGATAATGAATATCTTTACAATCAGTATGCTCTTTGATGTCACCCGCTTCATACCAATGATTTATGCTTGTCTGGATTGTGATGGCATCGCCTCTGTTGTCCATAGGGAACATAAGGAACTTTACCCGATGAAAATGATTTTTTATTGCACATGCTGATGAATATTTTTAAATATTAATCAACATCGAATGCAAGAATATACTGTAGGCTCAAGTATTTTTGTAAAAACTAGTTGCTTGTGTTCTAAGCTGACCATAAGCCATCATTGAGCAACCTCTGTTGGCCATGGTATGTGGTGTCAATATATTTGTTCTCGTACCTGACGATGATTATTCTTGAGGGTTCAAAACATTCTCATATGCAAAAATAAATTGTCTTCCATATATAGGTTGCTAAAGAAACTAGAAATTTATATAGGCGAAACGCCATGTAAGTTGTTATGCTAAGCAACATATTCGTGCTATGAACGAAAGGAATAAAAAAGACCATAACTTCTGAAGTCAAGAGATAGTGTTAGATTAATCAAGTAAGTCAAGAGATAGTGTTCCATTAATCAAATAATATTTCTTTGAAGATTTTTCGGCTTGCTTGTAAACTAAAAACTGATGATGGCATCCGGATTATTGCTGAATCTAACTAATGTTAAAAATGATCTAATCTAAAACATCAATGTTTTAAAAAGAATTAAATTTCTTAACTAAATGTTGATCATTTAATTAAATGTTCTTTATAAGAAACCTGCCTGATTCAATAGGAAAATATAAAAAATAAATTATTTTTTAAATTACTTGTTAAATGTTTTAGAATTAACTTTAAGAAGCTCAAATATATCACGTAAATATATTTCAGTGAACTATGTAGGTAAACGACATGATACAAAACGAATTTTTTTCTCTTAATGAAATAAAAAACTGTTTCACGACCATCGCTGTAAAAGAAAATAAAAAAGCATTATTTTTAGGTTTGTGTATGGTCTCACCCTACAACAATAAGCATTTTATGAAGAGAATTTATACCCTACTATTAACGTATTGTGAATAAACGTAGAAATAACAATAGCCAAAAACATATCAAACATAACAGAACATAACCCATGGAACATAACAGAAATAACAATAACAAAAAACTCGTAGAAATAACAATAGCAAAAAATGTTATTATTTATGGATGTAATACAGATTCTTTAAAATACATTTAAAGAACAGATACAACTTCCAAATATATTTTCGCGGAGTATATATAGTTTGCGATGAAATCAACAGTCTTCAAATGGTGTAGTGAATCCCGTTAGGTGCATGAGAAGACATTACATCGTGGCCTTTTAAGCTCATATAGGTAGTTTCGAACATTCCTCTTCAACTCATCTGTCGCTGTAAGATAACTACACATCATTTGACCACGGTAGCACTCAGTGCTCACCAAAACGCCTACTATCTTGAGATTCACGATGTTGTTGAAGACCCTTTGGCAGTTAGATACGAAGACTTTCGCTCAAGGCTTCTGCTAACTAATAAGGACCCGAGGCACAAATTTCAATCAATGATGTGACTGCATTTAGAGGGTATTCAGACGAGATAGTTATTTCCAGTAAAACAGAGAACAGTATTATTACAAGAAATGCTATTCCCGAATTAATAAACTCTCTACCTTCGTATAAAAATATTCAGTTGCAGATTAAGTGCATAAAAGATAGAAGCCCAATATACACAGGCCATTTAAAAACTTTGTAACTCTCAAATATGATGGAGATTGTCCTTTCTTTTCTTCCTCGCACTCATAAAGGTAGTTTTAAAGTTACAGGAGACAAGTTTTAAAGATACAGGAGACAAGTTTTAAAGTTACAGGAGACAAGTTTTCGAGTTACAGGGAACAAGTTTTAAAGTTACAGGAGACAAGTAATAAGAAAGTGACGGATTTTCAGAATGAAAAAATTTAGACATGGGTCTTTATCCTTCCGAGTAATTTTATTAGTGTAGTAATTTATTATTTTTAATTATCTGTAATTGTTATCGAATTAACAAGTAGAATTAAGTTATAGAAACAAGTGCAGAAAATTGAAGAATTGTATGTATTTCATTAAAATAGTTAAAATCCTCGAGTGCATTGGATTGAAATAAATGCATCATCGTAAAGATTATTATGATAGATAAATAAAAGACGAAGATTATACTGAAATTTTATTGTAAGGATTAACTTCATAAATGTTGAAGAGTTTTAGATCATAATTCTTTAAACACTGCATATATAAATGATATATGAGATATCAAAATTCTTGTAGCCCTTTAATCATGTGCAGTAATAACGCCTAAAAATTCTCAATGCTCTAAATATATTAAAATTTAATGTTGTTTCTCTACAGTTGTTTTATAGTATTATCAGTTACGCAGGGTTATGCATTTAGTATAGAAAATTATAACTAATTAATTTCAACAATTACTATCCTACATCTATCAATTACATGACAAATTATGTTTGGTTATTTACTACATTCTATCTGGGGTATAATGCTTTCGATTTTAATTGAAAGCATTAAGATATTCGCTTCTAAATAAAGGAATCTAAAACAAGATAAGCAACATTTAATGAAACTTTTTTTTTTGTTTTCGCGATTTTTATGCAAAATTACATATATATCATGCGTTTGCATCAGCAAGACATTTATTTTTTAGAAAAATATATTTAATCCTGATACAAAAGCAACTAATGAGATAAAATAAATATAAAATTATTTATAAATAATAAAGCGTACTACTAGAGTAACTACTGAATTCATTAATGAATTAAATACACATATTACAAAAACTGGTATTTAATATTTCATACGTCTATGAATAGAGAGTTTATAATTCTTGATTGAATTAATAGAACCGAAAAAGTAGTAAATATCAATTAAAATTGCGGGTATATTAGAATTATTAATAATCTTTAAAAAATTAGAATCGAGTAGACCTGTTAAAATATTATTTTAAATCTCATGCTTTAAAAAGAAAGCAGAGAAAACGAAAAGTTAGTATTGGAAAAGCTAATAAAAATATATAGTTAATTAAATAAGAAAAGTAAATTTAGCAAACATCATAACGGGAAAAAATGAAGGCCGAAGGAAAACAACTTTTGGTATTCCCCAAAAAGTTGAAATACTGAATGAATATTTTTCTGTCCTTTAAAACACGATATCTTGTTATAAAAGTTCACTTTAGCTTAATTTATAACAAGGTTTTCTTTTATTATCCGTTTCGTATCAAAACATATGTCAGAATGTCAGAAAATAAAATTGATAACAAGTAATTTCGTATGTATAATTTTTATAATTAGAAATTTGGGCCAACCACTGACGTAATTACACAAATGATTTTGGCTTATCTCCAAAGCAAAACTTACGCTTGTTTGACCTTCAGAGTTTTTCTCTATAATGAAGTGCTCTCCATTAATATTTTAAAGACTTTAATTTCGTAGCATTTTATCTAATTATTCACGAAAATTTTAAAAATATGAGAATGACTTAATCAGGCAAATGGATCTTTGAGCAAAAGTTTCATAAAAAGAATCCAAGAGCCAACTTAAAGTTAATGCAGTAATTTTCGGTAAAATGATTCCAAAAATATCTGCTTAACCAAATCTTGTTATTTTATAATTGATCTAAATCTATTCTCTTTTCACGATATTCAGATATAAAAATCGTAGGGTTTTTAAACTGGTTTGATTTCACCTCGAAATATATTCTTTTATTTAACTTACCATCTTTCATGTTTGAAAAATTCATGTTTACAAAGACGAAATTTTGCAATCGAATTTTCCTCGAAATTTATGATGTACTAGAGTTATGAAAGTTTGTTGAGTCTCGCGTGTGTCCCTAAGGACAAAACAATACTTTAGTGCTTTCAGATCTTATTAACAGTTAATCTATTTGAGTTAAGTTTAGATTACATGTGAGAGACGCCATCTGGTGGTGAATATCAGAAAACATAATTGCATGACTTCGGAATATTTATGAATGAATATGAATTACGAAATATATCTGATAACTAAAACGCAGAAATAATAAAATATAAAAAATGTTTATAAACGAATTTTATTTAGTATATTAAAAAGTAGAACATAATATTTTTATGAAAAAAAAATGTGTAGGTGAAACCAAAACTGTGAAAAGTAAAGCACTGAAAACTGTGCCACAAAGAAATCAAGTCATAAGGCAAAAAAATCTTAAATATGAAACAATTATTTTTTTAAGTGACAAAAATTCCAATTTATATAGATTATTTCTACCTGCGCATCATGCTATAACTGTTCGGTTTTGTCCGCCAGAATTTTGATAAAAATTATTTTCTACATTTTAAAACACTAATAAAAGCATATTTTCCATATAAGAACATTTAAGTATCTGTAGAACAGTTAGTTATCTGTATCCTCGCACGAAAATTTTTAAAAATGCATCTTAAAAAGAATCTTAATCAAAATATTAAATTGTACTTTGACTGTCAATATTGTTTTTTGTATCTTTCTCTTATATAATCCTTTCATTTACTAATATTCACTTCTAAATTGATATATATCGATCGCATGAGTTGAAAGTTTTAATACTTCAAAAGTCAATTTATACAATGTGGCTGAACGCAACCTTTCATTGATTCTCCGAAAGGAAATTATTCTTCTGAAAATTTTCGTTTTCCTTTCCCAAGTTTTCAAAGTCAAATAGAGGAGCACAGATTTAAATGAATCTATAGTTGTGGCTTTGGGTAAATAAATCGATTACTTAATGAAGAAATCATAAATGTGAGTGCACAAGATAAAAGGATTATGTTTTAAGTTCCTTACCGGAATCCGGTTCCTTTCTAGCATTTATTAAAATGGAACAACTTGAAATGTGATCAATAACAATTATGCCCATTTAGAATATCGATGAAAAAACATTTTTCCAGCTTTTTTTCTATAATAGCGCTTAATTTACGAGATATTTTCAGACTAATTATAATTTTTCGGAAAAAAATTTAAATAACGACATCCATACATCTGAATAGGAAAAAACCACTACGGATATATTTTCGATTTCAACATGATGGAAGAGCTATTTCCTCATTAAATATAAGATAGTATTTTGTATAAAAAATTAACAGAATATCAATAATTTTTAAATTAAGAGCGGATATACTATTCCACATATACAGTGCGGCAAGAATAATTCAAGAAATTTCCAATTTCTGGATTTTATGGAATAATTCACTGATAATAAAGCAGTTGAAAGTTTCGAATAGAATTCTGCATATCCGACCAGAATCCGACCAGATATTTAACAGCAACAATTAACCTAGAATTTATATATATATATTTTTACAAATCTGCTAAATTAAAAAATGTTTTTAGCATTTATGATCATTAACCTACTTTATAAATTTAAACTTAGAAATTACAGCAAATATTATCACTGTTTTCGCAACAATCGTAAGACTAACTCCCATGGAATCAACAGATAAAGTGGTATTAATAAAATCTTCGTAAGCCTATAACGAAATGGTTTCTGTAATTATTTGTATAGCAGTCCGTATATAAGCATGCAAAATCCAATACTTTTTATTTCACTACAAATGAATATAAATAATTAAATTCATATGTGAAACTCAAGCCATTTTTATGCATGTAGATATTACTTTTTTCGTTGACTTTGTAACTACTTATTTCAAATTACAAACTATAAAGAATAAAACAAAACAGAAGGAATTTCTTCGTCTCAGTCTTTGATTTATGGGATTAAAAGACAGGAAAATCCAAAATATTTTTATGTAGGGCTCCGTCCAACAAGAATTTAACTATTGATTCTAATTAATCCGAGCTATTTCTGCGCATGTAAAATTAACTATTTTCATTGAAATTTTATTCATTATTACAGTAAAATTCAAAAGAAACGTAAAATAACAAAATTAAAAAGAAATCGAACATTTCTGTTTTGCAATAATCATGGAAATATTCATATGCGAGATCAAAAGATGGAAAAGTTCCAGGAATTCTAAGATCTCATTTTTCGGAGCAGGATGTAATCTGTTATTGTTACAAATGCTTTAGCAAGATATTTTTGCATATAAAACGAGATAGTTATAATAACTTTCAGTTATTATTATATCAAATAACAAATACTAATAAAAGTTTGAAGAAGTTTCGCCATCGCAGCTTTTAGTAACAACTACGGAATCTTTCATCTGCAGAGTGAATAGACAAAAAATCTCAAATAATTTGAAAGAATTATTTAATTAAATAAACTCCAATTTTTCATCGTAATAAAGGTCGATTATTATGCTTGTAAGGTTAACTGTATTATCTTTTTATTCATTTCTGTTTTAAATGCCGAAATATTAACAAAAATCGAAAACATCCCATGGATGTAGCAAAGTGTTGTAGCAACCATTGAATATTTCATCCACGGGATCAACAAAAAACAATCCCCAATAGTTTGAAGTGATTATTTACCTAATAAAGCACAATTTGTCATTCTAATCTTTTTTATCATAATTTTTAAGCTAACTGCATTAAGTTATTAATTATTAGTTCATAAATGCTAATAAAACACACAGAAAGAGGAGCTAAATCTGTTTAAAATTTTGTAACAACCATGGCATCTTTTAATTACTAGATCAAGACCCAAAAATATTCAAATAATCTTAAGCAGTCATTTATATTATCAAAATTTATTTCATCATTCTAAATTGGTCGTTTAGTATAATTGTTAAGGAAACTACATTAACTTATTAATTGTTAAATCTTAAATATTGTGGCATTTTTCATCCGCGCTATCAACAGGCAAAAAAACTCAAATAATTCGAGTTGGTTATTTATCCTAATTAAATATAATTTGTCATTCTAATATAGGTTGTTTATTATAATTGGCAAGTTAGCTACATTAAGTTATTAATTATTATATCATAAATAACAGTAAAAAATAATAAAATAGGGGATAAATTAATTTAATTTTTGTGACAAGCATGACATTTATTATCCACGAGATCAATACACAAGAAAAAATATTCAAATAATTTTAAATTGTAATTTAGATTTACAGAATCTAATATGCCATTCTAATATACTTTGTTCATGATCGCTGTTAGGTTAACTACACTAAGTTAATAATTGTTAATACACAAATACTAAAAAAATATAAAAAATAGAGGGAGCTTAATCAAATCTACTTTTTGTAACAATCGTGGCATTTTTTATGCACGGGATCAATGCATGCAAAAAAAAATCAAATAATTCTAAGAGGTTATTTACCATAAGAAAATTTAATAAATGGTTATTTACACTAATAAAATCTAATTTATCATTCTAATATAGTACATTTATGATAGTTGTTAGTCTAACTACATTAATTTATTAATTGTTAATTCGCAAATACTAATAAAAATGAAAATA
>BGPR01000048.1:474806-496786 GCA_013235015.1 Araneus ventricosus | reverse complement strand
TTAATTTATTAATTGTTAATTCGCAAATACTAATAAAAATGAAAATATTTAGGGAGGAGCTTAATCAATTTAACTTTTTGTAACAGCCATGACATTTTTTTATCCACGCGATCAATACACACGCAAAAAAATCAAATAACCCTAAGTGGTCCTCTATTCTCTCAAGATCTTATTTATTAGTCCAATAAATCCAGGCCATTATTATGCATTCTCATTGAAGATGAATAGGTACATCGAAAATTATAACTCCGAAATGGATTGATATTGAGTGATAAAGTTTGAAAACACGGAGAGTCCAGACAGTTCGCTTTTATAAATTGAAACTCGGGATATTTGACAGTCAAACTCATGATGGAGCTTTTCCCGATTTTTAGGGGGAGGGAGGGGACTCATACATCACACGTTGCCCTACTTTGTTCAGTCAGAAGAAGAAGCAGGGGCTGCTGCAGGAGGGGGGCCTGAGAGGGGGGCGTCGATAGCCCTTCAAATTTATACCTCACTCCTGATTTTTCGTTCTTTTTCCCACTTCTGTCCGCTGTGCGTCAACGTCCAAGGCGATTTATTTCCGATATTTGATGTTCGTATGCTCCCAGGGATATTACATCATTGACAAATGAAACGCCAGGTAGCACTGTGCGCCGGACGTCGCAAACGAGATTTTGGTGGGATATGGGGGACAGCTGTATCTGCGCGTATAAAAGTGTCTTTTTGAGACATTTTTTTTTTATTTTTCGTCATATTTTGTATTTTGTTTCATGGTACATACGTTGTATTTTTGCGACGAAATGGAAAGTTTCTTAGAAGAAGAAGAAGGACATTCTTTATACCGAAGACGGCAGGCAGAAAGCCTGAAAAATACACGCTGTCATAAAATGTTACTTTATTTCGAGGACGTAAAGCTTCGAGATGAAAGCGATTTTATCGATAAAAATCGTCTGGGAGAGCTGGATGTGAATCTTAATCGAAGTTCGGATGGTTAGACACTTAAATTCACGTTAAATGCTAGATAAAAGAACCCTTATTTCCGTATATCTTATAGATGAAATAACAGGCTCATATTTATCAGGTTATGCGCCATTATAAACACTTGGCGCTTTCTTACTTGGATTTTGAAACATTTGCAATAATATTTATGATTTTAGGAAGACACGATTAATTTTACATACATGGTTATCTCGTTATACGCAAATCTGTTTTTTTTCATTTAGCTTCAGTTGGGCGTAATTGCGTATTAACGATCCAAAACAAAATGCTACTTTGATTTCTTTTCAAAGCAATACTGCAAAAACAAACATTTCATGCTACATTTTCTGACAGATAATTATTCCATCATATGGTGAAAAACTAAGCGTATTTAGGTATTGTTTCCGACAGTGAATCCGAATTCTATAAAATGGTTGTTATCTCATATTTGTATAACTACGTCAAAACTCTTGGAGATACTATTAAAGCTGTGACTTTTTATTTGGAACTCTGGTGTGTCATCAAACACAATAATAATTGTATTTAATTTTTTTAATTTCCCAATAAAGCAAAAGTAATCTCATACTCCCATGCCACATGTAAAAAGCGCCACGCCATTTAAATTTTGGAATCTGTTACGCATTTAACATGTGTGAATATAACAAAAGGTCTTTATTTTAAAAGTGAGGCTGCGGTGGCCTAGTGATAAGGTTTCGGCATAAGGGCCGAAGGGTTCCAGGTTCGAACCTTATTCCAGTGAAGATCTGCCATGAGAGTGGACCTTCTTCAAGTTAAGTCATCCGTCGGAGACAAAGGTTCCTCCGCTGGGGTGGTTCGGAACTTTGAAGAGAAGGTGCCAGCTCATGTATCGTCCTCGTCATCTGACCGAGGTTCAAATTTACGAGGTGCTTCTCAAAATATCCCTCGTGTTGCTTAAAAAAACTAAATTAATTTTAGATATAAATGAAAATTAGAACTTATGAAAATTTAGATATTTGAATCTAGAAGCTAGACAACGTATGCAGTTAACTTTGTCACATGCGACGTCACAAGGAATTGAATCCATTATATCCAGAAAATCATCACGACTCTCCTTAGCACAGTTTATTTGGATAAACACTTTAAATCATTAAAATTTATTTCGACCATTCCCAGTGTAATAATTTTGAAAAAAATTAACGAATATTTTAATTTGTTCATTTCCTCCCAAAACTATAATACTTTTTCATTAATAATGCGTTCACATAACATGAGAATAATAACATTAGCATTTTGCAAGAGAATATCATTTTGGAGACCCATCTATAGAATATGTTATTTTTTTAAATGCATGTAATTTGTTAGTTCGAAGATGAGAAAGAAATTATTTTATCGTAATTAATAATATTAGTTAATTTGTTCCTTATCATTGTTCTCCTCTTCAAGAATATCACGGTATTAGAAAAAAAATTGCCACTGTTATCAATCAGTCCGATAAAAGTTTCATGAAAATATTTGCATTTTGATTACATTTGCCATTTTTTTATCATCGGCACTTCTTTCTTTTCATTCAAACATTAAGACACCAACTTACCTCTTTTAATGTTGAAGAATCAAAAACGCATTAAAAATATCAGAATTTTCATACCTGTAAAGAAATAAAAACTGCAATTAGCAAACTTTATTTGAAAGTTGATCAGTTTGCAATTATTTCAATATGACACAATAAACAAATTGGTTTATAAATAAGTTTAGAAATAGAATTACGTCATACAACTGAGCACGTGAACATGTTGGTGCTATGTACATTGTTATTATATAATGACACAGTGTCATTTTAATTTCTGCTATTTATAAAATATTTTCAAAACCTTAAAAATCGAACAAATATTTAGAGTGATAATATATTTACATTAACAAAAACCACATCTGTAAGGGTTAAATTATAAAGCTGCTTTATCTGATTAAAGAGAAGAAGCATGAAGAATTGTAGATTAGAGGTTTCACTTCACCGAAAATTAGTAAAATATGTCTGATAATTGAAATTAGATTATATTTAAATCACAAAGACATATTACAATGATGTGTAGGAAAATGTTGGAAGTGGGATCACTAACATGTTACCTGTCAAAAAGTCAAATCTGGCAGAACTTCATATTCAATTTTTTGGTAAACAATGAAGTAAATCACACCAGGAGCAAGCAATAAGAAAATCTTCGAAATACTACTTGTGGCATTCAACGAAGTATTTTCTATTTTCAAACGTAGGTCTACGTTCCACCCATTGGGATCTCAGGAAGGAATTTGATTCACACGCCAAAACGCCACAAAAAACGATGTATGGGAGATCCTTTATAGCTCGGTAACTACATATTTTAAAAAAAACTAATGCCTTATTTTAGAGATAAAGGGTAAGACAAGAAGCTACAAAAAAAATTTTGAAAATTTCAGAGAAACAAAAGAGAATTGAGAGAAACTTCGAGAAACAAAAGAGAATTGAGAGTAACTTCTAGAAACAAAAGAGAATTGAGAGTAACTTCGGGGAAAATAAGATAATCACGAGTATCTCGAGTAACAAAGATAATTCTAGAAGCTTCGAGAAACAAAAGAGATTCGCGAGTAACAAAGAGAAACCGAGAAACTTCGTGAAACAAAAGTCACGCTAGTAAAGTAGTCCACGCCTTTAACATCAGCGGCTGTTTGAGAAAGACAGCCTCCCGCATCTCAATAATTATGCCATGTGTAAATACTTTAAAACAAATAGGTATTGATTTTTAGGAAAATTTGAATATAAACCTCATTAGATTTCTTTGCAACTAAGTTTCACTTTGATATTTCCCTACATAATGTACGCCATAACGTCATAAAATGTGGTTAACACCTTTTATTCAATTGGTCTCTTGAAGGATATGTTCAGTTGAATTTCTATTTATCACAATGATGATTTCATTTCTTATTTTAATTAAGAATTTTAAAAACAATTTTTTCTTGACATATACATGTTACGGCTAAAGCAAGAATGAAAAGTAAACCTAGGTTTAACTGGTTAAAGTGGGTTTACGAAAGCTTTGTGGCTAAAGTCAGAAGATTTCCCAACGCTTCCACCCTTGACCGACTAGGATTGGTTAGACCCAGTTTTAGCCGGTTAAAGGTGGAAGAGTTGGTAAATCTTCGGGCTTTAGCCGCAAAGCCTTGGTAATCCTCATTTTAACCTGTTAAACCTAGGTTCGGTTAAAGCAAGAATGAAAAGTAAACCTAGGTTTAACCTGTTAAAGTGGGGATTACCAAGGCTTTGCGGCTAAAGCCCGAAGATTTACCAACTCTTCCACCTTTAACCGGCTAAAACTGGGTCTAACCAATCCTAGTCGGTCAAGGGTGGAAGCGTTGGGAAATCTTCTGACTTTAGCCACAAAGCTTTGGTAATCTCCACTTTAACAGATCAAACCTAGGTTTACCTTTCATTCTTGCTTTAGCCGTAACATATAAACTACAAAAATTATTATGATTGATATCAAATTGTACATTGCGTTTTGATATCATATTGTACATTGCGTTCCATTTTCGCTGACGAAACAGTCAACAACACGAACTAGAGGAAGCTTTAATCACCAAAGTGACAGAAATCACAGTGACTGTCCGAGTCGTACTGCTTCCAATAGAATTAACCAGAAATCTATCTCCTTCGAAAACCCTCAATCACTGGCACGACAGTTCACATCCGCTGCATCGTCAATCCCATCACTCCAAAGGGGCAGAAATCTCGAAACATTTCAGGATGATTAATGGTGTATTTTTATTATTAAAAAGGGAGTGGAACGTGCAGTTTTAAAATGAAATAATTTTTGAAGAGGATTTCATGACAAGTGGAGTCATTTGTAATAATTAGGGACATCGAAATGGTGCTCGAAAAGTTTCGAAATAATGGTAATGCTCTTCCTTTTGTTTTAGAATAGTTAATTTCGTAGTTTTATTAAGTTAGTTACGTTAACAGCTTAAAATGTTATGAATCGTGATAAAAATAACTATCCTGTGTTATGCATGATAAATATTTCAACAATTAATATTGTTTTATGCTTCAAAAATCTTATTTTTATAAAAATCTCTCCCTTTGTCACCGAAATTTTCCGTCATGTATTTAAATTTAGTAGTTTAGAGTAGCGTATAGCTTAAATATAGTTTGCTATGTCTATTAGTCAGTCTCAAGGCCATACGTGATAACAAAACCTTCCTCTTTAAAAGAAAAATGGAATTAGCTTTTATTCATGGATAATATTATTTAGATTTTTAATCTCTGCACAAACTGTAATGCTGTTCTTGTGAATTATTGTCAAATCTATGAAAAATTCATTTTTAATATTACATTCACAGAAGCAGCTGAAGGAGCAGAAATTTGACGTTTACAAGAAAAAAATGAATTTGGTCTTTTTTCTCTCGAAAATAATTGTCGAATTTTCCAAGTTTAATAAAAAAAATTAATTACTGAGAAGACAACATTAGGAAATTTAAACTATTTAGTATCGCGTTGTAATTTAAAACTGCATGTTGGTTGAATTTAAAATGTAATTTCGTAATTGCGCAGCAATCACCGCTAAATTTTATAATATCAAAGCCTTATAAACCATATCATTCTCTAAAGCATATTACAGGAAGCAAAACAAAGTGCTAGCTTCTAATATTTTCTACCTTTGTTTTCTCGTTTTTCGTCGGCGTACTGTCCCAGCATCTAACACGGCTGAGGATGAATTATTTTTTTACATTCTCAAGTTTTCTACTGGATATGTTTTTAAAGGTTTTTATTATGCTTGTTTCTTTCCTTCTTTTTATTCTTCTCAAAGGGATTATTTCTTATATTTCAATTGGACAGATTCGGAGACACAGAGGGTATATTTTTTGACTTTGTAAGTCTTGCCCTCGACAGAAAATTTGTCCAAATTAGAACTCCTATGGTGGGTGGCTCTTTGATAAAGTTCGCCATTTGGAGTTCTCCTACAATTTTTCCATTTTGATTGTTTTTTTCTTTTGTTTTCTAGTTTTTTCTTTTATGTGCTTTGGCTATTTTATTATTGGGGAATTTTTGTTGTTTAATTCTTTAGTGATGGGTTGGTTAGTTGTAAAATGTATGATGCAATCACTGGATGCTGCTGCGTTTGGCGCTCAAAAAGGTGTATTGTTATCATTGTTGATTACTTTTTCTGTTTCATATTTTTTCTAGTTTTTTCTTTTTAATGTGTTTTAATTTTTTAATTTTCTATTGTTTTTAACTTTTTTAAATTTTCTATTGTTTAAAAAACTATCATATTTTGCAGATTCTTTTATTTTAAAAACCTCATTCTTTTTCTGGGTCTCTGCGTTTAATCTATTTTCAAATGCACTTTTCATGAACAAGCATGTTCAACTGCATCCAGTGTGTTTGTTATTGAGTGTTCTATGCACTCAATTAGCTTTACAAAAAGTCAGCACCACATTTTAAACGGTTTTGTTCGAAAGAGCATATTCCATATTAAAAATATGTGTTGAAACTGTGAAAAATAGCTGACATCTCTTCTTTCAAAAACCTTAAATACATTAGTATTCATGTCAATCTAAAATAGCAAATCGGTCATACAAAACAATATTGTGATTAATTTCCATTTGAAAGTTCAGCCCATTTTTTTGGAAACGAAATCAGCATTCACACAAACTAGAAGAAGCGTTAATCACTCAAGTGACAGAATCACAGTGACTAACCGATTCTCTGAGTTTCCGATGGAATTAACCAGAAATCTATCACATTCGAGAACTCTCAATCACCGGCACGACAGTTCACACTCGTTGAATCTTCAATCACATCACTCCAAAGGGCAGAAATCTCGAAACATTTCTCTATGATTAATGGTATATTTTTATCATTAAAAAGGATGAGGAATGCGCTGTTTTGAAATAGTTTTGAAGAGGATTTCGTGACAAGTGAAGTCATTTGTCATAATTAAGAACGTCGAAATGCTTCGAAATGATGGTAAAGTTTTTTCTTTTGTCTTGGAATAGTTAATTCATAAATTTATCAAGTTAGTTGTCTTAACGGCTTAAGAAATCAGTAAACAATGGCAAAACACGACAATTCTGTTCTATACATAAAAGTCTTCTGAACATGTTGTTTCGAATTAAAGCCAAGGAAATAAATAGCAGAGCAGACACAATTGCGAAAACTAAACTGTTTTGCTAAAGACTGTTTACTTAAAAGTACTACTTTAATCAAGTTTATATCTTCGTGATTTGACCGCTTTTCCTGACAATATTCACATGAACACGAGGAATGTAGTTCTGACAGCTAGCAGTAGATGGCAGATGAAGACACAGATTAAAATTTTAATCATTAATCAAGTTAATTAAATTATTTTATTTAATTAAAAGGCTTTTAATTTTTCCTGAGGGTTATTCTGCATTAAAACATATCTAATGATGAAAAAAATAAATTGAAACGTTGCTGGTAAGTCAATTAGGTAAAGAAAGGGTTAAGCTAAAATTTTAGTGCAGCTTCCATAATATTGCAGCATTCATCATCGGTATTAACCCTCTCATACCGAGCGCGGCGGTCCCGGGTGCATATTTACAAACCCTACCCTGATAGAACTGAGGCAGGAAATCGGACAATATGATTGGCTCGCTTCGCCGAGAGCCGATGACGTCGTTCTTTGCTCTCGTGCGTGTACTTTTCATTAGTATAATTTCTTACAGTGTGAGATGTTTTATTTTTTTATGATATTTTAAAAAATAATTTCATTTTTAAAAATAGTACAACCCACGGAAGAATGTTTTCTGTGCTCAACTGTGGGAAAACGGAGGAGAAAAGTAGGACGACTCTTGTTTTGTTATGATTGTCGTACGATACGTGCGAGAGCTGAAAACGACGTCATTGCTCCTCGTAGCCAATGATATTGACTGATTTCCTGCCTCAGTTCTATCAGGGTAGGGTTTGTAAAGATGCGTCCCGGGTGGTCTAAAAATTTCCCCTTAACAGCGATGAGGGCCCGTCTGAGGCGGTTGGTTTCTTTTCAGGAGAGGTGAGGTTCTCAGATCGCTTAGGATATAAGTGCGGTAGGGGGTCCAATTATCCTTGCCAGCCCATTTCAGTGTGCCTTAAAAGAATGTTACAGCAGGGGTGGGGTTGTGGAGAAAATGGCCCCTCAGTCTGGGAGAGTCCAATTCATGTCGTTTCCTCGCAAAAGGTCCCGGTTTTAAAGGAGCTGGAAGAGAAAAAATCTCCCCGGGATTAAAGAGTTAAAGGAAGAGTGTTTCTATCTTCAAAACAGTGCATACATTTTACGCAAGTTTGCAGATTTCTTTATAAGCAATTGTTCCCATTTGGGGGGGATTAACATGACTACTTTGGTGAGGAGTCGCAGGGTAATTAAACGGATTCTCGCTTCCCTAGCAGGCATAGTAATGGATTAGTGGCGATCTACCTTCATTCCGAAAGGCGGGGCGTAACTCCTGTGGCGTGACTTCAGCCGGGCTGGTGATGCACATTAGAACTCCAACCTCAGTTCCCGTGCTGATGTCACGACGACTATCCTTCAGATTACTACAGATGACAAAGCAGCGCGGGATAGATCACTTGTGAAGCTTCATTGCAACTATCATATTCTCTATACAGTCCCATACCATAGCAGCAAGTCGTTTCCAAATATTACTGACTCAACCTTTGTAACTGCATGAGCAACGTTAAAAAATATTTGTGACAAAACGGCAAAAATACATTTCACCTTTTTTCCAAGTGATTTGAAAATCATAATCTCGGTTAATTTTTTACGAATTTAATAAAGCAAATTTCTACTACAAATTCAAGTTGCGATTGATTCCAAATTGCAGCTTCGCATAATTTTCTCTGAAGAAATGAACATGCACACTATATAGGGTAGACCGGGGCTGGTTGGGCCATTGTTTCTTTTAAGAATTTTTAAAAAAGGGAATTAAAAATTGTTTACATTTTTTTAAGCTGACACTATTATTGAACATTCAGCAATAATTCGCCATAGTAAAATTTCAATATATTAACTATCAGTATTAATTTAAAACCTCAAGCTGACGTCTCTCGGCCTATCCTGCCCCGACTGCGGGGTAAGTTGAGCCACTACTAGCATGATGAGACTATCACAAAATATTCTTCTATATTATTATACTTTATTAATTTAAGTAGCCTAGTTGTATTATTATCCACATTATGGGTATTATACACAAATTTTGTTCATTTCTATTCAATAGAAACTGAAATACAGATTTTATGGTCATCGTCAAATAGTATTGTGTAATTTTAATCAAAATTGAGTCCACATAGCTTTTCATAACAAGTATCTTAAATAATAAATCTGATACAATTCCATCCCACATGTTCAGAGATATTTCTATAACGCATATTTTGATATACCCTGTGTAGCAGCGCGGGCCAACGTGCCCCATGCGAAATGGCCCAACTAGCCCAATATCGCCATTTTTTTCTCATGAGAGTAGGGATTTATTCTGAAAGCATTTCGATAAGCAAACAACCCCTAAAGTAACAATGAAGAATTATCTTTCTGAATATTATTTGTAAAAATGGAAATTATAAATTATAAACAAAGAAAAAAAACGATTAGTCATAAGTGAGGAAATTTACTCAGCTTAGGAAAAATTAGAAATTTCTGGCTGTTTCCTTAAATGAACGCTACGTCATCAACGACGCTGATGTGGAAGAAGGAACGAGTGATAATATACACTTCTCTGGAATGGCAGCGTTAAATACCGAAAAGTATTAAAAATATCGCGACTGGCCCAACGTGCCCTATGGCCAACTTGCCGCGGTCTACCCTAGATAAAACATTAATCACTCAAATGACAGAAATATCAGTGAGGGGCCCAAGTCGCAATGTTTCCGATACAACTAAATAGAAATCTATCTCCTTTGAAAACTTTCTATCATTGGAATGGCAGTTCCCATCCTTAGTATCTTCAATCACATCACTCCAAAAGGCAGAAATCTCGAAACATTTCGGGATGATGGATGAGAGTTTTAATTTATTAAAAAGAAATGGGAATCCCATTTTAAAATTAAATACAAGTTTCAAAGAGAATCCATGACATGTAGAGTCATTTGTTATAACAAAAAGCAAGGAAGTGGTACTTAGTTTTTATTCGAATAATGTTGCAAAATTAGGAGTTTTTTTTTTATCATAAATTGGTTAATTTCCCAATTTATGAATTAATTTTAACCAATTGGTTCGTTCGTAATCTTGAGTGCTAAAGGAAGCGTTTTTATCTTTTAATTGAATGCGAAGTTAACTTTCCATTACCATCTACAGTAAAAGGCTTGCAAAATTTAATCTTTCAACTTTAAATTTCTTTATAGACGAAATGTCTAATGTTTTCTAAAATGGATATACATATCTGACATACAGTAAATCTTCATCCATCGTTGTTCAAAGGATAGATAGCGTCAATGTAGGGAGGGTATTTCAGTTAGTAATTACTGAGTATAGTGGGTATATAGGCTTAACCCTAATAGCACAAAATTCTCTACAATATCTTTACAATGTCTTCACGCCATTGTGCGTTTCGAATAACGTCGATGAGATCCGTACAATATCTTGTGCTAATAAGGAATACTACTGTTTGATAATAAGTTGAGATCCGTGATAATAATAATATAATATAAATTTAAACGTTAATTTGAGATGATTTGAGGGTCATCCAAAATGAATAGATATGCCAATTTAATGCATGGACATAGTCAAATTCCTTTTTGTAATTCAGCATTGTAAGTAATTATAGTTATGAGATCTGTACGGAGAATCTTCCTTTGAGATCTTACAAATTTATTAACAATAATAACGTTTATGAAGATCATATTTAACTCAGACAAGCATTGGATTAAATATATGAAAGTAGACTTAATCACTTTTCCTTATATACTTGAACAACTCAATTTATAAAATTTCTTAGGAATTACATTATATAGGGCAGGGGGCCGAAATATCGCCCACTTACGCCATTATTTTAATCAGAGGGCTAATTGATGTGCAATTTGTCTAAAAAATTGTCCTAATCTATTATCTGGCCTATTATTCAAAAACCGAATTGCAATTCTAACTCATAAGTTTAACACACATACACCAAAACTTTTTTTTAAGGCCACAGAATTTTTTCTACTAAAAACAGTGTGCTCAATATCGCCTGCTATATTTTCCTAATATCGCCTATGTCTAAAATGGGTTGAATTAAAGTGTAAAAGTGTAATACGTTCTTTATTAAACATGAAAATTAAGGCACAACGTAATTGAAAGTAATACAAGATAGCTTTTATTGTACTTTTACGAGCAATATAGTTAAAGTATTCTTTTAACACTTTTCCCCTAAATAAAATATTAAAATAAAAAAAGAACATAGAATCATTGTCATGCGATAGGACATCAATCATATATTTTTTAAAAGTAATTTTCTTTAATATAGTGCCCTCAAAGGGCTAGGGCGTAATGGAAATATCCAGGTGGGCGATAATGGGAAAACTCAAGTGAGCGCTGTTAGGAACAAGCTAACCCTCAAACATGGCGGCACCCCCTTTCGAAATCGGATCGAAAACCAAAAAGCAAACTACACGAAAATGTAGCCAATTATAGTCACTATCATTGCCTCAAATGGTATAACATTATGACTTGAACTTTACTGGTTATACTAAAAGTAGTGAAACATAATTATTAATTCACCTAACACGAAAATAATTAAAAATTCCCAGAAAAATAAAAATCAACACATGTGCAAACGGCTTCCTCAAACAACCACTGAAGAGGAAGGCTTTGTAATTCCGGAAGAGCCACTATATACCAGTTAATATCAAGGAGAAACCGTGGTGGACGATATTAGGAACGGAGGCGATATTTGGGCCCCCTACCTTACATTGTATGTTTAAAGCGATTATTTTCAAAATATTGAGATATAGCATTCTCGTTAAATATTTGTTAACAATTTGTTTACTGGTTATTTTTAACACGGGAGCTGTATAAAAATGCAAACTTCCTATTTATAGAAAATACGACATTAAAAAATGCATTAGTATCGTCTAAGTGCGTGACAATTTTCTAAATATATATATTTATATACACATACTCTCGTGAAATATAAGTTTAAAATGATAAATAATAAGTTTTTTAAATTATAGCTACAGTACATGATTTAAAATAGTTTACTCAAAATTGTATATAAATGAACGCAACAGATAAAATGTGAGCAATATATCTAAAATATTTAATTTCTCATGAAAGTATAAGATTTGAATGCAGACATATTAAGATGAAATGATCTTGATCAGAGAAATAAATTAATATGTTTATTTTATTTTTTATGGTTGAAACACCAAATTTCTAGTTGAATCAGATAAACCCTCACCTGCTAGTTGGGCATGCAGCATGATTGCCACGAATAGTAGTATGGGTGCTGAGATCCTTGAAAATTAGGTCATATTACGAGTGTCTCATGCATAGAACCCTCACAAGGAGGTATGTCCCTTCAACTGCGATGGGGCCGTTAACCAGCCACTATAACTTTTATGCATTTGCCCAGGAGAACACAGTAATCGTGGTCGGATATGGAGGCTGGTTAACCCTAACGGGGTTGGTTATACAGAGGTTCTATCCCCGCCCTCAATGAGGTGGTCCCCAGACGGAGCGGCAATTATGTAACTAACGAGACACTTCAACGTGATCTGAATCCTCGCAAATCTTCCACATAGTACTTGCAAAAAATGCTCGTTACAGAATCATATTGAACGCGCCATGTGACTGACAATGCGGTTATGAAGCTACATTATGTCGAAATAAGAACAGTCAAATACGATAATCGTAAAACTTGTAAGTTCCACAAGAGCATACGGTATAGTAAAATAACAGAAGAATACTAAGCACTCTTTTGACATCCCTATGAAATGTGTAAGATCGTTGAATATCTCTTTGGTAGGTGGTTTGGTTTGGACAGAAAAATTCAATTTCTTGTTTCAATCCCTTTCGTTTTGGTCTTGCAAATCGGACGTCATCATATGTGTAGTTTTCCTAAATGCCGGTAGTGTGCCAGTAAATAAAAGTCTATCAGGTTACTGTTAAGAACCGAATCTCATAAATTCTTTAAAATAAAAAGATTCCTTAGAAACTCGCAGAAAATTCTGAACATTTGCAAGATTCAAATGCACCTAAGATCTTTTGTGGATAAAAGATTGGAACACCGAATTTTCAAAGGAAATTTCGAAGGAAGCTTAAAATGATTAATTGTCGATAAATTTTAAGATGCAATACCATCATGTAGCATAAATTATTAAAGTGGGAAAGGACGAAAAAAAACTTAAAAAAAAAACTATAAAAATTTAAACTTCAGTATCTAAATCAATGCTTAAGATATAGGAAAACAAATGTGTAACTTTTCTTGAAAAAACAAGAAAAATTAAAAATGGCATACACTTTATCATTTATGTAAAATTACTTTTATAGATAAAAAAAGATACATTTTCCAAATAAAATCTTATTTTATTAAAAATTGTTTAAGAAACAATGTACAAGTATATTATCATCATATTTATCATTTATAATTGTTCTTAAGTTATTTATTAACTTACATAAATCTTTATCAAATAAAAAAAATCTTAGAAGCATTTTTTTAACATCAACTTAAGCTATTTATTTTTAGCGGGCACTGTTATTTAAGTATTATATTTTTGAAAGGTGTGACACTTATAATAGATTGCACTATTCTTCTAAAGTGTATAGCAGCCTATCAGGAAATAAATAAATGAAATATAGTGTAAATATCTCCACTTAATCATAACTCATGTGATTAATCAATGTCATTATTTATTTGAAATATATATTACGGTCACGTAAAATAAAATCTAATGTGGATCTAAAACTTTTTTTTTTTATTTTCAGATGGAACTACACTGTTCTTGAATCGATTTTGATCCGAAAATTGTGAAACAATTACATTACAGAAGAATCCATCTCTGAAATAGCTTATTTTTTTTCTTTTTAGAAAAGCATTCTTCGCCGTCTGAATTTCTCACATTTTTTTATAACTAGCTGTTATGCCCGGCGTTACTCGGATTAAAATACTTTCATGTCTAATATTTTCAATGTAAGAAACTATACTTTTGTATAGAAAATTACAATACCCAAAATTCTTTTATCGTCTGAAATGTTTTTTTAAAATTAAAATGAGAATATCAGTTGAACCAGACGATTTTTAAAAACAGCCGAAAGATAATTTTCTCCATAAGTTATTAGTATTTATTGCATAGGTACTTCAAATTTAGTTCATAAATCCTGAAGTATAAGAAAGATTTTAACGCATGCTTTGGGACAATTACATGGTTAATTTTTCATTGAGAAAAAGCGTTAGAATAAATATGAATAAAAAAATAAAATTCATCTACATCCAAAATTCTTCTAATGTGATCTAGCAACAGTTCTTATGTATTCTTGTTCTTCACCAATAAAAAAAGTGTTATAAATTGTAAATCTTATGCACAATTTAATTTTTGAAAAATTATTAAAATGAGGGAAACGAATTGAATGGAAATGTAAGTTGTGTCATGAAAAGTTATTTTTTCAAACTTTTATTATGTGTAGAAATAGTTTTTGTGGCATAATACATATTTTTGAAAAATATCACGGAAAATGCCAAAATCTTGCTTAATTTCCAGTTAACTAAAATTTTAATAAGATTTGGGGATTTTAAAAGTTGACGGTTGACTCTCTACTTACATAAAGCATATTTATAAAAATAAGCAAAAATTTCAGAAATAAATTTTAATTAGTTCAAAGTCTAACCGTTGCCTAGCAATGGAATAGCTATAAATTTGCGTTAACAATTATTAAACTAGAAGGAAAAGTGTCACAGATATAAAATTGCTATAAATGAAAAGTTAAAATTTTGAACGTTAAGATGGTATAAAAATATATTTTTTTCTCGGACAATTTGCTCCTAAGTTACAGCGGAAAAAACGGTTTCGGTTAATTTCTAATTAACTGACTGTTTAATTAACTTTTGGACTCAGAAAAGTCCATATGTGTCTTTCCCTTGTCTTAAATAATAAGTGTGCAAAATTTGGTTGAAAACAGTTCATTGGTTTAGGAGGAGATGTGGAGCATAGCCACATACATATCTACAATGACTTTTATTTGTATTAAAACTAGTAGTACGCCCCGGGCGTTGTCCGTGCCATTATGACTTAAAACAAATGAGAAAAAAAAAACACCCACAATGACATCAAAAAGTTTTGAAAACAAAATAAAAACAAAAAATACACATTATTGATTTTTAGGTAAACAGTACCGAGTACGTTAATCCAAAACAATATTAAGGAATTGCAACGTGAAAATCATTATTAGACAGCAAGTGAAATATACGAGACAAAGAAACATGTTAAGACACTGCAGAAAATAATTATTGAGTCTTTCCGTTAAATGTTATGACGTCCACTGCGTTCTTCGGCGCCAGCCAATGAAATTACAACAATGCATTCTGGGAACGGAGAATGTCGCTAAGAAGCTCGCTAGCAAAAACATTGTTTGAATTGGTCACGGATAAATTTATTTAAAAAACGGAAAAAGGTATTTTAACGGTTATTGTTTTAAATCCGACAGAAACGTTCCAGTTATAAACTGAAAAGAATTGAAATTGATAGCGTTATTAGAACGTCGGATGCAAGAATTTTAAGAAATCCAAATGGAAATTTAACATAAAAGTGACTATTTTTCACAAATTTCTCAAAATTCATCAAATTACGTTAGGAATTCAAAACCAAATTCATTAGAAAGAAAATTGTTTGTTATTTCTGAGGGTGTATCTATTTGTCTTCCGAAGATTATCAAATCTTATTTTAATGAGAAATAAGCGCAAGAAGGTTCATTGAGTAACCATTAAGACTACCTGTGTGCCAAATTTCTAGGCTGTAAATGCCATAGATTCGTCTGGACATCGCACGTACGCACACACGCACACATAAACAAACATTGCCTTTTATAAGTATAGATTGATTAAAAGTAATATCTCAGAGAGCTTGGTTTACATCTCCAAAAATATGAAAGCAAAATGTATTTGGACATTATATCAGCTTTCTATAATGGAAGAGAAAAACACAATTGGATATTTGTTTAAACAATGAAAACGGTTTGAATTGCGTTGCAACAATGAAAAGTATTGTTGTGAATTATATCAAAAAATATTTTTAAAAAATTATTAAAATTAGAGAAAATATTGTATGGCAACTTTTTCGTTTAAAACAAACTTTTTGATGTTAAAATAAACTTCATTAGAAAGGAAATTGTTTGTTCTTTCGTATGGTGTATCTATTTCCTAAATACGATTGTTAGAAAAAATTCAATGGCGAAATGAGTACGAAAAATCACTCAAAAAAACACAAAATATTAAGTAAAAGATTTTCTAGACCGAATTTTAAAAATCGGGCTTCGAGGTGCATTGAGACAGCATTAGGGTTACCTGTGTGCCAAATTTCAGGCTTGGAATTGCAATATTTTATGTCTAAACATCGCACACGCGCACACACAAACATTGTCTTTTATATATAGAGAGATTAATTCAATTTATTTTTAAAGAAGGTAAACAATTTATAAGAACATTTCATAATAAAATTCAGAATTATCAATTATTATATTTAAAGCAATGCTGTTTAAAGCAAAAAAAAAATGTTGTATGCAGATATATTTAATTTTGTTTATAAGTTTCTTTTATGAACTATTTACCTAAATGTCTCATGTAACTTAGGACGATTATTAAGTTTAGAACCATTTGTCTTTTAGCCCACATATGACTACAGAAAAATAGCATCAGTATTGAGAGTTTGGTTTTAAAAAATATAAACTAAATCATAAGGCCATTTTTATCAAAATCTCCTTTCCTCTAAGACATCAATATCAAACTTCTTGCAGCACATATGTAAAAAGCTACGAAAATTTTTTATTAAACTGTATTAACCCACCATATCCATATCATTCTCAATGTCAAAGGTTAATTCAAGTTTTAGGGCAGTAAAGCGATATGTTTTCATGAGAGAAAATTTTTAAAAAATCTAATAACATGTTTGAAATATCTATTGATGAATGAGAAAATTGAAAAATAACGTATTTTTATATGAACAATGTTTTTTGTAAAATTGAAGAAAACACGTTCTTTACTTTTCAATAAAAAAATGAAGTGAACATAAATATATATTTAAATCTCAAAATTAGAAAAAGACACCAAACATGGTGATAATAAATTATTCGAAATTTGATAATTCTATGTTTCTTCTAAACGAGTCATTAAATGAAATGATGTCCCTGATAAATTAATTGAAAGCGGTTATTGTACAATAACAAGATAAAGCTACAAATATAAAGGAAATAACATATAGAATGAAGATCACAGAAGGTTTCACAAAAATTATAATAATACTATATATTAGGGCACCCAGTTACAATAAGCAAAGAATCAACGAAACATTATTCTGATCAATAGCTACTTCTCCCTGTTGAAGACTTAAATGGCAATTTTATTGAAGCCTAAAGATTTACTTGAATTCAAATGCTGACATATGGTTAGAATGGCTAATATTCTTAAGGCTATACAATAGTGATTATCAAAAATAATCCAATCAAAACTAAACCCTTTATGCTACAAATCTATCGACGCGCGTTATATCTAAGCGAATTCCAATGTTTTTCCTAAATGAAAAAAGCAATGAAACATTTCTTTTAGTACGTATACTTGGTGAAGGGAAGATTTCAAAATCGAAAACTTTCATGTTGCGATTATCACCATTTTAATAATGCAGAAAGAAAGCACTCTTGTGAAAGCAGGATCAATACGGTCTCAAAACCGATCACTTATCATTCCAATTCCTCGTGTGCACTGATACATCTTAATTAATGGAAAACGAAAGAGTTATTGTGACCTTTAAATTTCGAAAGGGATACACAAAATAATTTTATTGTGTGTGTTTATATTAGTATGAATGCAAAGTGAAACGTCAAATTTAGTTGGAAATAGTAAGGAGTAAGTAAAAGCAGAAATAAAAACATTCGTCATATTTTCATGGCGTCATTTGTTCGTCATATTTTACCCTATTTAACTAATTTAGCCGGTTCTAGAAAGGAGAATCTTAATTTCATCACCAGATGTCATCAAATGTATGGCAGTGGTGGCTTGGTGATACATTTTTTTTAATTCTAGATTAGAGAATCTTAGGTTCATCATCCTATTCCATCAAAGGTAGGGGCGTGGTGGCTTGGTGGTCTAGTGTTTTCCTTATTCTATATGAGAGAATCTGAGATTCAATACCCAGTTCCACCGTAGAAAGAGCTATTATATCTTGGTTGTACAAACTCGAGTTCTGGATTGCAGTATCTTAGGGTCATCATCCTATTCCATCGAAGGTAGGTCCATGGTGGCTTGATGGTACAGAATTTTTTATTCTAGATGGGAGAATCTAAGGTTCAGCACCCACTTCCACCGTAATCGGAGCTATTATAGCTTGGTTGTACAAACTCGGGTTCGAAATTGGAGTATCATAGATTAAACACCCGATTCCTCAGAAGGTAAGGTATAATGACTTGGTGGTAGAGTCTCGGATTCTAGATCGGAGAAACTCAGCTTCAAGACATGATTCCACCGAAATTGCACCGTGATTGTGAGGTACGTAAATCTACAATTATGTTTTAATTGCCAAAACTTGGATATCTGGGCGAATTAAGGGTCATCCTCGTCATCCCACCGCGGTTCAAAAGTGCCAGGTCAGTACCAATATAGCTTTTATACCGCTTCGAATTCGATAATTTAATCTCAAAATAATACGATGTTTGCTCTTAATAAAACAATATGATTTAAAATGTTATTATTTATATATATATATATATATATATATATATATATATATATATATATATTGATAGAAATATTTAGAAAATTTGTAAAATTATATTAGATTTAGGAATGCAGTAACAAATGCGCAGTTCATTCACCGCAAACCCCAAAGACAAAAGACACCTCTCTCTTTTCAAGTCTCGGAGGGTGAAATTTATCGAGGCGTAAAGATTAACTAGAATTATCGCCGCGGATGCGAGATTAGAATCCCTCGTGGAAAATTTGTTGACAGTGGAAAGTTTTGTTTTCTCAAAAGACAAGTTCACCATAAGAAGTGAAGCTTGATTTAATCATCTTCCGTGTTGATTTTTCACCGGGGGTACTTTTCCCCACTTAAAAGTTTTCTCAACTTCTTCTTTTCGACTGATTCCTCAACCAAGGAAAGCTTATTTGGATTGCAATCTTAACAAAGCAGTTGCCACTGCATTTAATTGGAACCTCACTATCACGTTCGCATGAAAATCAACTGTGAAGACGTTTGTTTTTGGGAAGAAAGCATAGACGATGTCTTAAAAGATTGGTCTCAATCATAAAGAATTCCATCGTGGATGATTAAGCAATTAACTGAAAGCAATTTCAGGGATAATGTGGGTTTTGCGAAAAAAGTATTCTTTGAAAAAGGTTGTTCTTTAAAATTAATTTCAGCAGTTTGGATAGCGATGTAGTATAAATTCATCAAAGGAATGAAAATTTAACTTTGATCAACTTTTAATTGTTATTTTTAAGATTATAAACTTTTCCAGCTGCTCCTGAAATCATTTAATGCACTTTTACGTTATATTCGTGTTTTTTTCATTTGTTTTTTAATTTTCGTTTAACGATGCAACAGACAGATAAGTCAGACTACACCAGTGGTTTCATATATTTTTTGAGAAGCAAATTTTTTAAATGAAAAGAAAAATTTCCCCACACATTGTTGAAGTTAATATAAAAACCTTAAAATTTTAAATTTAAGAAAGATAAATATTTTTTAACTCATGGAATTCCTTAAAAAATAAAAAAGATAATTCAGTTTTATAAATTCATCTGAAGAATTTTTGGTTTCCTTACGAAATCAGTCAATTACTTTATCTTCTTATTATTTTCATTATTATTTTATTATTTTCCTGCTCTTCAGGTCAACTCTGATTACTTGTTAATGTATTAGGATTTTATTTGTTTTGAAGTTTGGCATACTTTGTTTCAACCTTTACTGTGTTCCAATTGTTTTGATATTATTTAGTTTCAGTTTATGTATTCCCAGTATTTGGAATCGTTCTAAATGGCATTTTCATAGAATTATGTTATGAGTTCCCAATAAGACAGCGAAATAAGAATTAGGGTGGCCTTGAGATGATGTTTGACGAGCATTCTCTGTTAACGTGGGACTTGCTCGGCCTCAGTAATTGACAAAGCAAATGTACAA
Source organism: Araneus ventricosus (assembly GCA_013235015.1). NCBI lineage: Eukaryota > Metazoa > Arthropoda > Arachnida > Araneae > Araneidae > Araneus > Araneus ventricosus. Next base: position 476,526 of record BGPR01000048.1, on the reverse strand, counting down.
TTATAGAATTTTTTGGCATCTTGATTTTTGCTTTTGTTGACGATAAAGATTGAAGGTACAATGATTGAACATCAAATTTTTGATGAAACACTCCCAGGAAGTTTATGAAAGGATTAAGTCTGTTTATGGAGATAACACACTGAAGAAAAGAGATATAAATACGAGATAGGGAAGATTTAATGCGAAAGAGATAAAAATACAAAAATAATAGCAAACAACGAGGAGGAATAAGAATTTGGTGGATGACTTCATCAGAGACCATTCATCCATGTATATTCAAAATCAGAACAGTTTTTCCTTAGAGGAAAAAGACTTTAAGATCTAAATTTAATGCCTGAACCCATTCCGGAATAAATTGGAAAGAAAAACATTTATCCACAAAGAAGAAATTCAATACAGTCTTTTAAACATAGTTTGAAAAGAAAGGCTGAAAATGTCTTACCTCTTGGGTAGTGGAATGGAAAAAGAAAGAGCGACTTTCCAAAGTCAACTTTGTTTATAGGTGTGCGCGCCTATCTCCATCTAGTGAGGGAAACACTATCTAAAAACTTAAATAATTTTTGTTGATTTTTATAAAGATTTTTTGTAGTTTTTATTTTGTTTTCTTAGTATTTTAAAAATTGTTTTGATTGTTTTTATGCGTTTTGTAATTTTTGTTTTAATTTTTTTTATAATTTCAGAGAAATTTGCAGGGGAGCCTTAACAAATATGTAAAAGGTGTGGTATGAGTACTAAACCACCAGTGCAATGGAGAAATTGAGAAGTAAAAAATTAATTAAATAAAACCTGAGAGATTAAAAAATATTTTAAATCTTAATTTTATCGACTGGTTCAAATATTTCAGGGACGGTCATGAATTCTTCTGATACGATGAAAGGCTAACACAACGGTCGAATTCTTATCTTGATGAAAACGACGAACTACTTGGTATCCAATCACCGATTCACTGCCCGTATTAGAGATTAAATTTATAAAAATCTTATGTGTGTTTGTTTCTGGCAAAACATTCGTAATTCAGAAAATTTGTGCAAAAATCGTTTTAATGTTTGCATATTCAGTAGCCTAATGTTGATTGTTTTGAAAGAAGAAAGATTGATCTACCTTAAATTTCGCAAAATAAAGTTTATTTTACCTCATTTCGCGTATTTATTAAACTCAAAAAATATACTTAAATTATCTAAGCGGAAAATGCATGTTTATAATTTTACATTCCCGTTCAGATTTCATAAAATTATAATGCTTATGCATGTAAAAATTGGCAAGAAAAAGAGTTTTCATTTTAAATAATAGCGTATTCTCTAATTTCTTCATATTTAAGCCGGTAAAAACAAATAACAATAACTCACTTCGTTTCAGAAACAAAAAACATTTATTTCAACAGGAAGTAAATATACGGGGCATGTTTTTTAAGTAAGTATCGTTCTGAAATTCGGCCGCTGCAGCGTTGAGGCTGATGTTTCGCGCGTGCGCCGTTGAATATCTGAATCTGTTGGCTAGCCACAGACGCTATTATGGAAGAATTCTACAGTATTTAAGTCTGCAAAAATTTTAAATGTCTCGGTCAATTGAAAATCCAGCCGACTGTGAAATACACTCTGTTATTCGTTTCTTAATGCCAAAGATGTGAAAGCGGCAGAAATTGATGGGCATATTAGTGAAGTGTAAAAACATTATGAGCGAAGGAATAGTAAGAAAATGAGTTATAGCGTTTAAAGATGGC
>BGPR01000048.1:455850-474796 GCA_013235015.1 Araneus ventricosus | reverse complement strand
ACGACCTTCTGTCATTACTGAAGACTGGTGCAGAAAGTTGAAGAAAAAGTTCGAGAGAAGCGGCAGAAATTGATGGGCATATTAGTGAAGTGTAAAAACATTATGAGCGAAGGAATAGTCAGAAAATGAGTTAGAGCATTTATAGATGACCGCACGAATGTGAATGATGAGGAAAGAAGCGAGCGACTTTCTGTCATTACTGGAGACTTGGTGAAGAAAGTTGAAGAAAAAGTTCGAGAGAACAGACGCTTTACGATTTTATCTTTATCTAATGAGTTTACTCAAGTTTCAAGAAGTGTTCTATGGGCAGGCGACAGATTTCTATGAGAATGGACTCCAAAAGCTGATTGTAGGATACAACAAATGCCTTAATATTGGTGGAAATTATGCTGAAAAGTAGATTAAAAAACAAGTTTTCGTGTAAAAATAAAATTGATAAAAAATGCACACTTTTGTGTTTTTAAGAGGAGATACGACTCTTAAACCTCGAAAAAATAGGGGGGAAGAGTCAAATTTGATACATTGTATATCTGAAACAATACATTTCATAAACTCACTTTTTTCCATAGAAAAATATCTATTTTTTCTGTTATGGTACACAGATTTTCAAACATTAATATTTATGTGTACTTGTTTGAGAGAGTAATAAATATGGATATATTTTTTTGAGAAAAAATGAAATAGTCACCTTTCGCGCGTGTTTATAGATAAAATAATGATCCAAACACGCATTTCATTAATCCAAACAGTATGTGCAAGACACTGAACCAAAATTTATTTACATATTAATTTAATTTCTGTTTTATATACCAATTTGAAATAAAGTGTTAAAAGTAGTTAAAATTTCAACGCTTTTATCTCCCCCCCCCAACTTCTTTGGAGAGAAAATGAACAAAAATTGTGGTTCAATTTGTAGAACATTTATTAAAATTTTTATGTAAAAATATTCAAAAGTTCTTGAGATAGTGTGCGCGCAATATCATAAAACACATTTTGAGATACATCGCTTTAAAGATATGGCATTTTTCAATGTTTACGTTGGACAACTCATTTGGACATTTCCCTTCATAACTTTCATTATTATTAGAATTTTTTTAACGCGGATTGTTTTAAATTCTTCAGAATCAACTGGTGAATAATATATATATTATTCATATTCATATATATATATTATTCATATTCATATATATATTATTCATATTCATATATATATTATTCATATTCATATATATATTATTCATATTCATATATATATTATTTAGCTATTATTTTCTATACTTACTGCAATTGCATAGTATATATATATAAATTTGAGATTTAACAGTCATATGTCCCCTTAATTTCAAAACGTTACTAACTGAAAAAACAGCCCTCGTTTATATAGATTTACGAACAGAATACAGAAGAACTGTTCTCAGAACACATTAACCTTCCAACAAGCGAGTGTATGCAGCAGATACATATATATTTTGCATAGTATTAAACAATTGAAAGAAAAAAACTATAATAGACATTAAAACGTAGCAAAATTGACAGCATACGATTGAAAAAACCAAGGAAGGAAGAATCCATATGGAGAACTTCGTCAAAGGCCACTTTCTATTTTGAATTCTAATTGGGATAAGTTTTCCTGACGAGGAAAAACGACTTTAAGCTCAAATAAACTTTTTCTCTGTGGCCTGAACCTATGCTGTTCTTTTATCTCTTTTAGCTATTATTTTGTATACTTACTCCAATTGCATAGTATTACATACTTTTAACAACATATATCGTTCTTTTATCAATTTAAGCACAATTTTTATGAATATAATCTTTGTTTAGTATAAAGCCAATAAATACAGATTATATAAATAACAGTTACATTTATTTTTGTAAAACAACAAGATGTAAATATTTAATACGATGTAAGCATCTTCTGCAAACGCGCGTCTGCTAGAAGGTTAATGGAATTCTGGCAGAACACTAAAAAAGAGTTTAAAAGCAGACAATTTGAAATTTATAACAGGAAAAATTCTATGTTATGTCATGTAGTAATTTAAAAGTTTTTTTTTGTGAACCCATAATTGTTGAAGGTTGAGTATAAATAACCTCCCATTACGGCTGGTTGAAAGGTTGTAAAGTAATAAACGAAGAATAATTTTAGATAATAATATTTTATGCCATGTAATCATTTTAAAGTATTCTTTTGTGAATCCAAGATATCGGAAGCTCGAGTATAATTAACCATTCCATTATAATTGGTGCAAACGTCGCACAGTAGAAATTTTTCCCCTGCGTGTAAGCTAATACTAATACAACGCTACTAAACCAATATGTTTTCACTTACACCCGTAGGAAACAAACTATCTCTTCTCTGATCATCCTGTCAATAGTTTTACCCTCATGATCTTCTAAAATATAGTTAAATTAAATAAATAAATAAATAGAAATTTTTAAAATCTTTTTGAAATTTCACTCTCGTAAAATCTAAATTTTAAAGTTATCGATGGTCCTACATGGAATTCTTTTCAACTAAAGTAATATTATTTCCACTAGTAGTGTTCATTCTTCAGCCAGTAATTCAGATATACTAAATCAAAACTCTAAGTAAGACAATGTTGAGATTTTTTCAGACAGTTTTTTGTTCCTGAAGGTGGAAATTGCTTGACTTTTGTTTTTAGATCACATGTTTCCTGTGAAAGAGCCACAAAATTGTCAGTAAGAGTTTTTTCCCGCGAATTTTATTACCCGAAACGGAAATTCTACAACAGTTTTTAAGTTTTAAATCTAACTTTTTTCCATTTAAAGGGATGCTTTCTTTTGATTTTTCTCGCAGAATGTTAAAGAAATGAAAGGCTCAGATACTTATCTCCTTTTGCTTTGTTACATTACGTTTCTTCTTTTTCATTTGTTTTACAGTAAGAAAATTTTCTTTCATTTTCAACTAAAATACTCCCTAATTTCGTTTATAATCAAGTATTTATTACGAATATTCTCATATTAGTTACTATTTAAGGAACAAAACTAAAAACTTTCATTTTAAACCAAAATAATTTTAAACAGAAGCTGAAATTGATCAGCCACAAATGCCTGCGTTCAAAACATGAAAATACTACCTCTTGGAAGAAAGATTCCTCATATTAAGAATTAATTACCTATTTACCAAAGTGGGTGCTTCAAAACTGATCAAAACTTGCAAAGGTCCAATCTTGTGTAAATAGGTTTTCATAAGTAAGCAAATATATAATAAACATAAATAACATGAAAAAACTTTCGTGAAAATAACTAATAAAATTTCGTGATTTTTTTCATTCATAATCCCGAAAATATAAATTATATAAAAAATTTTAATTGGATTTTTCTCCACCTCCGAAACCATAAGTGTAAACTTTATGCCTTGAGTACAACTCCAAATAATGTCTACCCATTTTTTATATGAAATCATAAAAACTCTTCTACAAATATTTGATTCTACCTTCTAAATCATGAATAAAAATTCGACGAAAACTCAAATATAAATCATGAAATTAATTTGTAACATTAGAGTGAATCTCGCCTTACATAAGTAAGAGACATTTAGCGCACTGAATACCTTAATAAAAATCTTAACATATTCAGAGCTTCAATTTAAATCTTAACATATTGAACAGTCTTTCATAAAAATACATTTTCTATGCACTTGAAGTCGAATTCAGTTGCAAAATTTTATTGAAATTTTTCATGATGGTGACTACCATAGGCTACAGATAATTTGCTCGGAAAGATAGTTTTGAAATTTTTCGCTGGGATAAAATTTTGTGTAACATTTAAAGTTTATTAACTTCACAGTTGCTAAAAAATAAATTTTGCGATGAATACAAGTATTTTCCAGTACAGTTTTAAATGTTCTTCGGCCATTTCGTGACTAAGGTTTTTTCTATTAAAATGCCTTTGAAACTTTGCAACCTATTATTTATATTACATTAATAAACGCAATAAATAAACGGAACTTAAACTTAGCATTTTAGGTCTAAAATTTTAATTAGAATAGTCACTTGACGAGTACATTTCCTTCGGTTAGCAAGGTTATATTTTAACAATATTGCCAGCGAAAGTACTGCAGAACGATTACAGAAAGAACAAAGAAACACTATGCATTCATTTCCTAAGCGATAATATCAAACACAAAAGATTGTAACAAACTAAAACATGTATTTCATTGCAAACATGGCCATTCGCGTAATTTCTTAGGAAAAACTGTAACATATGTGATCGTATAAACAACATTTTACTTATGTTTTCCGCTATGCACGGAACCATGAGTAAAAATTTTCTGGCTTGTCAGATCGAAATGCCTCTCTGGGGATACATAAAAATGGCAAGAAAAATATCCCTTCCCTCATGATCCTGATACGTGAAGACAAAAATATACATATATATAACGAAGGAATAAAGTAATAAACAAATAAAATAATATTTATGTTCCTTAAGGCAGTAGGTGGAACAATTGTTGCAGAACGTTGTATTAAAATTGTTTATAGACTAAAAAGGAATCCAGTTTTCAATTAATGTTCCCCGTCATTTCGAATATAATTCTATGTAACGTTTAGTTGGAATTTCTATGAAACCAGGATGAAAGCTATACACATTTTTAATTCTACCATCGAAACTATGAATAAAAAATTCTACATAAACTCAAATTCAAACCATGAAAGTATCTTTAATATATAATTACGAAACTATCTTATATACCTGAAAGAACCTTAACTCATTTAAATAAATCATTACACAACAAATACTCCAACATGACGATAATTTCAATTCATGTCAAAAAACATCGCTTTGTAAAGTTATTTTTTTATCCAAGTGTGTGGTTAAAGGTCTAAAAAATTCCTGAACAGTGAGGTTGAAATGTTATAAAAAATAACAATTTGAATAAAAGTTGACATTTCTTGCATTAACTGTTTCTAAAAAAATTGAATTTTGGGATATATATATATATATATATAACAAATAAGAAACAAACATAGCAGAAATGCAAAAGCAACATATACAACTTAAACATTCATAAAACAAAATGTCAAGAAAAAAATCTGCGGTAAGAAAAAGCCGAAAGTTCTTAAAGAGAGAAAATAAACAAAAGTGGAATATATATATAAAAGGGGAAGATAAAATAAAATAGAAATGAATAAAATAGAAATAGAATTTGTATTTCATTCAAATTCTTAGTTTATCATAATGTTCGGGGTAAAGTACAGTGTTTTTAGCTATATGCCAACACTGTTCGCAGAAAACATTATGATTTCACTAATTTTTTTAACGGTTTGTATAGATTTTACTTACCCTGATGAGCATCTATACGCTTTTACCGATTTACTACAGTCTCTCCATTTTATTTCAACATTTTTTGACTTTCATGATATATATATATATATATATATATAGTTTTAATATATATATGTAAGCTTCACAACTTAAATTCTTTGGATTTATTTATTTATATAATAAAAATAATTGAACAATCTTTAACCTTAACCTCACTTTAAAAAATTCAGTTTTCTTCCATAAAAATGCCTACAAAACTTGTTCATCAATGATTTTTGTTAAATAAATAAATAAATCCTAAGAATTTAAGTTGTGAAACTTTAATTAGAATGGAGACTTAAAAAGTTTATTTTCTTCAGGTTAAAAGGTTAAATTTTACCCATGTGGCTTTAAAAAACATTTATAAAGCAAAACATTCCGAAGCGCTACTATGAGGCACAGCAGATTATAACAAACTAAAAAGAGTATTTAGTCGCGAACGTGGGCATACACGTAATTTCTTAGGAAAAACTGTAACATATACGATCGTATAAACAACATTTTACTTATATTTTTCGCTACCCACGGAACCATGAGTAAAAATTTTCTGCCTTGTCAGATCGAAATGCCTCTCTCGGGGCACATAAAAATGGCACGAAAAATATCCCTTCCCTTACAATCCTGATACTCGAAGACAAAACAAAAAAAAAACAGAAATATGACGAAGGAATAAGGCAATAAACGAATAAAAAAATATTTATGTTCCTTAAGGCAGTGGGGTGAACCACTGTTGCAAACGGTTTTCTTAAAGTCGTTTGCACCCTAAAAAAGTCCGACTTTAAATTATGGTCCCCGTTACTTGGAATATAATTACAAGTAACGGCTAGCCGTATTTTCTGGGGGAATAAATTTACCTTCTAACTTAGCGTGTTGCGCAATTTATTCATTATTTTTTCTTTTGCCTCCTTTTTTGTAACGGTCGATTTTTTAGTATGTCCTTAATTGCTATTAGTCGAGTTAATTTGTAACTTATTGCTCCTGGACATTAATTTAATTTCCTCGCTTCAATAAAAACGCCTCAGTTTGTTCTTTGGTAGTATTTTTGCTGCCGTTAAGATTAGAATTTTTAAGAGTAAAAGTTTATTACATTTCTGGTCGTGTTTTTAGAATATTGTAGAAGAGCAAACACGACGACGATGTGTGCTTGATTGAATTAATATGTGTCCTCAAAATGACTTATGGGTTATTAAAATGGGAACTCAATGAAAGAATATTGAAAAAAGTATTAAATAAACGTCTGTGTTGATTTATAATTTTTGAGAAACTCGAAATTAAGTTAAGAAATTAACCGTACTTCTTCACTTATTTATTTAATCAGCATGGTAAATTGTTTCTTTCAAATATTATTTATGATAAAAAGTAGATTGAGATTCGAAATATTATTTTAACAATTCTTAAAGAAAATTGCACATTTAATCAAATATTTTTCATTTATTAATATTTATTTTCTATGATTAATTTCCTTTTCCTGTTTTGTTTCGAAGCATTTTGAATTCATAACTAAGGAAAAAACGGAAATTTTATAAAAAGTGCAAAAAATTAATTGGGCAAGCTTATGAAATATATTAGATTCGTAATTAATTTTCTCTGCTTTTATTTTTATGGCACCTTTTGAGCAATAATTAATTGCATAACTTCAGCTTACGTAAGTATAACCTTCCTAATATTTCTTAAAATCAAATATTTTGAGCATATAATTTTGTTATACTTGTAATTTGCGTTCATTCACTGTATTAGGCATATTTTACTTTCCCAGAAATTTAGATTTAAAGATCTTATTTGCTCAAGCAAGCATAGTTAGATACCCTGAAGCAGAAATAATAGTAATAACTGAAATTCAAGCATTCCTAAGGCGATCGAAATTATTCTCACGTCAGGGGATAATCGAGATTCAGGAAAACAAAAACTTTGTAAACTTTTAAAAACTTTTCAATGCAAAACAAGAAAGTTATGTCTAAGTCATAACTTTTTAGATGCAATTTAAAAAACGTGAAAAAATCTATTTCTTTTTATTTTTTCTCTTCCATATTTTAAAAAAATGTATTTTTAACATTTTGAGACTTCTGGAAATGTTGAAACCACACGAGTTTAGAAACTACTATTACTTTTGAAAGACCAGTTATAAATTTCATTTCCATGAATAATGATGCTTTTAAACTGCAAACACGAATTACTATTTTTTTATTTCTCAAATTCTTGCATTGCTGTAGGGAATTTTATTTTCAAAAAATTGCCATTATTGATGGTTAAACTTTCTCTTTCTTTAGTTTTTACGACATTAATGAAGAAGAAGACATTATATTAAAATTAAACCAGTAAGAAATGAAAAATAAATTTAATAGCAATTATTTAATAACATATATCTGCACATTGCTTTAAAGAAAAATAAGAACGCGAAAAGCCTAAATAATATTATATTTTATTTTAGTTATTTAAGTTTCAACTAAATATTTACAATTTATGAATTTGCAGTTTTCAAATTTCGTTAACATATCAGAAGTTACTTCGTTCTTACAAAATGCAAACATGAATGAAAATAATTTCTGAAAGTTTTTGACGTTTTCCAATTCGTTTCAGTTAATATACTTTTGAATTTATGTCCAGTATCTTTAAATAATTCGCATTTCAAGTTCAAATTAAGTAAAAACTGCCTAATCACTTATTAATCAACTTATTGGTTGTTAAGCTGCTCATTTACTTATAAATTAAAGGAACTTGCTTTTAATTATTGTTATTTTAATTATGAAATAAATATGAAGGAATATATACTAAAAAATCAAAGAAAAATGAAAAGTGTAAGTAAAGTAAACAAGTCTATAACTGTTCAGTAATTCAATTTAAATATGCTTGAATCACGATTAAATGTGAATTATTATTTTTAAATTTTACAGTAAATCTAAAACTACTTTGTCCTGTCACAAAATATGACTCGAAATATATTTATTTTCGAAATTTCGTTTCTTTCTGATAATTTTGTTCACCCATGACGAATATACAGCCCTAAAAGTTATGAACCATTTAACATTTAAGCTCGAAATTTGTAATTATTTCATATATATCTAAAATCCTAAATAGTATTTTACATAAATTAATTCATTAAAAAATATGAATCTGCATTCATATAGAATAAAAGAAAATTAAAAATATGGAGTAAATTAATATTTATTTTAACTCTTACATTTTTAGCCTGTGTTTGAAAGAAAGTTTTTTAATATTTATCCACTACAATTTTTATTTAGATTTTAGCGTCTACACAACGTCTGTCTATTACAAAATGCAAATTCAACTTGAAATACTCTTTCAAATCGTCATGCTTTTCAATTTGTTTTTCATTCTAATTACTAAAACAGATTATTTCATTAAAAATAAAATTACGATTTATTATTTTGGATCATGAAACTATTAATTTCTAATAATATAAAGCAGCTTTTTAGAGTTCAGTAATAAGCCGGAAGTCATAATAACTTTCAATTTCTCTTATGTAAAATTATTCAATTTTGCATGAAACATATTAAAACATGAATCCAGGAGTTTAACAGAAAATGAAGTATACAAAAATTATTTTCTTAATAAAATGTTGAATGAAAATCGATTTATGATTGTTTTTGGAATATAAAATAATTATTTAAATAAGAAAAATCACCTTAATAGAATTCAGTAATAAGGTAAAAATAATAAATAATCTTCAAACTAGCCATACGCTTCTTGTTAACCTTAGTTGCATGAAGTATAACATAATGTTAATACAGAAATTTCAAGGAGAATGAAATATTCTCAGAATGAGAGTTCAAATAAAAATGCTTTATAATTTTACTGACTTCTAGTTATTCTTTGAACTCTAGCTTCCAAAACTGATTGCTCTTTCTCGAAGGGACATCAACTCAATTTTCGAAACATTTAACATTTTACTTTGAAACTCCAATTAAAAGACAGCACCATTCTATGAAACAAGATGGAAAATTCAGAGGAATACGCATCCTTGCCATTTACTAAAAGACTCCAGAAGAGAAACAAATCTAAAAGTGCAATTAACGACAAACTCTTCAAGATTTATCAAGCTAACAGTTGGAAAAAAAACTCCAGCAGAACTTCTGGGATAAATGCTTCCTTCAAAATATGCAACGCAATCTCAATTCTCAGTAGAGTCGCATGCCATCCACAAAATAAATAAACTCAAAACCTAATAACTACTTATCATTAAATCTTTTCATTAGCTTGTGAGTTTTTTTCAAGTTCTCACAAACTCCTTCCCTCCCCCTATCTATCGATTTCGTCTCGATTCTGTGTTTCTTATTTCTTTTCCTGTAAAAGGGGCAATTGGAAAGTGAATTTAAATGGGCTAGATGGTGGCGATAGCTCTGGCACGGCGCCCGTATTTATAAAACTTCGCCAAAAGGAGTAGTCGGTTGTGTCTTATTTGCCTGAAAGATAAGCAAGATTCATTAGGCTTGGCACATTTGTTTCTATTTAGAATTCACGGCGTAAAAGACACCGTTAATTGCCGTTTCGCTGTAGTTCTGTTCTAGCTGATTCAGGAAGAAAAACATTCGAAGAAATTGCGAAAGAGGACTAACTCATTTGAGGAACAAAGGTTGTGATTTTAATCAAAGTGCCTTCATTCCTCAAGAAACTTTGCGACTCACGATTCAGATTGAAGCCATTTATTTAGAATTTAATTTTACCACGCGCTTTGGCACTAATGATATTGATTATAATCGTCTCATTAGCCATTTGCAGTTACTATAGTAACGGATCATTAGGTTGCTCTTAACGTATTGAAATTGCAGCCATTTGATTCGCTTTTGAGATATTTGCTGCAATCCAATGTTAACTTTTTACTGCCTGTTTTGAAGTGAGAAATGCCAATCAAAATTAATTGTAGCATCTACTATTTAGTTTTTTTAGTCAATTAATAACAGTTCTCTATTCATCTGTTCGTAGTTTCAAATCGTTGCAAAAGCGAGCATTGTATCAAAAACTTAATGAGAGCTCACAAAGACTGAATTATACGTTATTTTCGTTTCTGCTAATTAGTTTCAAGCAATAAAGTAACGGTTTAAAAATCTTAGCTTATTCATTTATTTACCTATTAACTTCCCAACTGCAGATTTTTTTTTAAATCGCCATATAGATGCAACGCTTTTAAAGAGATCCAAATGCTTTTGAATGTCACGCTATAATATAGTAATGTATTTCAACTTTATAATAGTAAAATTTTAACACATTATCTAACGGAACATGCGGAATGCAATAGAAAAACATACTTCCTTCCATCCTTTTTATTTCGGGATACGCAAATGGAGAACTGAATTGTTTCTTCTTATTCGTAATTGTGTAATATTGAAGGAAAATACCGTCGTATCTCGCAACAAGACAGATGGCAAAGCATACAATCTGCATTTATATGTGTACTTGTGTTTCTGTGTGTGCATGTATCTCTGTGTATGTGTAAATGTAAACGGCAACCTACAGGGCATTTTATAGTAAAAATTGATAAAATCTATTTTTTGAACAGTTAAAATAAACACGAGTAATAATCAAGCATTGAATAGCAGTCTTATCCCACTTAAATCCCATTATTTGCATCTATTTAACCTTTTAAACACTAATTCTGGCCACTTGTAATTGCTTCATAAAAGTATACAATGAAGTGAGAAAGTGCACTTTAAGCATAACAACACTTTAACACCACACCGTCGTCTCTAGAGCTCATGCGACTCCTTTCCGGATTGGTATAGATGTAAGTGGACTTTATTGAGTTGCAAAAAAAAGAAAGAAAAAAATAGTGAGAAAGTGCAGTTTAGCATCATTTTCTTATTGTGGATTTTATTCCTGACCCAAAATCCGCAAAATGTGCAAATTCTGATATTCGAAACCTGACTCCCCATTAATATTAGCCTTATACGTGGGCTTTACGCCTGTCAAATCTATCATGAAATAATCATGAACCCACTGGTGTTAGGTGGTAGCTTTGAGTGGCTCCACTATCCTCCTTGTTACGTCTACCACAATTCAATATTTCGACGGCCTTTCATAAGAAATACACATCTCTGAAACGAGCAGTTATCTTTCATGTTCAGTTCTGCTCCTCATGTAAGAGAATACTCTGTATTACTATGTACGTCACATATTTCAAAGCATTTGAGTAAGTATAGAAAAATTTCATATGCCAACTTCAGAATTCAAGGACTCGGTCTGATTTGGGTCTCAGTTTTTTGGGTTCAAAGCCTAGATTCAACCAAAGATCAAACTTATAAGTAAGCATGACGCATGTTAACGTTGTCAATGCCCTCCTGCTGGCATGGAAGATTTCAGAAGTGATTAGACTTGTACGTGTGCTTTACGCCTGTCAAATCTGTCATGAAACAATCATGAACCCACTGGGGTTAGGTGGAAGCTTTGAGTGGTCCCACGATCCTCCTTGTTACCTCTACCCAATTCAAAATGTCGACGGCCTTTCATAAGGAACACACATATCTTTGAAACGAGCAGTTATCTTTCATGTTTAGTTCTGTTCATCATGTAAGAGAATATTCTGTATTACTAGGTACGTCACATATTTCAAAGCATTTGAGTAAGTATAGAAAAGTTCCATATGCCAACTTCAGAATTCAAGGACTCGGTCTGATTTGGGTCTCAAGTTTTTTTGGGTTCAAGGCCTATATTCAACGAAATATCAAACTTATAAGTAGGCATGACGCATGTTAACGTTGTCAATGCCCTCCTGCTGGCATGGGAGATTTGAGAAGTAGGTAAACGCTCAGTTGTGGTGCACGCCATCTCACATATGGTTTAAAATTAAAACTACCGTTTGAAAATAGTCCTAGTGTAGCTTGTAATATGAAATCATAATCTAATCAGTTAATGAGTTATGAAGAATAATATATATGCTATATTATATTTTCAGTCATGAAAATTAGGACTCTATATAGTGCCTAACAAAAACTCTGCCCAAATTTAGCATTTAAATTTAAATTGTAAGACACACACGCACCAGTGAAAAGATATTCATATCCCTATTTATTTCGGTTAGCTATGATTTATGGCAAGTTTTGTTCGTTCGGTGAGTTTTATTAATCCCGTTTCAACCTCCCATGGACTAACTTGGGATTGACCTTGTAATTATGAATTGTTATCAGATGACGAGAAAAACATTTAGGCCTGCTATCCTCCACCACCACTACCAAACTTCCATACGAACCTAATGGGAGGCGGTTTGATCTCTATGTATTTCAAGTGAACAAATTCCACGGATCCATCTTAGGTGGAAGCGAATCTCGAATCCGCAACTGTCCGGCCTCGAAGCAAACACTCAGTCACGAGACCGCAGCAACTCTCGATCACTTGGTGTAGATAATGTTCCTGTGCCGACCTTCATTCTATTTAAAAGTAGGATTAGAAGAAGTTTTAATGCTTCGGTTTATTTTAAAATTCATTTCTTGAATAATTAGAGGTAATATTGCTTCTTTTCTAGGCAAATAAAGCTCTAAACCACATTGATGCGCCAAAATTAAATTACACTACAAATATTTTAAACCCGCACATTCTGGAAAACATTCCTTCTTTTGACTGGTTAGGTCATTGCTCCGAAGCACAGAAAATCTTAAATTCTTAAAGAGTAGATTTTCAATGAATAAAAAGGAAAAATGTGATCGCAAATAAAAACATTTGTAGCTAACAGAATTCGAAGAAAAGGCAAAAACAGTGGAGAAATAAAAGACATAAAGCCTTCAGGCGCATCAAAAACCATTTATTTATTTTTTGAAGACATCAAACGAACAGTCTGGACGATGCCATTTAGCGGAAAAAGGGCTTAAAGTAGATTTGTACAGCCAATTTCTTTCATACTTGTAAATTAAATCGTCTAATAAGAGGATAAAGATCATTTCTGGAGTTCCAAGAAATTTTTCAAGGATATACCCTCATGTAATCTCCAACAAATCGCGCATCCGGAGTCCGTTCCATAGATGCTTTCCGCCCACCCTTTTCTCCAAAAGACGTTCTAAAACGTCAAACGGGATTCTAGAAAAAGGAAAGGGACGGAGAGAAACTGGCAGATTTGCTGCAAGGAAGATTTCTGCCCCCCTCCGTCTCCAAGCAAACATATTTTTCTTTAGTACTGATCTTTCTTTCCGTTCTCGTTTTCCGAAATAGAACGTCAAGAAGCATTCAGGGGTGGATTTGAAAAGACCTTTTTCGAGTTGAATAGACGATAACGAAGTTTTGAGTCCCTGGAACAACTCCAGTGATGAAAGAGAGCTTATAGAGAAGAGCCTTAATGAACATGTTTTATTCTGGCTTGAGAAACATTGCTAAATATTTCTTTTTCAACAGCGTCGGCTTTTAACAGAAAAGACTTGTAGTATATGGCTCTGTGTACATTCCGCCTTTTAGAATAAAAGGCATTCAAGGTGTGTGAATGAAATGAATAATGCAGCGTGGAGCAATGTTTTCCGTCTCCTTGCTGAGCGTTATGTGATGAAATTTCATTTAAATACTTTATCAGGAGCATTGTTTTGAAGACTTGCTGCTTCTTCTTTTTTTCCTCCATGGTCTGTAATTTATGGTGCTTTGTGTGGCGGTAGAGCTTTATGATTTTTCATGAACTTTCTGTTGGATGAATGCATTGACATTTTCTGAACTTTCAGCTGAGCCACTTCAAGCTTCAATGTCAAAAATAGGGAATTGTACGCAAGAAGGTCAGTAGGAGATTGATGAGGTGATGAATTATTGATAGATATTCTTTTTCTCATCCACTTCTTTTCTAGAAGAAATCATTGTTTTCTGGAACAGGGAGGCTATGAGGAAACTGTAACGCCGCTTGAAAGAATATCAGTGAAAACACATGATAACCCTTTTACTAACAATAACAAAATTACACATTTAGTGGCTTACTTATTCTGTTATGTTTACAGATATTTGCTTTTATTAATCTTGTTTCTGAATGAATTGATCGATTTTTTTCTACTTAACAATAGACTATAACGTAACATTAAACCACAGTTAGAAATATCAATATAACTTAGATATAGGAAAGTGGTGTGCAGATTTTCAACTCGTGTTATAAAAGATCTCTTTTGACAGCCAGTAGACACATTTATCTATTCTTGTATTCCCTGCTAACAACTTATCAAGCTTTACATATGAAGTAATACCCTATAACAGGAATACAAAACTTTCCACAGGTTGGTTAGAAGATACATAGATTAATTGAGAGGAGATATGAAATCCTATTGCGTTAGTGGTACAATATCTGCACCAGAGAAATACGTTCTACTCGTGCAGCATCTGTGATGGCCCTAAGAAAAAAGTAAAGAGGGCTGATATTTTAGCATGAAGATTACAAATGAATTAATAAAATATTAAAGTATTTAAGACAGGTTTGAAATAATGCAGTTGCGTTTTAAATAACAACCGATGTCGACAAATCTGAAAAACATGACATTAAAATAGGAAAGAGATTTCGTTTTGTTATTTTGTGTGTGCGCCTGGCATTTCTACAACGTTGATCTTGAAACACATTTGCAGCCGTTGTGAATACTTCTTCCCTAACTAATGAATCTTGATGTACATTCACCTAGCAAGAACCATAACCCGCTACCTATCCTACAGCGTTAGGTTTTAAAGAGACAGCTCCTACGAAAGTGCAGTTTTGATGATCTGGGCAGGCATCATGTTGAATGAGAGCACAGTCCTCCATGTCTTTGGAAAAACCTCTTTGTGTAAAAGAATGATATTTTGGAGTTCTATGTTCGTCTTTCAAGGGCTGAAATTGACACTTATTTCATTTTTGGAAGAAAATGATCGTCCACATAAACCACACAAAACTTATCTGACCAGCCAGATCTCCTGAACTAAACTCTATACAACCCATATGGACCTCCTATGAATACAGATGCAACCTACATTAGCTCTCCCCCAGCCATCCAGGATCTGAAAATTGGAGCTGTCCATAAACAACAATATGAATTCACGTAGTGAGAGCTGAATGATTGTAGGAGTGGGAAAATACCCCCTCCTCCTATTTATCCATGTTACTTGTAAGACAACCTCTAACTGTTCTACGTTGATGAATCTTATGCATGATCATGCGTGTGTACCAAGAATATTGCATGCTTTTTTGTATTATATAACCTAACTATATAAATCTATAGATAATAATCGATCACACGTGACAATTCAAGTCCGAACACCAATGTAGAAATGATTGTTTTTTATATTACTAAAACGGGCTTTTATGGGCGGCCTGAAAATTTATTTTCCCGTGTCAATATCCGTGCCCTTAACAGATTCCACAAAATCAGCAATATAAGATTTTATAATATCTTAGGGAAACTGCAGAATTATATTACTTGTTTTCAACAATTCTCCTGGATAAGATAGCTTGAATATTTTTTACGAAACAATGCTTATCATTATATAGCTAAAGGGGGCGGAGTGGACGGTCCGCCCTGGTCGACACTTAGAAAGGGGCGGAAAGACAACCATTTAATAACTAAGAAGAGCAGAGGCACTAGCTCTCTCATGGTGCATATAAAGGATTAGCTAATGTAATTAATTCGTAACTTTCGTCTCTTGTCGGTAAATTGCCGATTTGTGAAAGAAAGGTGGTGGACTCTCAACTTCACAATCTGTCTGCGTAGGTCGAGGACATCAAATGACGAATTACACGACTTATGAAATGTTTATTTTTAATGAATTGATTTTTTAAAAAATTTGAGGTTCATGTGACCTGTATAGATTGTAAATAAATAGTGGCATGTCACAAATTTGTCCCGAGCGGCAGAAATTTCAGAAACTTCAGCAATATTATTAATGCAGAGTGAAATCATTTCATCCGTAGAGTTGAAATTTATAATTATACCTTTTATTTAAATTCCTTTTTTAAAAATTTGTTTAGTTAGTCACAAATGTGAAGTATTTTGTTCCCTATGTTTGGACTTTATTTAAAAATTTCTCTTGAATCTATAAGAAAGAAAAATGCAAGTATTATACAATACACAATAAGTTGGATCCAGAATAGTTACAAAATATTTGATGTTGAGAAAGAAAAAGCAAGTCATTCACGTTTGGCGAAATGTCAGAGTAAATAAAGACAAGTATCCGGTTTTAAGGAGAAAGAGAGCGACTCTTTTATCTGACACTTGGACTTCTTTTGCCCTTTACTCACAGAGAATTGTTAAATAAACTTTCATTTCGGACAACGAACGAGAGCTAAAAGCTCCCTTGAGGAGCATTAACGAGCCTGAATAGCTAAAATGAAGCAGTCTTGATGCATTGATTCAGTCTCAGTCACTGTTTCATTAGAGAATAGAGAAATTAACTTTTGTTAAAGACAAGTCTCATTATTTTACTTGATTTGTTTGTATTCTGTATTGATGTGTTGCGCTCTTTTTTCATTTAGAAATATATTTAACCAGGATATCTGCAAAGTTACAGGAAAGGAATTTCCGACCTAATATTAAAATTGAGCACTTTCTTATTTTGCATGATAACGTCAAGGTCAGGATACCACCACAATGGATCTACTAATCAATTTAAATGTAGATCTTAAACTTAATAAGATACAGTTAAGATTTAAAGACAGACAAGCTTGTGACAATACAAACTTTTACATCATATTAGACCTAAAACAATAATCAACATTGATGTTTTTATGTGCCTACAAATCAGATACACAAACAAAAGTGGTACTTGTCTTCAGTATATTATTTCAAAAATACGTCATTTCAGAAATTCAGAAATCAACATTGATGTATCTACAAACAAAAGTGGCAATTGTTAATATGTTCTGTCAAAAATTCGGAAATTTTTTCCAGGAATTCCTGGTAGAAAAAGACGTTTAATGCTGAAATTTTCTACTATTATTTGTGAATTTTTTCACTAAAGTCAAAAATAGTAGCTTTATAAATTATGCAGAACCTGATAAATAATATCTTCCGTGCATTAAATTAATTCTCCAACATGAAATAAAAGTGATATATTTAAATTCATATTTAAATTTAGAGTCAAATGAATCAATTCACGTGACATCACAGCTAATTGACGAACTCAAAATTCATGCCACCTAGCACTTAAATGAGTTCTGCGTTTTTTGATTCCATTGAGTGATGCATTCTTATGACACGAGAGAAATGTCTACATAATGAGTGTTGAATTCCGAACGAAGATGCTTTTTATAGAATTAACTTGTTAATTTTTTACCAGAAGTGTTGGCAAAAATGGCACATTTTTTTTTCCTGCATAAATTCTCCATTGTGTTCTTCGGCAGTTAAAAAAAACCCTTCAACCGAAGAGCGGGACGGAAAGTATTTAAGTGACATGACAAGCTACGCCATCTGTTGAAAAATATTGATAAGTTGTTACGAGAATTAAGAATACATGCGAACCGGAAAAGGAAAGGAGAAACCCAGCTAAGAAAATCTGCAAAAATCTTTTTAAAAAATCTGCAAAAAATCTGAAGGTATTTGGAATATGACTTCTTCAGATTTTCTGCAGGAAAAAAAGTGTAGAATATCTGAAGAAAACTATGTTCCAAATACCTACAGATTTTCTGCAGTCAAGCCTTGATTATTAATTTCAATTAATGTAATTATTAATTTAATTAATCTAATTTGTAATTCAACTTACTTGTACGATGTCGATTAAGATCGTGACAAAACTTCAAACTCATCCTGGCCGGGATTCGAACCCGCATTCATAGAGTTGGCAGGCAGAAGCAGTAACCAAAGAGCCACACCGGACTACACAAGATAGGGTAAAATAATCTATTTGAGTTTTAGTGGCGCCATTTAGTGATGTAAAAGTCGACCATGGTCAGAATAAGTGTTTCAAAGTCGTAGAGGTAAGTAATAGATGAGATTAGTAATATTTTTGTTTAATAATTTAGATTCTCTGTTTCAATAAATTCGTTTTTACCTTTTATCTTTCTAATAAGCCTTCTCTCTATCCAAAGAGCGCAAGCTCCACTTTTTCCTTCCTTCTGGAGGAAAATAGCTAGTCAGAAAGACAGTTGAAAGCTAAATGGAAATTAATTTAATTTTGAGGGAAAAGTTTAAAATGGTAAAACCTCAAATATTTATTTCAAATATTAATTTAGAATTCATTTTTTTCAGTGGCATATTTAAAAAATTTAGTACCTAAGACAATTTTTGATTGTGAAATTTTTTCTGCTGATGCATTCCTTTTCTATACAAGTATATGGTCGATATCGCTAATTGAAAAAGGAACTGATAAAACTCCTGTCTGCTGTAAAATTAAACAATAATGATAATTACATTCTAATTTTGTTTCATATCCTTTGGAAGATAAAGCTGCAATATTAGAGAATATGGTGCGAATATATATTTAGAGAAATGCAGATATTATGAAATTGCAGTTAAATCTTCAAAAAATCAACAGATTATTGGTCAAGTTTAATGATGTTGAGAAAATCTGCTAAATAACTGCAGATTTTTTGCTGTCTTCAAAAAATCTGCAGAAATCTTAAATAAACTTCAAAAAAAAATTCTGCAGATTTTTTAGCTGGGAAATGTCACTGCCTATACGTGTACACAGGTTAAACGGTTATACGGGTGTGTTAGATTGCAAATATTGCATCAACATCAATTTTCGGCTTTGTCAG